>OX375879.1:123868485-124438393 GCA_947359465.1 Metellina segmentata | reverse complement strand
ATAACTTTGAAATTGTCCATAAAGAATAAATTACTTTGAGGACACTTCTACTTTTGTAATTCCCGTCATGAACCCGTTGAGATTACAGAAATAGCAATTAAAATATCCAAACACGTTAAAAATCTCATTTTTGACCAAGAATTCTAAAAAAGTTTTCGATTTTATTGGATAGAGTATTTATTTGACTTTCCAAAACATATTTAATTTTTTCTCTGTTAATTACTTGAAGAAGTATTAAGATTTTAATCAAGGCGGGAAAACAAGAAGTAAGACTGGAAAACACTGGAAATGGCCATTAAAAGGCCAAAAACATGGCAAAATCTAAATTTAAATCTTACTTTTTTTTGCAAATATAATTTTAGAAAGTTTTTTCAAGTATTTAAATGGTTTCTCTTTTGGAAATGGAGTGAACTTTTTTAAAGAGAAGGAAGAACAAAATTGTTTACACAAAGAGCAAACGCAAGGGAGCAAGCGATGCACTTGAAACTACCTTTAACTCTAAATTAATATTTTTGCATTATTTCCTCACTTCAAATGTTATAATACAAAAACTTATAACTGGATTCTAGTACACTTTTGAGAGTTTGTTATTTATAATGTTGTCAAGTGAATGAACTAGAATAATTATGCTGAGTTCAAAAGTTTCTAAATTATTACTATTTATTTAAGAAGTTGGACTGTAAAACTATAAAAAATCTTCTATTCATTTTTCAATCACTTGTAAAATTGTTGTTTATTTAAATATCCATTTATTCTAGTTCATTCCCTAGAAATATACATGTAGTTTATTTTGGTAGCATCATTTTTCAAATTGGTTGAATAGATTTTCATGTAGCACATTTGAAGTTTTTGACACATTTCTTTAAAATTTCATACATAATTATCATATTTTTACAAAATTATTAATATATACTTTTAATATTTATAGCCCATTGCTATTGTTTAAAACACAAAACATAAAAATATCATTAAAATGTTTCTATACCACATTTAAAAAAAGTGTCTTGGACGTGTTTCGATACATTAAGATTTCTTTCTAAAACCACTTAGTTACTAAATGAGACTTCCTAATAATTTAAATGATATTTTAAAATCATATGATAAAAATATTAATAATTCATTTAAGTACTTAAGATTTTTAACTATTTATTTTAAGATATAGGTATATAATACCCTCGAATACTCGTTGTCCCAAAGATTTTCAAAATCCAAGTCCCCTCCCTGTCTTTTAATAAAATATTTTCAAAATGCCTTGTTTTGTGAAGGCAATGCAATAATAACGAGTTACGTTTAATTTAATTTTGTGTAGCTTTATTAAAATGATATCACTCCCGAGAAATCAAGGTTTTATTATAATTATTATATTAATGTTAAGTGAATAACATAATATAACTGTTAGAATATGCTTTAATAACAACCTTAAGACTAGTTTTAATTAGTGCTAAAAGGCGTGATGTGACTTAAGCCGTAAAAACACCCTTTCAATCTAAAATTGAATTAAATTAAAAAAAATAACATTTATGATAATACATAGATATTTAAAAATTTGAAACTTCAAAAAAGTATCAAAAAGCTAGGGAGCGCAAAAGAACGAATGCGGAATTGACTCTTCGAGAGCGATAGTTATCGAAAAGAGCCAAAGAGTTAACTCCTTAAAAGAATCAACTCCCAAAAAAATCAGTGAGCGCAAACGATCGAATGCGGAAATGATTCTTCGAAAGAGCCAAACTCGAAAAGAATCAACTCCCAAAGAATCGACTCCCAAAGAATCAACTCCCAAAAAGAATCACTGAGATGGTGATCGCATGCGGAAATGACTCTTCGAGAGTGGAAGCGCTGATTGGTTAAAAAAGAGTCACCGCTCTTCAGTCCTGATTGGTTAAAAAAAGAGCTATAGCTCTTTTTTGACGAATCAGCGCTCGCTCACTCCGTCAAGAGAGCTAACTCTTTGAGTCAGCTCCTGAGCGGATCGCCCATCTGTAGTCCAGTGCAGCTCACCTAAGTGCAAAACGGAAGCAATACGCCAAACTCCCCGCCTCAACGAAAGTGTCCAGTCCAGCTCACCGACGTGTCAAAACGGAAGCAGTAGGACAAACTCCCCGCCTAAACGAAAGTGTCCAGTGCAACTCACCGACGTGCCAAAACGGAAGCAAAACGGCCAATCTCCCCGCCACAACGAAAGTGACCAGTGCAACGGTCAAATCGACGACGGTGCCAAAACAGAAGCCAAACAAGGATCTAAGGTAGGACCAAACCTTTATTTTAAGCATGTATAAAAATACGAAGAAAGAAGACCTCATAAAGTTTGTTCAAGAAATTGATGAAATTGTACCGGGAGGTGCCACTATAATCAAACTAAAAGAAATTATTGAAAAAATGATACGTTCAAACAAGACCCAGAATTTATAAAAGATTTAATGAGTTCAATCGTCGAAGAAAGAAAGGCTAAAGAAGAAGAAATCGAGAAACTTAAGTTAACACAAATACTCGAGAAATCGAGAAACTTAAGTTTGCAGAAACCGAGAAACTTAAGTTTGCAGAAACCGAGAAACTTAAGTTAGCAGAAAACCGAGAAATCGAGACTTAAGTTAGCACAAATTGAACGAGAACTCGATTTAGCTGCTATAAGAAATAATGCAGGAGCAAACCAATCTCCTATCGGAAACAATACTAGAATGAACGACACATCACCGCCGAACATAGAAAGTTATATAAAAAGTGTTAAAACGCTAAGTATGCCAGTCCCAACTAAGGCAGAAAATTACAATCTATTTTTCCATTCGCTCGAACGTGCCTTTGAAACAAAAAACGTGCCACAAGAATATAAATCCGAAATATTAGTTAACATTCTTCAAGAAAAAGCTGCCAATATCCTCCTATACGTTCCAGAAAATGAACTCAAAAACTACGAACAGGTCAAAGCTACCGTACTAAAAGAATTCCAACCAACGCCACAAGAATGTCTCGCTAATTTCCGTAGATGTCAAAGATTTCCTAATGAAACACATACTCAATTTGCAGCAAGATTAACTAGAGCATTCGAATATTATTGCAGACTTCGAAATGTCAATGACTTTAAATCTGTATGTGAACTAATGGTTTCGGACAAACTTTATAGTACTTTAGAAAGGGATACACAATCACATATTTCAATTCGCTCTGGCGAAAATTGGTTTAGACCACCACAACTCGCAAAAGAATGTGACATTTACTTCGCTTCAAAGCGCAAATCACTCAGTGACACACACACGCGCCAACCGACTTTCGAAAACCATTATAGACAAACACCACACGAACAGTTTCGAAGACAAAACAACCCTACGCGAGGATTTTACAACCGAAACTCACCTAGACCAGATAATCCAAGATTTAATCACAACAACCCAGTAAATGAAATCGGAAGCCACAAACCACAGAAACGAAAGGAATGCGTCAATACATTACAATACGAAAACATTTTGGTTAACGGAGAAAAATTTAATACCCTCATCGATAATGGAACCGTAATATGCTGTATGAAAGAATCACACCTCTCCCCAGAAACGAAATACGAAAGTTCCATTACGTTACGAGGAGCGTTCGGTAATTCAAGACGCAAAAATAACAAATCTTTCTTTAGCATTACCCAACAACCCTACAAACACTATAACAATTCCCGTAGCGGTTTGCAAAAATTTATGTGAGGACTTCATTATTCCCTCGAACATATTCGACAATCTAAAAAAAAAACCACCGAATCCACAAAAGCACAGCTGACAACGAATGTATAAAAAAACAAAACGATAAATCGCAGCCGAAAGAACAAAACAGTAGACTAAACAAACCCCTCGACGCCTGTGATAATTTGTTTTTATTCAACATCGAACTAGATGCGTCTTTACAGCAAGTCGATACTTTGCACATCCGCGATTTGAATTTGAGGAATGTGCTCCAAAGTTTGATAAATTCATATACACCGAATAAATCCAAACAAACCAATTTGGAAATGAAAATAATTCTTTCGGATGATATTCCTACTGCGCAGCGACCACGCCGGTTAGCGGAAATTGAAAAGCAGGAAGTTAACAGACAAATATCGAAATGGTTACACCAGGGATGGGCAAACTTTTTCGGTCGCGGGCTAAAAATCGAAAAAAAAAAGTTTGGCGGGCCAAGATAAATTTTTCTAAAATTTTAAAAACAATATACAAGTATTACAATTTAAATATGTTAATGAGATAAATAAAATTGCGATTTCATTTTTAAAAGTTCCTTATATTGAGGTTCGAAGTGAGAAGTACTGATTCTAAGGAACGAGGCTAAATGCTCATCTGTCAGTCTACTTCTGAAATAATTCTTTCTAAGGTTCATAGTTGAAAACACTTGTTCACATATTTAAGATGAAGCAAACATAGCACTGATTTTTTGGGCGTGAGATATTAAATTTCGGGAATTTACTTTCGATAATGATTTGTAAAACTCTACCTTTGGCATATTTAGAAATAACTGCATGAGATGATTGTTAGATTACAACTCAATTAATTCAAGCTGCAAATCTGACCTCACTGCTTCACAATTTACGTTGAAAGGCATGGTAAAAATATCCAATTCTGTTTGAATGGCACTGAAATCTCGAAATCTGCGTTCGAACTCAAAATGCAGTTTTTTCAAGCCATGTTCATAAATCTTAAGTTCCTCTTCATTTACTGAGGGTATTGAATTTAACCTCGAGAAATGAGACAGGTCGTTCTTAGCTAGCTGCCCAGCAAACAGATTAAGTTTAAAAGCTTTGAGATGGGCCCAGATATCGTCGATAAATTGATTTTCCCCTTGCATCTTGACATTCAAGTTGCTCATATGACAAAGAAGATCTGTGAAAAATGCAAAATCCGAAAGCCATTCTGTATCTTCTAACATTTCGCACTCCGCAGAACACTGTTTCTCATGGAAGAACGACACAATGTCGTCTTTCAGCTGCCAAACTCGCTCGAAAACACATCCTGCCCTAAGCCACCTTACTTTCGTGTAATACCGTACATCAGAGTATTCAGATTGCACGGACTGAAGAAATTCTCGAAATTCTATCCGCGGGCCGGATAAAACCTTCTAGGGGGCCGGAGTTGGCCCGCGGGCCGTGGTTTGCCCATCCCTGGGTTACACGATGGAATAATTACAGAGAGCAATTCAGATTATTCATCGCCAATAGTGTTAGTTAAAAAAGCGGATAATTCAACGAGAATTTGTGTTGATTATCGTAAGATTAACACTAAAACCATAAAAGAAAGATTTCCACTACCCCTTATAGAGGACATTTTTGACAAATTACAAGGAGCCTTAGTATATAGTAATTTAGATCTTAAGAATGGATATTTCCACATTCCAATCAGCCCCGAAAGTTCTAAATATACCAGTTTTGTAACGCATAACGGTCAATATGAGTTTAAAAGAGTTCCGTTTGGATTATGTAATTCTCCATCTGTATTTCAAAAGTTTATTCAGTCTATTTTTAAGGAACTTCTAACTGATGGAACAGTAATTATTTACATGGATGATATCATCATTCCATCCAAAAACGAAATTGAAGGGGTTACAAAACTTAAAAAAGTTTTCAAAGTCGCTTCGGACTACGGACTTGAATTTAATTTTAAAAAATGCAATTTCCTGCAACGGAAAATAACTTTTCCAGGACATATACTAGAGAAAGGTACAATACGTCCCTCTGAAGCCAAAACAAAAGCGGTACTGAATTTTCCTGAGCCCAAAACAATTAAACATGTCCAATTCTTTTTAGGGCTAAGTTCATATTTTCGAAAATTCATCAAAGATTTTGCAATAATAGCCAGACCTCTTAGTGACCTTTTACGGGACAAAGTGCCATTTCACTTTGATCACGAGCAGAAACGGGCTTTCCTTGCTTTGAAGCAAGCCCTGTCATCAGAGCCCATACTTAAACTTTACGAACAAGGAGCACCATTACAACTGCATTGCGATGCAAGCTAGAAAGGCTTTGGGGCTATACTTTTACAAATGGATTCAGATAAAAATTTTCATCCAATACACTATATGAGTCGTAGAACTTCCCCTCAAGAGGAAAAAAATTCAAGTTACGAATTAGAAGTGTTAGCGATAGTCGAAGCCCTTAAAAAGTTCCGACATTATTTAGTAGGAACAAAATTTCAAATTTTTACTGATTGTCAGGCGTTTCAAAAAACAATGTCTAAAAAGGATATCCCACCGAAAATAGCGATATGGGTCCTTTTCTTAGCAGATTTTGACTATGAAATACTCCATAGGCCAGCTAAACAAATGCGTCACGTCGATGCCCTAAGTCGTTACCCAGTTTTGATAATACAGCATGATGAGCTAACACAAAAAATCAAAGATGCACAAACAAAAGACGAGTTTACACAAAGTATCAAACAACTGCTTAAACAGTCTTCAACATCAGAGTACACATTAAAACATGACGTGCTGTATAAAATGGTCAATGACCAAGAATTTTTAGTAGTTCCACAAGACATGCAGAAACACATTGTTCAGCTTGAACACTCAAAAGGCCATTTTGGTATAAACAAAACTGAAAATTTGGTAAAACAACAATTCTTTTTTCCCAACATAAGGAAAGTGGTTGAGACTGTCATTTCCAATTGTGTGCAATGCATACTATCATCTAAAAAATCAGAAAACAAGAAGTGTTACTACATCCTATCCCAAAGGGAGATGTACCACTTGACACTTATCACATTGTTTTTCTAGGACCACTGCCATCAACACATAAAAACTACAAATACATATTCACTGTCGTTGATGCCTTTACCAAATTTCTTTGGATATATCCGGTAAAATCTACTTCATCACATGACGCGTTAGAAAAATTAAGACAACAGCAAGACACATTTGGGAACCCATCGAGAATTATTTCTGATAAAGGTTCAGCTTTTACATCAGCAGATTTTCAAAAATATTGCCAAGAAGAAAATATCACACACATTCCAATAACAACAGGTGTATGTAGAGGTAATGGACAGGTGGAAAAGCTTCATGCGACAATAATCTCAGTTTTAACGAAACTTTCAATTGAAGACCCCACCAAATGGTTCAAGCACACATCTGCAGTACAACGAGTCATCAACAGTACGATATCAACATCAACCAAATACACCCCATTTGAACTTTTGACGGGAATTAAAATGAAAAACAAGGATGACGTTAAAATTAAGGAGGCACTTCAAGATGAATACAGTAGTGGTCCGAGGCCGATGGTTGTTGATGAACTCCGTCGTGAAAGTTTAGTAAAAAAAAACTCAAAAGACACAGAGTCAAAATTCTGTATTTGGAGTATATTTTACTAAATTTAATCGATCGTCACGTAAGTTACATGTAGAATAAAGTAGCAATTACATTTGGATAGGCATTCAAAATTGTAACTTTCCTCCCACCGCTGTATAAAATCTTTTCTTCATCTCCTCTGTTCTAAAGATTGATTTTATCTTTTAGTTGTCTTGGTAACTATAACTATTTATTGCTCTGACTTTTTTAATTGGCTTTTGCCGCACTTCCTCGGCTTGAAATCTTGTGGACGTTTCTTTTAATTGAAAAAGCTTTGTTCTTAGGTTGCCAGCTTGGCGTTTTCTATGTAGGGTTGCCAACTTGGCGTTTCACTTCTTGTAAGATGCGAGATGGCGAACCTTACATGTCCCTCCGGGGAAGCACATCCATCACTTAAGTCATAAGTGATGATGCTGCTGCCAATCGCCATCTAGAATCATAACTAAAAGTCATAATTAATTAGCTGGTCTTCATTACGATATCCAGTCCTTCGAGAGAAGCGTGAGAGCTCAAAAAAAAAATATCTACACTAACATTCATGAACTCCCACATAAAATACATAATACAAGACACAAGAACGTTATCAAAATTATCTAAATCAGATTACAGTTTTGAGAAGAAAAAAAAAATATATACATATTTATATGAACTGAATAAAAACTAGGGTTCATCAATTTTGATGCGCGATAAGGCATCTGCATTGCCATGCTTACTACCCTTTCTGTACAATATATTCATGTTATATCTTTGCAATGCCAAAGCCCAACGTGCAAGTTTTGCACCCTGTGGCATTCCCTGGGTCAAATAAGTAAGGGGGTTATGATCGGAGACAATTTGGACTTGTGCTCCAAATATCCAAGTGTCAAATTTTTTCAACGCACTTAGAACAGCATACGCCTCCCGTTCGATAGTAGCCCAACGAGTTTGGCATGGGGTGAGTTTTCTACTGTAAAAGGCGATAGGACGTTCTTTTCCGTCTTCGTCTTGCTGAGCTAGACACGCTCCAATCGCTGTTGCAGAAGCATCGGTATACAACTGGTATGGCTGATCTAACACTGGAGTATATAAGAATGGAATTTCCGTCAGCCTTTGCTTCAATTGTTGGAAGCTTGCTTCCTCTTCATCACTCCAAGGTATTTTGTTGGGCACCCTTTTCTTTGTTAAGTTTGTCAAGGGTAAAACCAAGGACGAGAAATCCTGAATGTACTCCCGATAGTAGCTTGCCAGACCAATTATGCCTCTTAACTCTTTCTTAGTAGTTGGACGTGCTAAGTTCTGCATGGCTTCGATTTTCTGGGGATCTGGTGCATGTTTTCCGGAACCTACAATGTGTCCCAGGAACCTCACTTGTTTTTTACCGAACTCGCACTTTTTAAGATTGACTGTTAATCCAACGGTCTGTAGAGTTCTCAGCACGTCTCTGATGTGACGCAAGTGATTCTCCCACGAGCTGGAAAAAATGGCCAGATCGTCGATATACGCACGGCAGTACTTTCTGTGTGTCTTAAGTACTTTGTCTATGGACTTTTGGAACGTACTTCCAGCATTTTTAAGTCCAAATGGTAAAACGTTCCATTGAAAATGACCAGAATGTGTCACAAATGCCGAATATGGTTTAGCTTCTTCTTCTAAAGGGATTTGCCAATAACCCTTTGTCAAATCTAGAACGCTGATGAAAGGAGCACTACCAATTTCAAATAGTAACTCGGTGGCCTGTTGCATTGGATAAGCATCCGGGACAGTAAAACTGTTCAAAACTCGAAAGTCGACGCAAAGTCTTATACTTCCGTCCTTTTTGGCCACACAGACGACTGGGTGTGCCCACTCACTGTCACTCTCTTCAATCAGTCCTTGTTCAAGTAACTCTTGGATTTGGCGATCCACCTCGGTTTGTAAGGCGATGGGAACCCGATAGGGATGCATTTTCTTTGGCACACAATCTTTAGTTAGTTTGATTGAATGTCCATCAACTCTGGCTCGGCCAGGTCGTGCACTGAAAATTTCTCGAAACCCTTCCAAGGTCTGAACTAATTGGTGTCGCTGTTTTTCGCACAACGCCTCTGTAGTCTGGAACACATGACCCTTAATATCGTATGCAGATTGACTCTTATTTCGAGTAGGGGCATAAAAGATTTCCCCAAAGTCCTGATCTTGTTCGAAAATCAACCCCACCTGTTCAACTCGGGCTATATAAGGTCGTAGTTTGTTGAAATGCAGCTCTTTTCGGCTTTTATCCTCCATCTCGACCAACGCAGAATGAGGTCGAGTTAACTGGATAATAGTTGCAGGTCCTGACCAGTTCTTCAGAAGTTTGTGACTAGAAGATGGAATAAGGATCAGTACCTTATCACCAACCTTGAAAGTCTTTTCTCTCGCTCTCAGATTATATTTAGATGTGTAATAGCCTTGTGCCTTTTCGGCATTCCCTGCGGCAATCTCGTGTGCCGTTTTCATCCTTTGACGAAGGTCTTCTAAGTATTTTTCAACAGAAGGAGATGCTCCTGTTGGAATTTCGGTTTCTCCTAACCAACTCTCCTTAATTAATTTTAATGGACCTGGAGGTAACCTTCCATACACCAACTGAAATGGCGATACTCCCGTGGTACTGTGAGGTACTTCTCTGTATGCGAATAGTAATAAAGGGATATGAATATCCCATTGTCGACCATTTTCTTGTATGTTCTTACTGAGCATATCCTTCAGGGTTTTGTTCCATCTCTCCACGGCTCCCATGCTTTCTGGATGCCCCGGAGTTGAAAATCTTGGTGACACCCCGATGACTTGCATGAAGCCCTTGGTGAGCTGTGCTGTGAAATTTGTCCCTTGATCGGTACAGATAGTTTTAGGAAACCCCGTCTGGGAGAAAATCTTCATCAGGACGTCGCAAGTTGTTTTCGCAGTAATGTTCTTGACTGGTATAGCTTCCGCCCATCTCGTGCACAAATCCACAGCACAAACGATAAACTTGTGCCCTCTTGAGGATGGTGGCTCTAGGGGACCAATACAATCTACACTCCACACTTCAAAAGGATTTTCAGGTCTCACAATAGGTTGGATAGGAATTCTGTCATTGTAAGTGGTACCTCTACGTAGCTGGCAGACCTTGCAGCTTTCACAAAAATGCTTGACATCAATCTTGATATTCGGCCAGTAAAAGGAATACTTTATCCGTTGTTTGGTTTTCTGTTCTCCTAAATGACCGGCCAATGGAATTTCGTGTGCCATTTTTAGGACATAGGGCCTTTTAAATTTAGGCAAAACTACCTGCTGAATTTTCTCTCCTCCTACGATTTCTGAGTGTACCAATAACCCATCTTGCACTTCGAATGCATTTCTTCTATTTCTTGCTAATTCCCAAATATCCTTTAAACTTTCATCTTCCAATTGAAATTGCACGAACTCGTTCCGTTTCTCATTAACCCCAGGGTGATTTGCGGTGTCACTACGGGCCAAGGTAAGTTCGTTTAAGGACGAAACTGAATAAATTTCTCCAACTCGAGAAACCCCTTCTTGGCTAATAATATTGCCATAAAGTTCCACCTTCGAGTTTAAAGCGTCATACGTTGAAACGCTTACGAGCATGTCGCTTACTAATTTTTCAGACACTGCACATGTCACTGGGATTTCTCCGTGTCGTCCGTCATTGATTTTCACATGGATTATCTTGAGAGGTGCCATTTCTGTCTCACCAAATGCGGATACAATTTTAATTTTTCCTTCCCCTTCATTTTGAGAATCCTCAATCAGATCAGCCCGGATGACTGAAATCTGCGCTCCAGAGTCGATAATACCGTCGAAGATATTATTACCGCTTTTTAAACTCACTATCTTGAGTTCATCAATACCTCTTTGGTATTCTACAGGCTTTGTGACTGGAACGGTCACTTTTGCCGTCAACATCGATGGAGGCTCCACCATGTCTTCCCTTGCACATGATGTTGTAGCGTCTTGGGCTCCAATATTGCTCACAACTGCTGAAGTTTGTCTTCTTCCTAGCTTAGGACATGCGTTTCTAAGATGCTGAAATGATCCGCAAGAATAACACTGAATCTTCTTCTTCCTTCCCGCTTCATTTTTCGGACTCGTATTACGTTGATGAGTACTCCTCTCGTGAAACTGTCCATATCTAGCAGGAAAATCGGAGTTCCTTTCTTGAAAGCGTCTTCTTTCTTGAAAATGTGAATTTCTTTCCTTATTTACTATGTTTTCAGGTGATTGGAATTTCTTCTTGAACCCTCGAACACTTTCGTATTTGTCAAGGAGTTCCGCTAGAGTAGTAGGAGATTTTATTGTGCTCCACTCACACACACATCGACAAAATGCTCTCGCATTTCCGGAGGTACCTTACGTTTGAATTGATCCGTAATTACCAGATGCTTTAACGTTTCGAAATCCGCAACCTCAAGACCTTGAATCCATTCTTCAAAATAATTTGTCAATTCAAAGGCAAAATCCTTCCACGATTTATCTTCAGTCCGCTTGAGCTGGACAAATTTCAATCGGAAGGTTTCTGGGCTTAGTTTAAACCTTTTTAGCAATAACCCTTTCACGTGGCTGTAGTCATATGCGACAGCCGCTTCTTCTCTAGCAATTAACTGAGTAATGTCATAGGGTAATAAACCCAAAAGCTGTGACACCCAGTCCTCCCTTTTTATGTGAGCATGTTCTGCCTGCCTCTCGAAAAGAACCAGATATAGACTGATGTCTCCTTCTTTAGGATCGAACTTCTGCATCACTCTTTGTAGATCGTATATGTGCTTAGAGTTGCTCGAATTCCCTTCATTTGATGTTTCTGTATTGTGACGGCCTTCCATTTCGAGCCTTAGCTTTTCTAACTCGAAAACAGAACGTTTCTCGAGTTCCATCACAAAACGTCTTTCTTCAGACTCAGCAGCGAGGCGCTTTTCCTCACTTTCAGCCAAGAAACGCCTTTCCTCGGCATTTTTCCGATCTGTTATGATACTGTTTAAAAGATTTTCGGTAAACTCCTGTTCATATTCTTCGCTGTTCAATATTGAGTTCTTTAAATCGATGATTTTGTGTTGCGGCAACACATCTAACACCAATTCATCTGCCAACACCTTCAAATCCTCCTTCCTTGCTTTCGCGAGATACGCCATCCCAAACAAATTTAACTCAGGAATTAAATTTACGCCACAGAATGCAGAAATAAAAAAAATAACAAGGTTGGAAACCTCACTCTAAATAGTCTAAAATTATGATTTATATTAACTTTACGCCTTAGCGACAAGCATTCCCAGAAATCCCCGTTTTCCAAAACGAAATAGTTATTCTCTAACCCAATAACACAAAAAGTATCTAGTTCTGATGAACTGTTTCACAATTAACCATTAATCTAATTAACACATGGTGTGCTAAATAAAATTTGCACTGTGGTGCACATAACACGTAAGTGTTCTAAACAAAATGAATAGCATTAGCTTTCAACAAAGTCTACTTTCGCTCCGTAATTGTGTGGGAGTTGCATGAATTAAAAAAATAAAAACTCAGGATGAGCTCTCACCTTCATTTCCAGGGTTCGAAGATCCTACCGACTGCGCCAGTAGTGGTCCGAGGCCGATGGTTGTTGATGAACTCCGTCGTGAAAGTTTAGTAAAAAAAAACTCAAAAGACACAGAGTCAAAATTCTGTATTTGGAGTATATTTTACTAAATTTAATCGATCGTCACGTAAGTTACATGTAGAATAAAGTAGCAATTACATTTGGATAGGCATTCAAAATTGTAACTTTCCTCCCACCGCTGTATAAAATCTTTTCTTCATCTCCTCTGTTCTAAAGATTGATTTTATCTTTTAGTTGTCTTGGTAACTATAACTATTTATTGCTCTGACTTTTTTAATTGGCTTTTGCCGCACTTCCTCGGCTTGAAATCTTGTGGACGTTTCTTTTAATTGAAAAAGCTTTGTTCTTAGGTTGCCAGCTTGGCGTTTTCTATGTAGGGTTGCCAACTTGGCGTTTCACTTCTTGTAAGATGCGAGATGGCGAACCTTACAAATACATACAGATATCGCTACAGAATGTCCAACAACTACGTGAGAAAGCTAAGGCTAATATTTTGAAAGTGCAGCAACAAAGTAAACAACAATACGACAAGCGACGAAAACCAACACAAACATATAGTGTAGGCGACAAAGTTGCTATCAAGCGAACCCAATTTGGAGTCGGACTAAAGCTTCGACCACGGTTCTTCGGACCATACCAAGTGGTGAAAGTTAGACCTAATGACAGGTATGATGTGGAAAAAGTGGGAATCCATGAAGGTCCACGTGTTACTTCAACCAGTGCAGATTTTATGAAACCTTGGGAGAAGAAGAGGGAGAAAGTTTTTTTCCCCCCTCTTTCTCTCATTTCATGTGAAGATTTCCTGAATGAACAATTTCAGAAAGCGTTTTGTGTCTGCAAGATAGATTTTGTAAATATTTGTTTTCCCTTTTCCTGTCTTTTTCTGTTGATTATTTTTCAGATTCTCAATTCACAGCAAAGATAGCCGCATCGGAAAAAAATCTTAATAATTATCCAGGGAATACGATGAAGAACAAAGCATGTTAATTTCATTTTTTTCCGATCAGTACTTTCTCGGGAAACCGTCTAAGAATGGAGCTAAACAACACAAATTTCAATCCTGCGGCGGCGGTAACTTTTTTTTAATATAGAGAGATATATATACATCATGCAAGGTGAGAAAAAAATTCGTTTTTCTTAGTCTTTTAGGATAATCAAGTCCTGATGATTTTCAATGGATCTCACCATGTTAATAATTTTAACCCTCGAGTCCTTGTTGCATGCAATGTTCCTGAGCCATGCAATTTTAAGGTGGTCGGCAGGTGTTCTCATTAGAGATGTAAAGGCTGGTAAAAACCTGGTTTATTCCCGGGAATAAACCCGGTTTTTTGGGATGGGAATTTTGAATATTCCCGGAAGTTTTCAGAAAAGAACAACTCAACTCCTGATTTACATTCCACTGTTTTCAAATATTAAAGCACGTTTTCACGATTTTAGAGTTTTTCTTCCACAAAAATTTTGATTACTCTGTTGGTTGTTGTAAAAGGTAAGTGATTTGAAGTATTTTTCATATATACTCGTACTTTTTTTGTACAATTTTAATTCTATGGCTTGGATTTCGGTTTAAGCCAGAAACAGAAGTAAGCGATATATTATAAAGCTCCTGAAGTAATCTAAATAATTTAAAGAAAGAACTTTAAATTACTAGTGTTTGATCATGTTTAAAATATCAATTCTTGATCACACTTTTCGACTTGCAAAAATAAAATTACACTTAGACAGGAAATTTAGCAATTTTTCATTTTGATATTCTCTTTGCTAATTTGCTAAAGGTTTTTAAAGAAGAAATAATTTTTTCTCAGAAAAACAATTACATTTAGACGGGAAATTTAGCAATTTTTAAATTTGATGTTCATTTGAGCTAATTTGCAAAAGAATTTTTTTCTCAGAAAAACATGGGGAAAATTTTTAATTTTGAAATTGACAATTACTAGCCACCTTGTGTACTATGGTTAAATTATTAGGGAATATATAATATCTATACATCTGCAGTTACTGTTTCACTAATTAAAAGATCCATTGTTATAAATAAAATTTTGTTTTAGTAATACCTGTTCAACTTTGAGTGCAGTTGTCAAACGAATGAAGTCGTCTAAAAACATTCTAAAGTAGAGTTTACAAATTCACACAATCTAAATATAAACTCAATAAGTAGCAAAATTTGTTGATGATCGTGCATTTCTTTTGATTGTTTGCATTTTTAATTCCAGAGAAATTCCTTTGGCTTGAAATCTCTCAAGAAATAAAATTACTTCATCGTATGATTTGCAATGTTTTAAAAAATAAACAACATATTGAGCCGAAAATAAAACAAACATTAGGAGCATTAACAATAAGTTTTCAGTGCAGCAAAATAAATTGTATTTAATTCAAAGGGAAACAAAAAAGATTCATAGCATCAGAGCTATTTAAAATTGCCTGTTTATTTTATTTGGATTAAAATTATCATTTGACTATATTAAGAATGACAAAGATTTTCAGTAAGCATTTAAATTTAAAATATATGATCTAAATCATGAATGAAAAAATCAATTCATTTGAGATCATGACTCGATTCAAAATTGTTCATTCATGCAAACATATTTTTAGCGATTTTTAAGTTTGTTATTGTTGTGAACCATTTGTAATAAGAGCTTTAAATGAACATAAGTAGAAATTAAAGCATTCTGTCTTAATAGCAGTTTGATTCCTCTGAACAGCTTTATTATAGGTATTCGCAACATTTCAGTTTGACGAGTGTTTTGTAATTATATTCTTCAACTTTCTAAGTTACCAGATTCAGATTTTCTCCGAATTACACATTGTAAAAAATCGCCAAATTAGAAATATTGCCAGTGGGTACCTATACTAAAGTTGTACTGAGTCCTCTACTATAGTTTACTTAAGAGAAAGCACTTATAACTATGGGAAGGAACCAGAAGTTATCTTGTGACTTTCACATTACAGTAGCTTTTCAAAATAGTTGTTACTATTACAATCATAATAAATGTAATTGCATTTTTTTTTCAGACATCATGGTTCGACCATTATCTGACGTGTGGATGCATTTTATAGAATACCGTGAAGGTAATAAAAGAAGGACCAAGTGCAAGTACTGTGGAACTAAGTATTCAGTCCCAAATGCAACTAAGATGTCTAAACATTTGGAAACTTGTAAACAAAAGCCCATAGTTCTATCCGTACCTGTTTTTTCAAACATTGATGGTGAATCATCACATGTGGGAAACCAAGAACTAATTCTTGAACAAGGGAGTGTTTGGGATCAAGACCAACCAAGAGAAATCAGCACTACTCTTCCTACAACAGATTCTCTAGCTTCTGCTTTTTCAGTGGTTGAATCACCCTTAAGGAAACCTATTCTTAGGTCATTCTTTGACACAATGACCAAAGTTGAGTCGGAGAATTTGGAGTCATCTTTCGCCAAGGCAGTATATTCGTCCAATTTGCCTCTATCATTTATAGAGAACAGTTATTGGCAACAGTTCTTCAAACAGATCAGACCATCATTCAATGTTCCAAGTCGTTATGATCTAAGTAACAGGCTCTTAGATAAGGAGTATGATGAAGTAACTGAATGTGTTAAAGAAAAAATAAGAAGTGCTGAATTCATTTCTATTTCTATTATTACCGATGGCTGGAGCAACATTAGAAACGAAGAAATTATATCCTACATTGTAACAACGCCTGAAGCTCTGTTTTTCAAATCTACTGAAACTAAGGCTAACCGACACACAGCTTCATACATTAGCCAGGAAATAATCAATGTTATAAAAGAGATTGGACCTCAGAAAGTAGTAGCACTGGTAACTGATAATGCCAGTAACATGAAAGCAGCATGGGTTCTGGTCCAAGAACATTACCCGCAAATATGTACTATTGGTTGTGCTGCTCATGGCTTAAATTTGTTACTAAATGACATCTACAAGGTTCGAACTTTTCAAGTTATTATTTCAAATGCCAAAGAAGTGGTCAAACACTTTAAAAACAAGCAGGCATTATCAGCTGTTTTTACTTCCAAGCAAAAAGCTAAAAAAGGTTCAGCTGCATCTACGCTTAAACTCCCAGCAGAGACAAGGTGGTGTAGTACCTTGATTATGTTTGAGAGTCTTCTAAATGGGAAAGAATCTCTTCAAGAGACTGTGCTTATTGAAGAACTCGATGTTGACAAGAATATTAGGCAATTAGTTCTTGATAACGATTTGTTCTGGATGAGTATTCATAGTCTTGTAAATATGATAAGGCCTATTTGTGATGGAATCAAGCTTATTGAGTCCGACTCTGCCACATTGTCTGATGTCCCTTATGTCTTTTTAAATGTAAAAGAATCTCTGGAGTCGCTTGTTTTAACTCCTTTACAGACAGAAGAGGAAGAAGCAGTTAAAAATTTAGTTGAAACACGCCGTGAAATGATTTGTATGCCAATTCATTATGCAGGATATATTCTAGATCCTCGTTACTTTGATAAGGATTTGGCTGATGACAGTTTTACATCCGGTTTGGATTTTATATCAAATCTAGCTATGGCGGAATTAACTTCCAGCATCATGACAGATTTTGCTCATTTTAAAGCACAGTATGGGGCATATAAAAATGTTTCTGTTTGGCAAAGTGCAAAATTGTTACCGCCTCAAGTATGGTGGAAGGGTTTTTTTAAGGGTCAAAGTTTATGTTCTCTTGCCTTGCGGTTATTTTCAATCCCACCTTCTTCAGCTGCTTGTGAGAGAATCTTTTCTGCGTTTTCTCATACTCACTCTGCTACCCGAAACAGGTTGGGTAATGAAAGAGTGTCTAAGCTTGTCTCTGTCAGATCAAATCTACTCTTGCAATCAAAATTAGAGTAGATTTGATCGGGACCAATGAGATGGAAAGCAGGGTTGGATTTTTTTTTTTGGTTTATACCAGGTATTTTTGGTTTAAACAGGATTCTTTTTAGAAAAACAAAGCAGCAAAAATAATTCAAATTGGTTATTATTATGAAATATATGCTAAAATTAATTAAAATAAAATAAATTAGCTGATTTTCAATGTCAACTGGTTGATATTCTAATGTAATTAAGCCTTTTTATTTTATGAAAAGATTATGATTAATTGATATTAATTACCACTTGTTATTTGGTTTAAACCAATTGGTTTCATGGAAAGTGTATGATATAACTCTGATGGAAAGTGTGAAAATAATTATTTTTTTCTATGTGTGTTGTTTAAATGCTTACTGAGATGAAATCAAACATAATATAGAATTTCTTTCAGCTTGGGTTTCAGCATCTGTCCTTTTTAGTAAATGAACAAGTTGATTTTTCAGGATGATGTGATGATGCATAGTTTTTAAAATACAATTATTTTTTGTTTGATATAACTTTAAAAGCAACCGTTGAAATGTTTTATATTATTGTCTTTAATGATAGTTTGAAACAGGGTTTAATTATTTTATTACTTTGTAAGTAAATAAATGTATCATGCTTGATTAGAAAAAACTTATTGCATTGCTATTCTTACAAAATTTGTTTAAATTTGTACTGGGCAAGTTGAGATGAATTTCGAGGTTATTTAGTTATTATTTAACGGTATGAAAAATGTTAATAATAAATGTAGTTTGATACATATTTTTGAGAAAGGTCTACTCCAATGATATCATACATAAAAAAATTCACGTTTGTTAAAATTATACATATAATATTTAAAATGGCACAACTAGTCTTGTCTTTCACCATGAATGAAATTGTAAAGGTGAGTAATGACATTTTTCAGATAGTATAATTTTAAGGTTTTATTGTAGGTGTTATAATTTTACATCAAATTAAAAGAATAGTAAATAAGTTTCATCTTTTTATAGAAACTCATTTTAATTATGCTTTAAATATTTTGTTGCAATTTATATCTGTTTACTACTTTAGTTTAAGAATTAATTTTAATTTAAGATCTGATAGATACTGTTCTGGCAAAGTTTTTTCCTAGACAATGACTCTTAGTTAGCAGTTTTATTGTATGATTAATGCTATTTGCAAACAATCTTAAAGATGAAACAACTGCTGATCTGCTATCTTTTCAAATAAAATAGATACAAGAATAAGAAATATAAAATCCACAGAGTAAAGAAGTATTGGACTAAATAGCTGATTTGCTTAAGAGTAAAAAGGTTATAAGTAATGAGTTAATAAAAGTTTCTCTTATATTTCAAAAAGAGTGAAAGGCAAATTGTACGACATCACTTTTTACAATGCAACATACTTTGTTATCTGAATTAGCCAATTGAAACAGAAAATGGGCAGATTAAAACTATTTAAATTACTTCAATATTAATAAGAATTTCAATTGCAGAATAGTTTTTCAGTGAATTTATATCAAAAATTGTCTTAAACTCCTCAAAAGAGCACCTAGAAAATGAAAACTGATGGTAAAATATGGTTGTGTTTGTTTACGTTCAAAATTCCCAATGTTCCCCCAAAATTCCCGGTTAATTCTCAAAAATCCCGCGTTTTTTCCCTCCTCCCAAAAAATGTGGGAATTTTACATCTCTAGTTCTCATATGCCATGAGGCTGTAAGGGGGCAAACTGTGATGTAATGTAGAGGTGTGCCAGTTTCACCACATGAGCAGTTTTCGGACTTGATTTTCTTAAACCTCGTTAGGTAGGATGGGAATGGGCCGTGCCCTGTGAAGAAAAGTGTCTCTTCCCTGGTCCAACTTGATGATTTTAGTGACACTTTTGGTGACACATCGTGCACCGTCCTGCCTGTTTCTCCTTTGTCCCATTCATTCTGCCATGCATCAAGTAGCCAGCTAGTAGTTTTCTTTCTGTAATGGCTCTTGGGCCATTTCACCGCTTCATCTACGCATTCCATTGTTGTTGCCTCTTTTGCTAATATATCTGCTTCTTCGTTTCCATCGTTACCCGCATGGGCTTTAATCCATCCTAGGCAAATTTCCTTGTTGTATAATAAGTGTTGTATTTTTCGTGCAGTGGACTAGGCGTCTTGGGGTTTTTAAGTGCCAGGAGATAAGCTCGACTGTCTGACCAGATCTTGACATTTTTGTCTGCTCTTGCTTCTGCTGCTTTTATGGCTGAAAGTATTCCATAAAGCTCCGCCTGGAAAACGGAATTATTGTTGCATTCTCGTGGACCATTGTTGTGTTATGCGCCCTTCTTGAATAGAGCAGAAAGCACTTCCCACTCTTTTCTCCATTTTAGAGCCATCGGTATAGTAGCTTATGCTGGAATGAACTCCCATTGCAGGATTTATTCTGTCATTCGAAAGGGTTTTAGCTGGATGTATAGAACAGCCTATCGCTCTTTCCTCGTAGTCATCTTTGTCATAATTTGCATCTCCAAGCTTTGTACTTACTTTCATTCTCATTTTGACGCACACCGCTTCTTTTTGAAGTGAAAGATGTAGTGGTGCAATTCCCGCAATTGTTTGAAGGGCCATAGTGGGTGCTGTTCTGTAACTTCCTGTTATTGAGATCAGAAATTTTCTTTGTATCCCATTTAACTTTCTTACAGTACGTTGAGTTGGGTTGTGACACCAGACCACTGCACCATGACTCAACATTCTTTCAGTCACTGCTTTGTACAGCAGCTTTCGAAATTTATGCCCTATTCCCCATCTCGTTCCAGCTATTCTTTGTAGCATTTGAAATTGGAACATGGCTTTTTGTCCTATAGTTTGTACATGAGCTGCCCAATTTAGCTTCTCGTCTAGTGTAAGTCCTAGGTACTTTAGTGTACTAGTTTGTTTAATTATTCGTTTATTCCAGTAGATGGAAGGTCCTCTCGAGAGATTACTAAGGAGGAGGTATTTAGTCTTTTCTTCGGACACACGTTCAGACCTTGCTGATCTGTCCAGGTTTTTAACAGATCTAGTGCACTTGTGGCTAGCTCACCTAATTTGCGCTCTGATTTTGCCGCGATTACAAAGGAAAGTCGTCAGCAAATGCTTGCATGTAGACTCCTTCATGGTAGATCCAATGCTTCATCGGCCACGATATTCCACAGCACTGGTCCGCTGCACGATCCCTGTGGACAGCCTTTTCCTTGTTTCTTGATTGCCGGACCTTCGCTTGTCATTAGCATGACTTTTCTATCCTCGAGGACTTTAGCAAGAGTATTTTTAATATTGGAAGGGCATTTAGATTTCGCTAGTCTGTTTTTGATGACATTGTAATTAAGATTGTCGAATGTCCCCTCAATATCAACCGACACAACAGCTACGTGCAGTTTTTTCTTTTTCTCTCCATTAATTCTGTTTAGCAACGTTTCTAGAGCACTGTCAACAGATGAGCCCTCCTTGAAACCAAATTGGAGTGCATGCCTTTCTTTGTTTTCAACTTGATGATAAGTTAATCTTTGCACAAGCAATCTCTCCAAAGCTTTTCCAATAGTTGGCAGAAGGAAAATTGGTCGATATGATTTTATTTCATCGTGTTTTCTTCCTGCCTTGTGGAAAATAATAATAATTCCGATTTTTAGGGACTTAGGAAAGGTTGAAAGATTTAGACATTTATTGAAGAAAGCATATAAGAGTTCTGGAAATTTGTTATTGATTATTTGCAACACCAGATTATCTATACCATCATATCCAGGTGCTTTGCCTTTCGGAAGATAGTTTATAGTTCTATTGACCTCATCTTTGGAGAAGTCTGGGTCCCTTGGCGTATTGGTAAATTCTTCTACCATTAGACTGTTGCAGTTGTTACACGGATAAAGTGATTCCAGAATTTTACAAGCGAATTCTTTGACAGAATCAGCGTTTCCTTCACCTGTTATTTTGAAAATTTCGTCTGGTATTATTCCTTTCCGAAAAACTGCCTCGTACTGTTTACCGTAAGGAATTCTAGCATATGTACAGAATTTTCTCCAAGCTTCCTTTTTGGCTTTATTTACATCTTTTATGAGTTGAGTTCTTTTCTGTGCATAAATCTTTTTAGCTCGTGCTTTTTCTTCACCCTGTGTCTTTTGAGATCTTCTTCTAAAGGCATTTACTTCTTTCTTTCTAATTTTCAAATCCTGGTTCCACCAAACAGGTATCGGATTATTGTATGAAGATTTCTTTTTCCTAAATGCCTTATTGCAGGCTGTGGTAATAGATTTTTTCAAGTCCTCTGTTATGTTTTTCAGTGTTTCAGGCTCTGACCACTCGGCAATGTCTCTATATATTCGAGCTGCATCATTTTCGAAGCTGAGTGCGAATTTTTTATGTCCTCCAAAGGCTGTTTTGTACCTGGTGTACGTTGATGATTTTCTTATCGATGAGATAACTGTTCTGACATACATGTGGTCACTCAGTGTTTCCTCATCCAGTACTTCCCAGCCGCACTGATTCGTTAGCTCTGGGTGAGACACCAGAGTAATGTCCGACCAGCCCACACTCATGTTGTTGTTAAAGGTTGGAGGTGATTTGGGATCGTTGAGGACTTGTAATTTATGTTCATATATGAACTCCAGTCGATCCGACCCTCTGGAGTTTTGATGGTCGTACCCCCAGTTGATGCTATGAGCATTTAAATCACCGCCAATTATGAAGTATCCATTTCCAACTTTCCGAACATTTTCGCTGAGTTCTTGAAGGGTTACATTAAGGTCATCTTGAGGTGATGAGTAGGCAGAGAAGAACATTAGAGGCCTGTTTATATTTTCAACTTTAGCCACCACTGTGTTATCAGTAATCGCAATAATGACTGGATGCAAATTTCTATTCGTTATTACTATTCCTGCTTTTTTATTCTTCGAGATCCAGTGTATCCATGAACCGGGTATTCCTATCATTTTATTTTCTTTCGCATATGGCTCTTGTACCAGAATCACATCTGGTTTGTATTTACTGCCATAATCGAGAGTTGGCAAGTTGGATCTCTTGACTTTCTTAGGTTTATTTGGACGAGTGTCAATGTAGGACGTATGCGTTGAATTGAGTTGAAGTGTGGTGTGACATTTTAATATGCTATCGTGTTTTTGAATATGTTTGCTTCTTCTTGATTGCAAGGACATACAACATCTGCTGCAGAGTGAGCCATGTTTATACTGGCTTCATATTTTCCCACTTGCTCCCAACAGTTGATGCATTTGAAAGATTGACTTTTGCATTCAAAGGTTTTATGTGGACCAGAACAATGAGCACAATACATTTTAAGGGTGTGGCAATTGTTTTGAGTGTGGCCATACGTTTGACATCTAAAGCACCTCTTTACATTAAAATGTTCTTTAACCTTGTATGTTGGCCATCCAATGCTGATCTTTCTTCTTGATTTTAGGTGCTTAAATTATTGGGCTGGTAACTCCACTATGCAGTGAATTTTGTCTTCATTCGTTTGAAATTTGAATTTAATTTGTACTTCTTCTGGTTATGCTCTCGTTTCTGTACAAATAGAAGCGATTATCTCTTCATCTTGTATTTCTTTAGGCAATCCAAATATTTTTAGTCTTGGTAATCTAACGGTAGGTTTTTTTTTGATTGAATTAAATTCTTTAGAACACAACTACTGTTTATACATTCCAACAGTTTTTCGACATCTTCTTCTCCGTTACAAACTACAGCAATTCCATTATTTTGTAACGGTCTTGTCCTTTTTACTTTAATTTGTTCTTTTGAAGGCTTAAAATGCTGTTTCGCAATGTTTTCTACTGTGCCTTGACAATCTTCTATTTTCGATTTTGGGTATAGGAGGATTGTGGAGGGTCTCTGCATTGTATTCAGTTTTGTTTTCTTAGTCTCATAAGATTCCAAATTCTGTGAGGATTTTTCCTGCGGTGAGGGTTGTTTACAAGCAAGTCTCCTTCCAAGTTCTTGTAAAATTGAATTGCATACGTTTCTTGATGACTTTGTTATATAGTTCCTAGATGGTGTAATTGGGTTAATGATGCGTCCCAGTTCAGCCAGAAGATCTTCCGAAGAAGTATCTCGATGAAAGGAAAGCTCCGCACTTTGTGATTCTACCAAAGAAGTCATAGAATTGATAGAGTTAGAGTTGCTCCGTCTCAGGTTGTAGGAGGAATTAGCTGCTCTCAGGGAGTGCTCGAGGGTATCACTGATTATTTCCATGTTTATTCATATGACGATACATTTCTTGCTTTTAACGATAAAAAGTGTTCTAAGAACAGTGAGTGAAAGAATGTACAGTACTTAAGAGGATAACAAGGAGTAGCTGAATCACTTTCCTTACACCTGTTTTGAATTCAAAATTTGTTATTATAATTTTTCTTTTTCCTTAATTTTTTTCAGAACCAAAGCAAAAAAAAAAAGATTATATTAAAAGACATTTTTTTCCTTTCTCCCAACAGCAGCTTAGAGCATATGTAAACACTAATTTTTGCTGTAATTAATTCTGGGGAAAGTCATACGCATTTCAATATGTGCAATGAACAGAGATTAAAAAAAAAAAATTTTAAAATAATAATAATAAAAACTTTAGGTTTCACCAAATGAATGCAACTATTTAGCAGTTATTCAACAAATAAAACTTTTAGCATTATTACACTACTAGAAATTTCTTTTCTACAATAAAACTATTATAAACAAAATTGAAGAAATATTATATGAATAAGTACGATGAATTACAACAATACACTGGCCATTCACTGATTCTCTAACTTTTGTATTCAAAATTAGGAGTCCACTAAATAATTTTGTATTTCATAATAATTCAACAACAGCTATACAAAATTAAAAACATACAAATTTCGATGCACTTAAACCAGTATGTAGTGTAATAAAGTACTACAATAAAAGATAATAAAGTACTACGTATCACGACTTGACAAAACAGTGAGAGAGGAAGACCTAACTTTTAGTGGACCCAGCTAAGTTTTTCGATAGTAAAAATAAAACACGGGGAAGGGGTTCTTATCTTTCTGGTCACTGATTGGCCAAAAGGGGTGTTGCTTGCAAGGGAGAAAAAGAGGGTGGTCGATCTGACGTACGGACGCTACTTTCGGTAGGATGGAGGGGTTAAAAAAATGGCTGCTTGGAACAATTTTTGAATAGGTTTATCGTTTAAAGGAGGGTTTTAGCAGAGAAATCTTTCTTGAAAATTGCAATTTAGGGGTTTTAGTTATAAGCTACAAAAAAAGCCAGAACCTATGACGTATTGACTTTTAAAAGGCATCTTAAAAGAGAGTAAAAGAAGCATAATTTCTTACAAACAAATTGACATTGAAGAACCAGGGAGGGAAATATATTAAAACTCAATTATCTTTGGAACTAGAGAAAATATAACTTAGCTGGTTATACCCGCTTCCTCGAAAAGTATTCCTCCTTCGATTTCTGCTAGGAATTCAGATCATGAGGTAGATTTTCACCAAAAATAAGAGGGTAAACTCGGAGCCTTCTACTTAACGTCTACGCGGTGCATCGTCGTCCTTACGTCCTCCTCAGATTCGAACCAGGAACCTTTCGATCTAGAGGCTAACAACTTTACCACTATACGGGTAACGGAATTCGAGACGTTGATCTTGAATCTCTAAGCGCGGCGCTTCTACCCTGACTCTTGGAAAACCGGGCTTTACTCTCGGTTTGTAGGGAAATTAACGCGCATTGTTTTATCTTTCGAAGATTTCAATGGAACTGAGAAGCAGTAAAAAAAGCATTTTCTTGGTTGTTGAGTTGAGTCATTGAGAAAGGTTAGAGCGGAATCCATAAAATCTGATTTTCAGAATAACGTCCCCGAAGTAGTTACCGTTCATTACGATGGAAAATTATTACCAGGCCTGGATGTGAGAAGTTCTAAAGAAGAACGTCTGCCGATCCTTATTTCATTTGGAGAGAAGAAGTAACTTATTGCAGTATCAAAACTGAACAGTTCTTCCGGCAAAGATGAAACTAAAGTAGTTTCAAACGCACTCAAAGAATGGAACCTCAATGATAAAGTACAAATAATGTGCTGTGATACGACAGCATCTAATACAGACCGCTTGAATGGAGCTTGTGAGCTTTTAAAACAAAATTTAGAAAGATAATTGTTACTCTTTGTTTGCCGTCATCATGTTCATGAACTGGTTCTAAAAAGTGTATTTGAATCAAAGATCCACCAAGTCGCAAGCAGTCCCGATATTCCACTGATCGAAAAGTTCAGAGACAACTGGAAAAACATTAATCCTAATGCTATCTAATGCCTAAACTATTATGCCTAAAACTATTAATCCTATGCACAGGATTTGCCAAACGGCATCTATTTGACACGACCATTAACGGATTGGTGACGTTTTTTAACCATGAACTGCAAAAATCCATGACGATTATCGGGAACTGATTGAATTATTTGTTATATTCTTGAGAGGAGATAACGAGAGTAAAATTAAAATCATATCTCCTGGCGCAATGCATCCTGCACGATGGATGGCAAAAGCTATTTACTCTTTGAAAATGTGTTTGCTGCAGTCTCAGTTCAAAATAAGCGTTGAGAACAAACGATCGTTGCAAGATGTTTGTTTATTCATTATGGCTGTTTACGTGGATGCCCTGGCTTGGATGCAGTTTGGCGGTGAAGGCGCCGAATCAAGATTTGCGTTTTTTAAAGACGTTAAAAGAGTATGAAACAATTGACAAATTGATTTCCAAAGCGGCCCTGAGCAAGTTCAGTCAACACCAGTGGTATTTATCAGAGGAAATAGCCGTATTATCACTCTTTGATGATATTGTTTATAAACAAACCAAGGCGAATATTGTAGCGAACTTACTAAGAGAAAGTTAATATGATTTTGGGAAGATATATGTTCCATCGAAGGAACAGACGTCTGTATCTTTATACGATGAGAGTTTTGTTTGATCTGTTATTTTAAGTTCTGTTAATTTTCTTCAGATACAAATTTTTCTTATTGTTTTAGGGAAATCATTGAGTGATTTCGTATCTATCAAGATCAAAAATTTGTTTTCGCGATTAAAAGTTGGCAGCAGCTTTCTCCAAGAAAACGTATCTTCGTGAGAAGAAAATGCAGCTTTTGTGGACACTAAAAATAAGAATTTTAGCTTAAAAGCAGTAAATGACACAGCTGAAAGAGCTGTTCAGCTAATGCAAGCATTCCATGGTTTAATTAACGCAGAAGAAGAACACAAACAGTTCTTATTACGCTGGTGTGCAAGAACATATTAAGATGTATCCAGACTGTAAAAAATGAGACCTTAAAATGAAAGTATCCTGAATAATTATGTGTAACTTTATTTTTTAATAATTAAAGGCATTACTCAAATTTGTCTTTTAATCAATATTTACCTAAGATATGCATAGTTGCGATGACCTAGCTGCCTATTAAGATCTGTTCAAAAATGTCTATTTCCATAAACTTTGGGGCCCTGTCGGCACGGGTTAACAGTAACGTAAGAAGTTAAAATTTTATATTTAAGTAAGACTTAGTATATTAAAAAGAATTAGAGGGTATGCGTTTTGATAACTGCAAAAAAAAAAAAAAAAATATATATATATATATATATATATATATATATATATATATATATATATATATATATATACTTGCGATAAAAATTTCTCAACTGAATGGGGGGGGGGAGTTGAACCCCCAAACCCCACCCATCCTTGGTTAAGCCTATGTTCATTGACGAGTGTAGTATCGAGAATTCCTTTGCGGGAACCTTTGTAGTACTCAGAAGCATAGGCGTGACTAGGGTTGATGACTGAGGGGGGGAGGAGTTCAGTCCCGAGAAGTATAAACTGTACACCAATAAAAAGGTGAAGCATCTGGAGACCTTCTCAAGGAAATTTTCGTATTTTTATGTTAAATATCACATGATAAATTTATACTTTTTTTCGTAGAACATTGATAAAATTATTACAAACTTTGCGTCTAGCAAATGTTTGTCACTTTCATTTCAAATAAAGTTGTTTTAAATAATGTTGTTTTATTGTATCATACATGCGAAACACATCGTTTGATTTAACAACAAATTTTTTAAGGATAGTCTTGAATAACACTAAAACCCTGCTAATTCAAACATGATTCCGTAAAGTTGCATTTATGGAAATAAAGTTGCATTTATTTTTTATACACTAAAATCTAAAATAAATTATTCGTAAAAAATGAAAAAATTCAATATATATTGACAATTTTAGTCGTGTACAACAGTATTATAATAGATCATTAAATACAGAAGAACATTGAATGGCCTATCCTTGACCAGTAATATCTTTAACATTGAAAAACTGCGCAAGCTGCGGGTCATATAATGTGCTGAATCGGATAGCAGAAGCGCAAAATCCTTTCGCTCAATGTTCAGGGATTTTATTACGTCATTTACAAGGCGAACAACATGTTGATGATCGACACTCGCCTCACAAACTCAGCTGTTGATTACGCAAGTTTCCTCAGGATTATCATATCAGGATTATCAAGAGTGTGTAAAGGTACACTTTCGTCTGTTGAGACGAACACCTTTTTTCCCATGAACTTCTTGTTTGATCCGCAATACTTCGGCGTACGCAAGATCAGACACACGTGATCGAAGGGTCAATTGAGAGGGCAAAAAAAGAAATACTAATTTAACATTAATTAATTTTAAGCTTAATTTTAAAAAGTTGCAGGTGGTTGCATTTGTGCAGAAAGTTGCATTTATGTTGCGGTAACTCATTTATAATACACCCCATGAAGGAGGAATTTTGGTTTTAGTACTTTACATGCAGCGTAGAACGTGTGAAAAAAAGTTGCATTTGTTGCAAAAAGTTGCAAGTAAAACATCAATTAAAATTAAGTTATGAATAGTTTGTGTAGTTATTAACAAAAGATTAATTTGTGAAAACGCATTATATATGTACTAGGGGGCCCGCCCCCTGCTCGATAAAGCTCGCCGACCCCCGGAGGATTGCTTTGCAATCCTCATTGGTTCGCTACGCGAATCTATGGTCGCTTCTTTCGCATCACTGAAGACGCGTGTCCTAGCAGAAAGGATTGTTTACAAAATATGATGTACCAAAAAAATATTTTTCAAACCTAAATTTGCTGTATTACAATAAATATATATACAGTACCCTGAAATCAGAATTCAAATGAAAACTTTGAGCAAATTTTGAGTCGAAATGTGAGCGCTGCTTTGGAAATGGAATACCCAGTATGTTGTTTGTGTGTGCATTTCCATAAAGCACTCTTGAGTCACCCACACTTTTTCATTCAGTTTGTTGTCGAAAGTTATAGTGCAAGCGTCTTGTTGAACTATAATTGTTGCCCCTGAAAAGGACCGTTTTTTAAATGGCCCTGAAATGATCCTCCGCTTTCTTTGATTTGTAATTTTAAACTGCAACAGTTCGACTAAAATTCTTTTTTTTTCCAATAAAATTTCATCCGATATCGCTATAAATTCAATTGAGTCGATTTCGTGGCAAACAAACAATGGTACAATGTTGCCAAAACGCGATAACAAATAACGTCTTTTTTGCTTGCCACGTAAGAGAATTATATATATAGAAGAGCAAAATTTTTCTCAACTGAATGAGGGAGGGGTTGAACCCCCCCCCCTCCCCCTGACGACTACGTTTATTACACAAGTAAAACATTAATTAAAATCAAATTAATTCAAATTAAGTCATGAATAGTTTGAGTAGTTATTAACAAGGGATTAATTTGCAAAAAACTTATTATATATATATATATATATATAACTTTTGCTAATATATATATATATATATATATATATATATATATATATTAGCAAAAGTTTTCTCAACTGAATGTGGGAGGGGTTAAACCCCTTACCCCCCTGACGGTTATGTTTATTACACAAGTAAACTATTAATTATAATTAAGTTATGAATAGTTTGAGTTGTTGTTAATAAAGAATTAATTTGTGAAAAACTCATATCTTTATTCATTAGCAAAACTTTTCTCAACTGAATGGGGGGTGGGGTTGACCCCCCCCCCCTCCTCCTGGTTACGATTATGCACGTGACTGAAAACGGGGTGGAGCTTAGTGTGACGGTCATCGTACATGAAATCTCGCGCTACATTCGCCGGCTGCATGTTATTTCAGGTTTTTTAAATTGATTTTACGCTAATTTCTCGATGATTTTAGTTTTTAAATAATTTTGTTGAATTATAATCTTGACATTATCATAATAAAGATTTCTTCTCTTAAAACGACGACAGTGGAACGAGGCTTTGTAAAAGGCCAGTCGGATTTTCTTCCTAAACTGGATGGTATATCCATGTTTTCTTTTTGGGGAAACCATCCAAATTTTATGGGAGTAAAAATGAAAGGAGTAAAACGAAGAGGTAAGCTAATATTTTATACGATCGATTAATTTCTTTAAAAAAAATGTATTTTTATATTACTTAAAAATAGTATTGCTAGTATCAAAGAGTTGTGCTTAAGAAAATAGAATATTAATAGTTGTTCTTTTCCTTAATAAGTAACACAATTAATTCTGAAATAGATTTTTTATATAGTTACTTAGAACAGTATATCAAATAAGAGCTTTACATTAAGAAAATAATTTCAAAGTAGATAAAAATTGTAGGGATATCAAAATAGTGAATTTTAAATGCTAACTTAAAATTTATTTTCTACATTAATTTTTATATCAAAATTATTTTTGTTAGTTAATGAACAATAATTGTTAAAATATATTTAGCGGTAATACGTAATGTACTAAAAGATGATTCAAATATAACATGTGTAGAGAAACTTGTTCGAGAATCGCAACTGCATTAAATATTGAACACGACATTTGGTAGTCCAACATTTTAAACCACGAAGAAGGTATTGTGATAATTTGATTGAAATTGGAAGAAGTTTTATGAAACTATGCAAATTAAAAAGAAAATTCGTAATTGTTTAAAAATATTGGTTTTAATGCAAAACAAATGAGGTGAAACTATGTTGCTTCGTGCTGCCAGAGATACTCACAGTAGTTTTCCACGTCATTCTCCAACTATAAAATAAATAAAGTAATATTTAAATTAAAAATTTTTACCTGTCGCATTATTTATCAAAATTTGTTAACACTTGTTTTTAATTTTAATTTCTTATTTTTAATAGAAATATTTGAACTATGCTTTTTTTTATAAATTAATTTTACGTTTATTCTTACTTTTTACTTTAAAATAATTATATTTATATTCATTCATATAATATTTAAAAAAAATTTAATTTGAAATCAAGAAGAAATATTTTTTAATTATATATCTTAATTTTGATGACACTTATTCCACAATACTTATTATTCAGTTTAAAGAAGAAATATAAACAAATTGTTTTACCAAGTGTATGAAAACTGCAAATTAATTATCATGAGTATAATAATTCAATGTTTATTGATGCTCTCTCTATATTTTTAAAACCAGTTTTGGTATTTAAATAGACAGTATTCCTATATTTTTTTGTTACATTCTATATGATGAAACAAGAAATTCTGTAATATGAGTGACTTAATATCGAAAGTAAGTTTTCATTTTAGCAAACACACTAGTAGTCATCCACAAGAATAAATCACACAATTCTTATTTAAAAACAATTAAAAATACAAATAATTAAAGGTATTTTAAACTTACCGAAAAATGATCTTCACACCAATGCAAGCAAGAAGTAGAAAACAGATTAAAGTTTTTCTTTTCATCTCTTTTCATAACGCTGTAGGGCAGTGGTTCCCAAAGTAGGTTCCGCGGAACCCTGGGGTTCCACGAAAAAATTTAGTATTTCCGCGTGACAAATTTTATTTCATTAAAAAAATAAGAATGGCGTCTGATATATTCACATTTTCCTTGGAAAGTATACAATCGACCAACGCATTAAATTTAAAATTTTAAATAAGGCGACTGAAAAAAAATCACCCAACAAATAAAGGCAAAGATATTTCTTTTTTTAAGAAGAAAACTTGAAAAACATAATAAAAGCAAGAGTTTTATGATAAAAAATTTCAAAACAATAATCAAAAGATAACGGAAGCGTTGTATAAAGTATCTTGCCGTATTGCTCTTGCTGGCGAGGCACATGTTATTGGTGAATCACTTATTAAACCTTGCGTTCAAGACATCGTTTCGTGTGTATTCGGCGAAGGGTATAGCAAACAAATTGAAAGTTTGTCTCTTTCTAACAATACTGTAAAAAGGCGTATTAACGATATAGTCGGTGACATTTAAATAGAACTTATTTCATGGTTACAGGCGTGTGACGCTTATGTATTACAACTAGATGAGCTCACAGACGTTGCTAGATTAGTAATTTTGCTTGTTTTCATTCGGTATTATTTTATTAAAAAATTGAAGAAGATTTGTTTTTATTTGATAGTGTGAACATTAACACCACGGGGGAAAATATATTTAACTGCATTGATAATTTTATGACAACGCATGAAATTAACTGGGAAAAATGTATTGAAGTATGCAGCGATGCAGCAAAAGCAATGACAGGAAAAGTGAGTGGTGCTGTAGCACGGATTAAAAATGTTGCACAAAACTGTAACAGTACTCATTGCATTCTTCACAGATATGCATTAGTAACAAAAAGGATTTCGGTGACATTTAAATCTGTTCTAGACGAAGCAGTGAAGATTATTAATTTTATCAAAAGTAAACCATTGCAATCACGTATTTTCAAAGACATTTGCGAAGATATGGGTAGCCTTCACACCACTTTACTTCTTCATACGGATGTTAGATGGTTATCGCGAGGTAAAATGCTTGTGCGAATATTTGAATTGCGCCGACCAACCGGTATAGTGGTTAAGGTGTTAGCCTCTAGATCGGAAGGTCCCCGGTTCGAATCCGGGTTCGGGCATGGATGTTTGTAAGCGTATACCAGCTCAGGTGTTGCTTCGTCATCTGAACATAGTTCAAAATTACGAAGTATAAGTTGTTAGGGGCAATGATGGTCCTCCCACTGGGTGCTTCTTCACAAGTGGACATCACTTCCGGCCTTGTAGTGGCCAATGACTTAGGTCAAATGTGCCCGCCATTAGAAGAAAAAAAAATATTTGAATTGCGAAAGGAACTGATGGCGTATTATATTGGTCATAAATTTGAATTATCAGACAGGATTAAATAATATCACTTGCTATCTACACTTGCATACCTTGCTGACATATTTGGAAAATTGAACGAATTATGTTTGGCTCTGCAAGGAAAACGATTCAACATATTCCAAACAAAAGATAAATTGGTTGCCTTTTGAAGGAAAATACAATATTGGATTTCAGCTGTGGAGCAAAACAACTTCGAGTGTTTCCAGACGCTTAGTGATTTTCTCTAAGAATCTGAAGTGAATTTAGATATGGAAATCCGCGATGGTATAAAAACATATCTGTCCAGTTTACAGCAATCACTCAGTGATTACTTTCCAAACCTAGAGAATCAAGAGATAATTACTGCGTACAAAATCCTTTCAAAAACCAAAAGGATTTCATTCCATGGATTATGAAAAATTGATTGAATTGAGTTCGGATACACAATTAGAAACCAAATTTAGAACAGTTTCGTTAACAATATTCTGGTCAGATGTATTCGATGAATATCCAAATTTATCAAAACATGGTATTCGAATTCTATTGCCGTTTACTACGTTTTTATTTGTGTGAAGCTGGGTTTTAAAAATATGTTACGACACAAACCAAATATCGTAACAAACTTGATGCTGCACCAGATATGCGAGTTCAGTTATCAAACATAACGCCCAATTTTGAGAGAATCATGGAATCAAAGAAGCAGGTGCATTCTTCACATTAAAGTTTTTTCATTTATTTTAGTTGATGTTTTGTATTTTTATTAATTATTTCTATGATAATTTTTTTTTTAGTTTCGTTTAATTCAATAAAATCCGAAATACCAAAATAATTCTTGTTTCATTTAATATCAGATATTAAATTTTGAAAAGTCATTATATAAAAAATATTTAGTGTTCCGCGATCATTGGCAACAAATTTGGGGGTTCCTCGACCAAAATAGTTTGGGAAACACTGCTGTAGGGTCATTCCATATGGGGACACCTAAAGGGTGTTGCACCATAGTCATGGATATTTTTCAAATTTTTACCATAGATAGACATGGTAGTAAAACCCTTAGATCTAATTTTTTTTTTTAATTTTGACCAATATTAGCCGAGATACAAAAATTTAAAAATTGGTCAATTTTACAAAATGGCGGCCATCTTGGATTTGCCACACTGTCTATGCAGGGCCCTAACTATAGAACTAATTGTTCACATTTAGTTATTTTGGTACCAAATGGAAGCCATTTAGTTCAGGATTGTACATAACATACAAAACCAGTGGTAATTTTACATTTTAGTGGAGATTTTACTTGTAAAGTGAAAAATTCACTTTTAAAAACAGTCGACTTTAAAGGGCTATAAAAAAAATGAACCCTCTTATTTTTCTCAAACTTTGTAGAAGTATTAACTAACATATGTACTTTAATCTGAGAAAAATTCAGAGCGTGCAACACATTTTTCATTTTTTAATAAAAGCTATTCTAATGACAGCATGGATTTCAAAAGGTGGTCATCTTACAGTGCAAAAATGACCATAACTTAAATTACAATGGTTAAATTTGAATTTTTTTTTATGTACTAATTCAAAGCAAGCTTGTATTATTTCATGTTTATATATCAATACGCATAGCAAACGAAACGTTCAAACACAAATTGTAAAATTAAATTCTAAAACATTTGAAATAAAAAAGATGAATAAATTTTTGTTGCTAAAATATATTATATTTAATTGAGAATTAAATTATCGTTTGATAAAATATATTTAAAATAATTTTTACTCTTTTAAATACTAAATATTGTTTGCTTAACTATGTAGAAAGTATTTAGGTCATCAAAGAGTTGCAAAGTTCTTTTTGAGTATTTTTGAGTTCCCTGTTGGAGATGGAATGTTTTGTTTGCAATTAACTCAAAGTATCATTGTGTACTGAGTTTATTTCTATCTTTAAATTGTCTCCTCATGATTCAGAAGTATTAAAAAGGAGAATTTATCACCTAATTCCAATGAAGAGATCTATGAAAGCAGAAGTATCTGCAGGTTTCACAAGGATAAATTTTTAAAGTGGTACAAGTTGAAACAGAAAACATGTGACCCATTTAACCAACATACAAACATTCAAGATCCAAATGTCAGAAAATAATTTCCCTGGATTTATCTTTGGCAAATCCTGAAATACTTTCTGGAAAAAAGTTGTACAAAATTGTGTTTCTTTGGTGGCTTTATCAGATACTGATGCAGTGATTATGAAACCTGACATGGATACTGATTATAGGGATTCTACAGTAGTTATAGTAGAACTGAACAAATGTGTGAAAAATGTTTCTAAATTTTGCTCACTACGGCCAAGAGAATGTGACTGTTGGAAGTAAAGGTATTTATTCAATGTGTGTTTGTATATATCATCAAAATGCTAAACTCACGCTTCATGCTATTCATGTAAATGACTGTACCATTATTAAAAAAACTAGTTTGTGGCATTGATTCAGAAACATGCATGGTGCACAGGTGTGATTAGTGTCCATTTCCAGAAATACTTAAAGAATATTTAATGCAAAATGACAAATTAGAAATATGAAGTCAAATTACTTATGAACAATGGGCAGACTGATGGGGCAGAATTCAAACCATTAATTACATGGAAACTAGAATTGGAGAAAAACATCAAATAACACCAGACCAACATTCCAAAATGAACAATATGTTGCATGTGTGTATGGAATGGTGTATTGTTGCATGTGTGTATAATTGGTGGATTGGAAAGATTTTGAAATGCTGTGAGGAATATAATGATTACAAAATTATGTTCATGCATCTAGTACATCCTATACATGGCTAGAGTCTTTAGATACATGTTGAATTGCTTATGAACACATAATAAAAGTTACATCTTATCCCGCAACTATAATAGATACAACATACCACATTGTTCCTGATCAAAATGAATTAATTGAACTATCGTTCCAAAACTAGAAGACAACTTGAATTATGAAGGACTTATGCTTTTTACTTTGTGTTAATGTGGAGAACATTTTTATTTATGCTCAATATTTATCTTTAAAGACTTGTTTTTTAAAAAAAATTCAGTGCTCAGAAATATTAGCGTTATTTTGTCAATTTCAAGAACACAATTAGATTTACTACAATGATATTCTTTATATTGGATCAGCTTAAAATATTTAAGTATGTCAACTGTGATAAATTTTGTTTTTTATTGAGCCTATATCAATCCGTATCTTATGAGTGTATGTGTTATACAAGACGAGAAACTATAAGTAAAAGAATTTCACTGGTTATTTTGAAACAATGTACCCTAAGCATAAATGCAATTTTTTGCAAAAATACTGGAATTAAATATTGTAAAATGCATAACATTTTGAAAAATATTTTTTTAATTTAAATAAATAAAAACATTTTTCTACGGTGCTTTTTAAAAATACTTTTTTGAATAAAAGCCATGCTATAAAACAAATTTCAAATAATTTGATACTGTATTGATAGATATTGATAGATTTACAATTTGTGCTTGAACGTTTCGTTTGCTATGCGTATTGATATATAAACATGAAATAATACAAGCTTGCTTTGAATTAGTGCTTCATAAAAATTCTTCTTCTAAAATACTTAATGCTTTGGTACACTTTTCTTAAATTCTATAGAAAGCTACACTTTTCAAATTTTACACACTTGTTCAAACAAGTGTTTTCAATAAAAATACCTATTATTTTAAATTTAAATGCAGAACATATAGAAATATCACTAAAAAAAGTTTTAAAAATTCTGTTATTTTTGAATTTTTTTTTTAAATCTAATTTTATTTCTATTAGATTAAAATTAAAAATCCTTCTTATTATTTTCAAATGGGATATCTTTCGTTGCCAGGAAAATTTTGGAGACACTACTTGCAATAGTTTTTGAGAAAAGTGTACCAAACTGGGATATTGAGAATTTTTTTTTTCAAACAGTTAAAAAGTAAGTAGCTACAGAAAACAAAATTATTAAGGGAATACATTTTGTTACAGTTAATTATAAAATGTAATGTGTATATTTTCAAGGACAATTTTTTTAAAAGTTATATGGTTATTTTTTAATTATACATGGCTTGACGAATGTGAGCTTAAAATTCATGCATTTAGTCTATCGAGGTGGTCCGTGTGCCCTTAAATATTCAAGTCCAAAAGTTTTAGCTTCGTACGCCCCACGTGTATACACTATCGCAATGAACGCCTTCAATTTTGCTTGCATAATTGTCCATTTTTTGTTCAAAATTCGAGAAGCTTCTAACTCTGTCCGAGTTCTTACATGTTCTACAATATACTGGTCAGTTACTAGTAAAAATGTGCTACTTATTTCCTCCATATTTCTTTTTGCATATAATGTAGGCCCGGGAGCATCCTTAAAAATACTGTGAAGGGATAATCTTCCAGCAACACCCCTTCTTTTATTTTTTTCCAAATAGTTCCGTCTGTAGAAATATCAGTTTCACTTTCATTCTCATCATTAGAACTGGACGGCAATGGTAAACATCTTCTTTTACGTATGTTGGAAAAGTTTTCGTTTTCACTGTCGTTTGACTCATCTTCATTGCTCTTATCAGAAATATCGCTATTACTATTCTCGTTATCAACACGTTTATTGTTCCTGCCATGTGGATCACTTTGGTTATCTAATAATTCGCCTTCGCTATCATAAAGCTAATCATTTTCATCATCCGATCATTCCATAGAGATGTCGGTGATATTTTCCAAACACACAGATGATCTCTTTTGTTTTGCCATTTTTGGGGCCTGACAATAATTATAAAAATAAATTCAAACTAATAATAAAATAATATTTCTCTTTGTATTTCGTTTTCGTATCAAAGAATATAGTTTTGAATATTTCAGTATCCACAGAAATGTTTATTTTCAGTATTCTCACCAAAATTTCACAGCCGTCACCCAACAAAATTCAATGAACGACTGAAAATTTATGACGTATTGTCCCATAATCATGAATTTACGTTATCATGAATTCTATTATTATCACGCATTCGCATGACATTTTTTTTTTCAACAATTACGCAGTATTTACACTTTATTAAAACATTAAAAATTGGCAAGATTTAAAATGTTTGCTAAGATTGTGCGGATTTGAAAAATACCATAAACATGGCTATGGATGCATAACGAGATAGTAAATGACGGCTATTGTCTTACTCTTGAAGCCAAGAACTGCTTGACCAGCCTGCTGTGGTGGGGATCTTGAGAGTTAACACTGACCTCTCTGATGTATTAGTATGGAGTTGTAATGTATTATAACCACAAATAAAGACTAAATAACAAATGTTTATGTATATTGTGTCTGTTGTATTGTAAGTGTCTTAATAGTAGTACCTAGGGATTTAAAATATGTTTTAATAATTACTCTATTATAATATTTACCAGCTAATTAACTAATGCTAAATCTTAATGTAGTAAGTATAAATGATACGGAAGATCACATGCTATCTATATAAATATTTGAATAAAGAACATTTTTAAGAGGAATAGTCTCTAAAGCCCTCTGATTTCTCTTTTTAACAGTTCGAGTTTATTGGTTCTACATTATTTATTGCGGGTTTGGTAAGCTTTTCTTACTTTAATATATGTCATACTACCATTTAATAGTCTATTTATAAGCATTGTTTTGCCATACATAGTTGACGATTAAATCTGATCAAATGTGAAAATGTTATATCAAATTTGAAAATAGTATTGGTATATGTCTTTTCATGTGTATTTAGATAAATAGTGGTACTGGGGAAACATTGCACTTCTAAATTTTAGATAAAGTAGAGGTGGCTATTGTATCTAATATATATTTTGATTTTTTTTTTTTTTTTTTTTTTGCAATCTAAGAAAATTTAAAATTGTTGCATTGGCAATATTAATACGTTTTACCGAAATTAGTCGAATCGAAAGAAACATTCTGTATCTGTAACATACCCCCCCCCCCACTCGCCAACCTTAAGAAATACCTTTTTGAAGAATGTGGGTTATGGGTATTCTTAAGCACACATCAAACTAAATGGTAAATTTGGGGTAAATAAAAGTGGTCTATCTCTTGGTCTAATAGAGAAAAATAGCGTTCCACATGAACTGCACTTTTAAAAATTCATACAAAAACAACATTTAAATCAGGGAGAAAAATAAAAAAAATTGTAAATTACACAATCTCCAATTTCAAAATAAAAATCAATCCAGTTCGAAAAATTCCACAGTCCAAAATTTCCAAAACAAGTTGCAAAAATCAATACATCAGGGAAAAAAACAGCAATACAACAATTCCAAATAAAATTACTGCGTTCGTTCTACGTTTTAAAATAAAGGTGGAAAAGCGTATTTTCTTCCGTAACGAATCATAAGATGTGTTGTAATATCGTCAGGAATAAATCTTCAGGGTTGCCATAAAATGAGTAAAACTGAATAAAACAACAAAAACTACATTTGGCAATAAATCGTCCAAAAGTTGTAACTTAGTATATGCTACATACCATCCGTTCACCATGCAAATTGTCGTTGTTTACTCTTCTCGTAGTCTACTCTTCTCATTAGTGATGGGAAAAATGATTCTTTTCAGGGATCGGATCGGAACCGCTCGCTCACTAAAAAGAGCTAGCTCTTTTTCATGACTCACCGCTCCTTTCAGATGTATAATAATGTATATAACATATCGAGATGTCTCTACTATTATAAAAGAAAGTGTTTGTTTGGGGCCGCAAAATCCCGACGATTCTATGGCACTTGCAACAACGAGATTGAGCACACAGGTAGTCCGAATTATTTGCAATTTTTGGGTCACGGCGAATTTTAAAATTCAATCTAGAAGATTTTTAAACGAATTTCATAAATTTACTCTCCATCGATTTTTCAAACGCGGAGAACGTTTTCTACATATGCGACCTTGCAGTCAGGGTTAGGAATCATACAAAGTTTTATTCATCGGCAGAACCCGTAGAAAATTATTGTTTACGTTTCCGCTTCGATTTTGCGCGATTGATTTCCCAGCCAGACGGTAATTCTTTTAACTGAGGTCACATATCTTTTTTCTATCTCCTAGACCGTTAAAGATGGAGTAAAAACTTCATCGGATTTGAAATCTGTGGAAATATCAGTTTAGATTGATACCTAACAATATTATTTTCTTTAAATAAATAAATTTTTTATTGAATATATCTTCAACAGAGTTGAAATCTGCGGAAAATTTTACACCAGATTAATACCTTGTATTACGGACAACGCCGGGCTAGCCACTCAATGGTATATAATATTTTTGGGCCATCGAACATCCCTCGTTGTCACGTGAGCGCCAGACGAAGAGGCCCCAAGCGTGCTTGAACACCCACGCAGCACTCACTCATCCAGCAATTGCGCAGTTTGCCTCTAAAACAATGTTTCCCAACGTGGGGCCCACGCCCCACAGGGGGGGCAATTTGATTGTTAAGGGGGGCAATTCGAAAATGGACTCGACACGAGTTTAACCCTTTTGATCAGTGCCATTTAAATGCAAGGCTAGATTTCGGTGCCAAAATTGAAAGAAAAAAGCAATTCCTAAAAAATTGTGGCCAATAAATATTATAAATTCGTTTGACGAGACTAAAATATCAACTGGGTTTTTGGCGTCGTCAAGTTAACCTCCGGCAGACGGCAGGCTCCGCGTGGACCCCCGGACACTTTAAAATCTCGCTAAACAACGCAGTTGTTCGCATCTGAATGGCCTGTCACAACTTCTGTAGTGTTTCGCAGCATTCAGTTGGTGTTCATTTGAAATAGGCGTCCGTAAAAACTGTTGTAGAAGTCCCGTTGATTTAAAAAATATATACATTGTATAGATATAGTTGGTAAGTATTTTATTTTATTTTTATTTATTTTAATTTTAGAAGCATAATTTTCCTGAAAATTTTGTCAAATGGAAAAAATATGTTATTTTGCGGTGGCGGTGTGGTAAATGTGTTATATACATTTAAATAAATATGCATTTTTTAGTATACGTTTACTCTATGTCACATTAAATAAATTTAACAAATACTTTAGTTTTAGTTTTTAATTGATCTTATATATATTTCTTTCAGTCCATAGTAAAATGAGTGGTGCAAGCAAGTTCGTCAATATTCGGAGGAATATTTAAAATTTGGGTTCATACCTGCTATCCACGATTAGCGATTTCCTTTTTGTCTTTTATGCCAGCAATGCTTGACCAACGAATCAATGAAACGAGGTCGTCTTGAGGCGCATTTGAAGGCGAAACATGATGCTCATATTAATTCAGATTTGAATTACTTTCAAACTTTAAAAGAACATTTTTGAAAAGAGGACAACAGTCTATTTTAGTAAGTCTCTATTTACTGCTCACATTTAAACTCATAATCGTATTCTTGAGGCTAGTTATCAAATTTCTTTATTCATCGCTAAATCTGGAAAAAATCATACTATTGGAGATAATTTAATAAAACCGTTAATATCAGCATTTCTTAAAACGGTTCTTGAAAAAGATGACAAAGATGTAAAAGCTATGCCACTCAGTAACAATACTGTTAGCAGAAGAATAGACGAAATGAGTGAAGATATTGAAAAACTACTTGTTGAAAAGCTGAAAACAAGAAAATTCTCAGTGCAAATGGATGAATCAACTTTGAGAGACAGTGAGGCAGTATTGATAACTTACATAGGATATATTGATAAAGGGCATTTTGCTGAAGAAATGTTGTTCTGTAAAAGATTAGAAAGCACCACTACCTCCAAAGATGTATATAATAAGCTAAAAAACTACTTAGATGTCAATAATATACCAATGAAAAATACAACATCTTGTGCAGCAGATGGTGCTCCTAATATGATGGTCAAGAAAAATGGCTGCTTAAAATTGATGAAAGATGAGAATTCAGAAATGATTCTTGTGCATTGTGTTATTTATAGGGAAAACTTGGTAGCTAAAAACATCTCGCCTGTTCTAAATGAAGTACTACATTCAGTAATAAAGTGTATCAATGCTATCAAAGCTAATGCCAAATGTGAGCATCTCTTCAAGCTATTTTGTGAAGAACAAAATGCAGACCATGTGAGACTTTTACTTCACACTGAAGTAAGATGGCTCTCTAAAGGGAACTGCTTGAAAAGATTTATGGAACTGTTTAATACTCTTAGTGATTTTTTAAGCGACAAACCTGAAATTAAGTATCTGTTAACAGTCGATGGTAAAGCATTTATGAGTTATTTAGCCGATATCTTTGAAAAACTAAATATATTAAATAAGCAACTTCAAGGAACAAATAAAACTCTTGTTGATGCAAAAGCGAAGATATTTGGTTTCATTACCTTTATTGATTTATGTCAGAAATATATTAACAACAAAAACTTTGAACAGTTTCATTGGCTCCAAAAATGTGAAGTAAATGATACCGCTTTACTTGTTATTGTCGATCATCTGAAAATTCTATCGGCTGATTTAAAAGAAAAATTTTCTGATTTAAAACAAATTGATTTTCCAACATGGATGATGCAGCCAATGTTAGTGGATTTGTCTGATATATCAAATATGAAGTATCAAGAAGAACTCACAGAAATGCAAAATGATGAGTCAGTTAAAACTTTATTTAATATAAAAGGAGCGATGACATGGCTTTGTGAGAAACAGAAATCAAAAACCCAAATTCATCTAAATGTGCAAGAAAACTACTGTTACCGTTTCCATCTTCATATTTAGCCGAATGTGGATTTAATGCTGTAAATGATTTACTAGTAAAAAAAGAAATCGTCTTTATATAACACAACGGGGAGACTTGAGACTGAAGTTAACCAAATTGGAACTTAACATAAAATCTCTGTGCAGCAAGCATCAAGCGCAAGGATCTCACTAAATTAAAATATTACATTATTATAGAAAAATCTTTATTAAAATTATTTCGAATTCGAATTTCAGTTTTTCATTATATGTTTTGAAAATTTATTTACTGTGTTTCGTTAACAATTTCCTAGGGATTTCTTCCTAAAACCTATCATTTAAGTTTCTTAAGTGAACAATTCAATTTTTTAATATTAAAAATTATGTATATGTTACATGGGGGGGGGGGCATAAGAATTTTAAAAATGCTTAGGTGGGGCATGGCACAAAAAAGGTTGGGAAACACTGCTCTAAAATCAACAAAAGGAGGGAGACGGGGCCTGAGGACGAAAGGCATTGCAGCATACGGCTGCTAAGCTGTAAACTTTAATTAATGGCCCAAAACCATGTCAATTCTTGTAACTTTATAATTGTCCATAAAGAATAAATTACTTTGAGGACAATTTTTTTTTTTGTAATTCCCATCATGAACCCAAAGAGATTACAGAAGTAGCAATGAAGGTATCCGAACACGTTAAAAATATGTCATTTTTGACCAAAAATTCCAAAAAAAGTTTTTGATTTTATTGGATAAAGTACTCATTTGACTTTCCAAAAGTCAAAAGAAGGCGGGAAAACAGGAAGTAGGTATGGAAAACACCGGAATTGGCCATTGAAAGACCATAAACCTGGCAAAATCTAAATTTAAAGATTTTTTTTTTTTTTTTTTTTGCAAATATAATTTTAGAAAGGTTTTTTTTTTGGAAATAGTGTGAATCGTATCCATTTGTATAGAAAATGTACTATGTATATATATAGATTGGAAGGTTCCTGGTTCAAATCCTGGTCCGGGGATGGATGTTCGTGATCATTTGGTGTAGAGGCGGCTGGTGCACCTTAAATCTGTCGTGGCCGAAAGTCCTCACGTTGGGTTGGTGTGGAAGTTTGGAGAGAGGGTTCCAGCTCAGGTGTTGTCTCGTCATCTGACCATGGTTCAAAATTACGAGGTGTTGTCCTCGGATCTTTCCCTTAGGGGATTGATCCCGGCCCGCCGTCAATAGCAAGGGAACAAAATTTAGAAGAAATTTAAAAGCTCTGGAGAAAGTCAAAATATTTATGGGAAATTTTTGTTTGGGGAACCTTTAATTCTGTCCGCGTTGTGAGTTATAAAGTTTAACGATACCCTTTTTCCGTAAAACACCTCCTTCTAGCATGTCCTGGGCTAAAACCACTTAGGGACCAAATGAGACTTTCTGATAATTTAAATGATATTTTGAAATCAAATAATAAAATATTAATAATTTATTAGACACCTAAGATTTTTAACTATTTATTTTAAGATATAGGTATAATATACCCTCGAATATTCGTTGTCCCAAAGATTTTCGAAATCAAAATCCCTTCACTGTCTTTTGATAAAACTTTTTCAAAACGCCTTGCTTTGTGAAGGCAATGTAATAAAAACAAGTTACGTTTAAATTAATTTTGTGTAGTTTTATAATGATATCACACCCGAGATATCGAAGTTTTTTTATTATTATTATCAGATTAATGTTAAGTAAATAATATAATAATTGTTAGAATATGTTTCAATAACAATCTTAAAACAAGTTTCAATTAGTGCTAAAAGGCGTAGTATGACTTAAGCCGTCAAAACGCCCTTTCAACCTAAAATGGAATTAAAAATTAAAATAATAACATTTATGATTTGATAATACATAGATATTTAAAATTTTAAACTTCAAAAAAGTAACAAAAAGCTGGGGAGCGCAAAAGAGCGTATGCGAAATTGACTCTTCGAAAGCGACAGTTCTCGAAAAGAGTTAACTCCCAAAAGAATCAGTGAGCACAAAAGATCGAATGCGGAAATGATTCTTCTAAAGAGCTAGCTCTCGAAAAGAGTTAACTCCCAAAAGAATCAACTCCCAAAAGAATCACTGAGCTGGTGATCGCATGCGGAAGCGCTGATTCGTTAAAAAAGAGTTACCGCTCTTGAGCCCTGATTGGTTAAAAAAGAGCTAGCTCTTTTTTAACGAATCAACGCTCGCTCACTCCGTCAAGAGAGCTAACTCTTTGAGTCAGCTCCGAAGCGGATCGCCCATCTCTACTTCTCATAGTCTAAGACGCCGACTAAGTTGTTCACGTAATATTTTCGTTTCGGGGCCTTTTTTCTTAGTTGGCCTTGCAATAATCTTCAGCGTCTGTAGTTTTTCAGTTGAAAGTGACGTCAGAGCAATTTAAAAAGAGTTTTAAACATAATTAATGTCGTCAGATTGCAGTTTAAGAGGCCTTTTTCTACGTAGTTTTTCGTGCTCTTCCATTTTAAAATGAATTTGAAAATCATGCATTTTGTCTTTCCGTAAAAATGAGAAATCTATGGCCAATACTCTCGTACTCATAATTTCCCTGCCAATATTTTTTGATTTGTGGCGCTGTTTTTTTCCAATTTCGCTATCATTAAGGGAAATATGACAATTTAATTTGATATTTATAACTTTGTTTTAAATCGAATTCGTTTCTTCATAGAAATTCCGTTTTGTGATAAAGGAACTTTTTTTAAATTGAATGCCTTCAGTACGAAAGTAACCTATTACCATTTCTTAAAAAATGGTAAATCGATTTGACAGCGTTTCTTCTGAAGTAAACCCTCATTGATTTTAACAAACTTTACTTATACAATTTGCTTGATTGTAGCTTCAATTCGTAAAGTAAGCCACCTTGACCTCTTGTCTCTCTGTGATTACAAATTTGTAATATTTCAAGTCCTAATTCGGATTTTTTTCGGATTCGGATTAACGTACTTTCAATAATGGCAGAATTTCACTTAACATTTGCTTTATTCTATCACACATGCCGCTTCAAATTAAATACTTTGTGGTAGTGTTGCGTGTGATAAAAATGAATTACAATTTATTAAAATAATAAATAATTCGATAAAAAAAAACAGAGAAATTAAAGAAAATAAAAGTTGGAGGGAAAATTGTTTAAAAGATATAAATTCGTGTTTCTTATTATGTCTCGATCTCGCACAGTTGCCACAACTTCTACTAAATATCAGGCAGAATTAATTCCGGCCAAAAAAAAAAAAATCGAAAATATCATTGCACGTGGCAAACGAACACGAGTTTCCATTTTGTTAAAAAAATATAGTCGGTCCAAAATTTTCGGAAATAGTTTATTATCGCAAAGAAAATAATAAGCCACAACATATACAAAAAAAAAATAGTTTTTGTGAAAAGAATCGATTTTTTAGCAGTACTTTTAAAATAACTGAATTCTAAATATTCCTTCCAGCTACTCCAAAGCTACCAAATTATAGTGGATTTAAGTATAGTTGCTCAAATGTTTTTAACATAAAACTTGCCTAAGTATGTAGGCAAATAAATTAAAAATAATATATACACTAAACTAAAGTATGGTGCATAAAATACAGAACATTGCATTTAAATGTGTTGAATAAATGCTATATGAACTTGTGCAAACAAGCAGACACAAAATCGAACATAGAACGGTAAGACGAACAAATTTACCCAACAAAGTTCAGTCAGTAAATTTATGTAAGTACTCACAGTGTGCAAAGTTTCACAAAAATATATTCAACCGTTTGAACTTAGAATGGGAATACACATATAGACAGATGGGCAGACACCAAACGCACAAGAGACGGATTTTGCATCAGAGGGGTCTAAAACGGATAGAAAACTTGAAATGGGTTGAAAATATTCAATAGAAAAAACACTCCATTCTTAACGTAATTTAGGAGATCCAAGTTCTCCTTCGTAATTGCCAACTGACTACAGTAACATCACCTCCTGTGTCCAGTCAAGTTTTCGCTTTAACAACATATATTTCGACATTGATTAGGATTTTATTTGGACAGGTATATGAATTTTGAATTCGATTTACATCTTTTTTTGACAATCTCTAAAAGTTTTGTTCCCAAAATTAAACACCTCATTCCATCCTCTTTTTTCCTACACAAGTCCAATTTCAAAATCATAAAAAATAAATGTTGATCATTTTACATACCCAAGCAAGAACGATCCAAAACTGTTTAGATTGAATTGAATTCTTTTCTGCTACCGTTTTCCTGCTTTGGCACTCTCGTCATTATGGTTCTTAATAAACAAGAAACGAACACATCCATTTCGTTGACAGGTTTCTGGAGTCTGTCTACGCATACATATTAGTCGCGTGATTCTGGAAATGAATCAAATTAAATTACCGCTTCTTTCAATCCTGTTTGCAGCGATCAAAGATTGAGATATTTAGAATAAACTAGCAGAATTACACTACGAATTGGTTAAATGTTGATTGAAAAGTGACTATAGTATTCATTTTTTGCTTTCTCAGAAAATTGCAAACATTTTATTTGGACGGAAAATAATTTTTTAACATCGTTTTAATTTTATCGTAGCTTCTGCAACTTACTTCGGTCGCAAATATGTATTCATGACACGTATACCCATCCATATAATTCATTTCTTATTCATCGCACTTATGTAAGACAAATTATAAAAGTTTTTCTAATGTGACTTTTTAGAAGTCGAACCATAAATATTTTTGAGCTTCAACGTATGGCTACACATTTTAATTTAACGTAACAAATTTATTTTTACGGTAGTTTTAAAATAATTACCCACTTTACTTAAAAAGGTTTGTTTTGTTTATTTTATTTATTGTTTTGAAACAGAATTCTTCGAACAAGTACGTATTCAACCAAAGATGTAAGGAAAGTTTTAGTCAAAATATACCACCAAAAAATTACCCACGTATAGTGATGTTTTGCAGACAATAAAAATAATTCATTAAAATTCAACTCCTAAATAAAATTGTTACCACCGCGCCAAAGGCACCAGACGGCAAAGAGGTTTCTTTAAAGTTTTGATGCTGCGGGAAAATTTAGCAAAAGAACAGCGTCAACTTAAAGTAAGCAACCTCACGAAATTTTCAAAAGTTCGGTTCAAATACTTCCACAGAAATTCAGTTTTAAATCGTGACTGCCCGGGATGCATCGAACCAGCTGCGGTCTTAGCGGGCGTCCATTGCGTCAACTTAAGCGCCGAGGCCTTCCTGTTTCGAGGCTCTAGGGTCAGGGTGAATGTCAGAAATTTTACGTGTTGGCGCAGAATCGTTTATCATACGGGAACGTGAAAAGCTCAGAGGAATAGAAAGCTACTAGCCTCAGGGTCACAGTCACTTTTTTCACCTACACTCACCCTCCACGCGCGCAGTTGTATTTTCGGTTTAACTTTAACCTGAAACGAGCCAACTGATACCACTGCGGTAGCAAGAAGCTAGAGAACGCGCCTCTGCTTTCATCCTGAAATACATCTAGCAAAGATTATTCAAAAGAACGTCACCCGGCTTGAAAGATAACATTAGCCGTATTTTTTACAGTTGTAAAAACTCAGCAGCAATTGCAAGAAGAGGCAAATCGCTGAAAGGAGGTGCTAATTGTTCAATTTGGTCTAATTAGGGTTATGGTCAAATTAGGGTTATGGTCTAATTGGGGTTATGTGTTCTCTGGGTTTACCATTTCGAGGACACGGTAGTAAAACTGAAGCTTCAAATTGCGGCGTTTACCTGAAGCTGCTTAAGTTTATTTCAACACGCGATCCCATACTAAGTGAGTCTTTATCAAGTAAGAGCAGAATAAAATTCCTGGGTATATTAACGCTGCAAACAGTCGCAGAAAAATAAGAAAATAAGTCCAACTTTTAAGTCTATCAAAAACAAGATAGATGGTTCGTTTGTCAACCTTCGATACTGTTCTAAGAAATTTTGTTCAAGGAATTGATTGTAAAGAAAGATTGTTTGGCTGAGTTAATTGACCGGAAGTATACGAGTGCTAAATTTAGTAATGCAGTCAAAAAACAGAAAAAACTGGATTGGACATTTTTTATAACTCTCAACTTGGTGGTTGTCTTGGCGATTCAAGATATGAAATAGTTCGAGAAAAGTGGACTGTATTTTTATTTAGTTAATTACTTGATATATGTACATATTTACAAATTGAAGTAATTGAGCACCATAGCTCTGAAGACAAGAGATGGACAATACCATCAAATATAAATGCATGAGCGCAAGAGCTCGTATAAGGGGAGAAATGGACCAGACCACCTTCACCCTTGAGAAACAATCTTTTTCTGAAAATGGAACAAAATACAAAAATCACACAACTCCCGCACAGCGCCACAATTGGCGCGTTCTCGCTCGAAGTTGCGACGTGAGGCTCCAACATCCCGCCCCACGTTGAATGTTTGCATTCAACAATTTCTACAATTTTCTAATCAATTATAATATATGGTTATAATCTTTCAATTAAACACTCAGAATACCTTACAAAGCACAAATTACTTGCACAGTTATTAGAATTGACAAAACACACAATTACGCAATTTTAAAATCTTGCATAACTAATTCAAAATAATACAATTATATACACAATTTTAAATAGATTAAATAGTAATAGAGTATACAGGAATCATAAAAATGCAATAAGTTTCTAACACTGAATTAATTATCAGTGTTACTAGTTTTAACTGGCAAAATGCATATTTTGGAAATTGGTCTTTTTAATAACCCATGAGCCGTACGTACATTCACAACTCTTATATGCCCATCACTTCCAGGAATAACTTCAGCGATTCTTCCCAATGCCCATTTACAACTGGGAAGGTTATCTTCTTTTATAATGACCATCATTCCTGGTTTTACATCATTTTTTACAACTTGCCATTTTTGCCTTTGTTGTAAATTACTTAAATAATCCAATTTCCATTTTTTCCAAATTAACTGAGATAATTTTTCTGTTCTTTGCCACCTTGATAATCTGTTGTCAGGGGTATCTATAAGTTCAGGCTCAGCTATTGCATTAATAGGTCGACCAATGAGAAAATGGCCTGGAGTTAATACCTGATAATCATTTACATCCGATGACATTGGGGTAAGTGGTCTGGAATTGAGAATTCCCTCTATTTCCGTAGTTAAAGTGCTAAATTCTTCTATATTTAAATTTGCCTTACCCACTGCCCTTTTTAAATGATGTTTGAAAGATTTTACTCCAGCTTCCCAGAGTCCGCCGAAATTTGGAGCTCCAGGAGGAATAAATTTCCAATTAATACCATCCGAGACCAAATAATTACCTAGAACTTCATCTGGATGTTTTACTAAAATATGTAGTTTCTGGAGTTCGGATTGGGCTCCTACAAAATTTGTGGCATTGTCAGTGAATAATGTGGCGCATTTACCTCGCCTAGCAAAGAATCTTTTAAGAGTTGCAATAAAGGATTCTGAAGTTAAATCACTAACTACTTCTAAATGTATAGCCTTGGTGGCCATGCACACAAAAATTGCTACATATATTTTATGAAGGGTGCCTTTTCTCTGACCTTTATATTTGACAAAAAATGGGCCACAAAAGTCCACGCCTGTGTTAGTAAATGGAGAACTAACATTAACCCTTTCAGCAGGTGGATTACCCATAAGTTGTTGAACTATTACTGGCTTATTTCTTACACATATAACACATTCATGAACTACTTTCCTAGCTAAATTCCTGCCATTTAGAGGCCAAAATCTCTGTCTCATGTAATACAATAATGCTTGTGGACCAAGATGATGAAATTTTAAATGATAATATTCCATAATTAAACGAGTAATCTTATTCTTAGCTGGCAGTACAATTTGGTGTTTTTGTTCGAAACATACATTTGAGTTAGCATGCCTTCCACCAACTCTTAACAAATCATTGTTGTCACAAAATACATTTAAAGATTTTAAACTGCTTTTACCAGGAAGGGGTTTACCCTTCTTTATACACACAAACTCTTCAGACAATTCTGTTTGCTGAATCCATTGCAAAACTACAATTTCAGCTTGCAGAAATTCCTCCTTACAAATAGGTCCATTCCTTTGGTCACCTTTGTTCAAGGAATTATATCGAAACCTGAAAAGATAACTAATAATTCGAATTATTTTACCATAGTTATTGGAGACAGAAATAATGTCTGATAGTACAGAGTTACTATCGACCCATGAAGTCAAAGCCACTTCAACTGGCTGTTTCAATTCACATGTGAAGTCACTATTATTTGTCACTGGGTCCAAAGAACAACCTCCGTGGTTGTTCAGTTCATTCAAAAGAAATTGTGGTCCATACCACCACAAGTCAAGAACTTGAAGTTGATTTGGAGATACACCTCTGGACACAAAGTCGGCGGGGTTGTTCTCCGAAGTCACATGTTTCCACTGAAAGTCCCTTGTTAGTTCTTGAATCTCTGCCACTCGATGACTGACAAAAGTTTTCAGCAAATAGGGAGGCTTTTTTATCCATGCGAGAGCAATGGTTGAGTCGGACCATAGCACAACTTCTTCAATCGACATCTTGAGGGTTTTCACAACCCTTACCGTAAGCTGTGATAACAGCACCGCTGCACAAAGCTCCAAGCGAGGAATTGATACTGTTTTGATTGGGGCAACTCTGGACTTGCTGCACAATAAGTGAACAGATTTAGTTCCACTGGATGGGCTCCATTTTGCATAAACCGCTGCACCCTATGCTGATGTAGATGCATCTGCAAACCCGTGAATCGTTATATTACCATCATTGGGAAAGTGTCTTGGAATTGTCAGCCTTTCTAGAGCAGGTAGTTCCGATACGAATTCTTGCCACTTCTTAATTACCTCTTCAGGAAGGGGGGCATCCCAGTCCAATTTTAGAAGCCAAAGATTTTGAATGAACACTTTCGCTCTTGTTATAACTGGTGCTATCAGTCCCAGAGGGTCGAAAATTCTAGCAATTTCTGAAAAAATTGCTCTTTTGGTGTAAATAGGTTGCGACTGGAAGCTCACTTTGAATGAGAAACAATCTGTATTGGGCTGCCACAATACACCCAAGGCTTTGACAGGTTTTGTATCTTTTGAATCATCAAAAGAGTAATGCTCGTCGCTAAAGTTTATATCTAGTCTAGCATCATTCGCATACCATTTGTGGAGAGTCATTCCACCTCTATCTAATAATTGCACTAATTGTGACTGCAATTTCCTAGTACTTTCTAGATCGTGCGATCCAGTCAAAATATCGTCCATGTAGAAATCTTCCCTAGCGATCGCCGCTGCCTCTGGAAAGTACTTCTCTTCATCATCTGCGAGTTGCTTTAAAGTTCTGGTTGCCAAATAGGGAGCACTTGTTGTTCCATATGTGACAGTACAAAGTTTGTAGACCTTGACTGGTTGTTCTGGACTTTCTTTCCACAAAATTCGTTGTAAGTCTCTTTGTGAGGGATGAATTAAAATTTGTCGGTACATTTTCTCAATGTCCGCAGTAAACACAAAGCGATGTTTTCGAAAACGAAGCATGATTGAAAATAGATCCTGCTGTGCTATTCCTCCATTTTGTTGAAGTGCATTCAAAGAGATGCCGTTGGTGGTTGATGCAGATCCATTAAATACAACTCGCAATTTGGTTGTATTTTTCTCGGGTCTATAGACTCCGTGATGCGGAAGATAGTAACATACATCAGGCTCCTGATCCTCAAAAACCTCGATCATGTGTCCCAACTGCTCATATTCGTGCATGAATTCTGTGTACAGAGATTGCATGTTTGGATTTTGCGATAATCGTCTCCACAGTGCGTCTAACCTTCTAGATGCCATCCTTTTTGATTCGCCCAATACTTTCTCTGTTTTCAACGGCATTTGTACAATATACCGACCATCCGGTGCCCTGGAATGAGTTTTCTCGTAATGAATCTCACAATCCTTTTCTTCCTTGCTTAGAATTCTTCCGCTTGGTTCTACTGATTCTAATTCCCAAAAATCCCGGAGAGTTTTCTCAATATTGTCAAATTCCTTCAAAAGGCCGCAATACTTTTCACCCCCTAAATTTTGAAAGGTAATTGGACTAGAACCACTAGCAACATAGCCAAATGCGGTTTGTTGAAATATTAACTTGCTGTCTGCGATATGTATCTTCTCCGATTTTAAAAGATCAAAAAATAATTCAGCTCCTAACAAAACATCAATTTTTCCCGGTTTGAAAAATGTCGGGTCCGCTAGTGGAATGTTTTTTGGGAGTTTCCTTATGTTAAACTCTATTCGTCTTACTGGTGTAATGTTTGTAATTTTAGGGACTACTAAAAATTCTGAAGTTCTTATGAAATCACCAGCATAATTAGACAATTCAATTCTTAATTTTGATTTAATTGAAATAGTTGCACCACTTAAACCTGACACTGGTATATTTGCTTTTTCTTGTTTTATTGACAAGAGATTTGCACTTTCCTTTGAAAGGCAATTGACCATACTGCCCGAATCCAAAACAGCGCGTAAGGGTTCCCGTTTCCCTGACGCGTTCTTCACATAAATAACGGCAGTGGCTAGAACAGCTGATTCGTTGCTTATCTGTAAACACGAATTGCTGGCACAGATGGCCCTAGAGGGGTCGTTGTCCCCACTCGAAGGTCCAGGGTTACCTTTCGGTTCGAAATTCCCTGTTTCTACTGCAACAAGATCTTTATTTTTCTGCGCCTTTTCCGAATCGTGGAGAATGGTATTGTGTCGTTTGTGACAGATAAAGCAGCTATTCCTTGATTTGCAGTTCATAACTCTGTGCGAGGAACTACTTAAACAATTTAAACACAAGCTATGCTTTTTAACTAAATCAAATCTTTGTTTGACATTTAATTTTATCAATTCTGGGCATTTATAATTAGGATGAGATTTTAATTTGCAAATAACACATGTATATGAATTAACATTAGAGTCTAGTAGAAGACTTTTCGACTTATTAACCAACTTTGGTTTTACCTGAGCCGATTGCCATTGCATATTTTCTAGCAATTGACAGCGCGTTTTTAGAAAGTCAATTAAGTCATCCCATTTGGGTAAATTTTTTGACTTCCATGACATTTCGAATTGTTTACGGGTTTCTTTGTCAACCTTTTGAAGAACAATATTAATGAGAATACCCTCACTTAGTTGATTTAATTCTAAATCCAATGATTTTAAAGCTCTAATATGCTTTAACAATTTATCGAGTAGACCCCGTAAATCGAAAGCAGATTCATGATACATCTGTTCCAGACATATCAGCTCATTGATATGACTGTTTACAATTAAACGCTTATTGTCATATCGTTCTTCTAATGCCCTGAATAATGAAGCATAAGAGTCCTCCATAGTTTGAATTTCCTTCGCTGAACCGCTCAATGATGATTGTAAATAATACAATTTCTGCGATTCATTCAAATTATCATTAGCATCAATGATGGAGTTAAACTGTAATTTAAAAAGATTCCAGTCTTCAAGCTGGCCAGAAAATTTAGGAAGAGGAATGTCAGGAAGTTTCACATTCACCATAGAGGATTTAGGAGGTACATCATTTAAAGATAATGCAGATTTAATTCTGAGGAATCTTACCTGCATATCTTCGATGTTCGTCTCCATTTCATCCAGAATTTCCTCGTTTGGTTGAACATCCTCATCATCTAATAGGGCGAAATATTCATCTCGAATATTCTTTAAGGTGTTGCTTGAAGCTGACAAAACTTTCATTTTGGCATTGATTTCAATAAGATCAGCAGCTTGGACACCTTCGCTTCTTGAGTAGTCCAATAATTTGGAGAGTTTCGTTTTTAGTGATTCGCGTTTCCGCTCAAGAATTTTCAGCGAAGCCATGGTAGTTGCGGAATTTCCAATGGAACACAGTCAATAGTTCTTCTTGAGCACTTTTCGATGGATCGAAAGCGTAGCGAGAATTTGCAATCAGTCCTAATTTAATAGCGATGTAGCCGTACTCCGGCTCGACGGACCACTGTCTTGGCGATTCAAGATATGAAATAGTTCGAGAAAAGTGGACTGTATTTTTATTTAGTTAATTACTTGATATATGTACATATTTACAAATTGAAGTAATTGAGCACCATAGCTCTGAAGACAAGAGATGGACAATACCATCAAATATAAATGCATGAGCGCAAGAGCTCGTATAAGGGGAGAAATGGACCAGACCACCTTCACCCTTGAGAAACAATCTTTTTCTGAAAATTGAACAAAATACAAAAATCACACAACTCCCGCACAGCGCCACAATTGGCGCGTTCTCGCTCGAAGTTGCGACGTGAGGCTCCAACAGTGGTATAAAGTGTTATCTATAGTAGATGTGTGTTCCCGAGTTTTACAAGTTAAAGCTATTGATCTCTTTCTTGTTGAAAATTTTGAGAAAGTTGGACGAAATTTGAAAATTCTGAGGAAAAGTTTATTAAAATTTTATAAAGTTCGAAAAAAGAGTTGGTATTTATGGGTTTGAATAAAACAAAACTGTGATTTTAAGGTTGTACGTGTTCGTAACACTAAAAGTTAGACGGTGAGCTCTGCTTTGATGAACGACCTGCTGATGCAATGTTCCGTTATAGATCTGAAGTGTTCTACAATTGCCTGAATTGAATGATATCAGAACTTTAAGAAAGGTTAGAAGGCTTTAAAACTGTTTGTGAGACAGTTGGGTTCTTGAATCCAAAAAAGTTATCAAATGAGAATATTCTTATCCATGGCGATAACCTCATAAAAACGTTTCCCCAAGATTTCACTTCTGAACGTGTAACACAGTTAATGTTTAATCGTAATAATTTTAAAAGTCATTCGGAAGCCTTCATCCCATCCTCTTCGCCATTTGTGGTCTGTTTATTTTTCATGTGATCCAATTTTGCTTGGAATGTTCTGCAAGGAATATTCTAGGTGGAATGTTCTACATGGAATATTTTAGATCAGTGGTTCCCAAACTCAGTATAGATCCCTTCTTATAGCAAAAACCTGACCAGGAACCCCCAAGTAAAATAACTCTACATAGCAGCATAATAGAAAGATTAAAAATTTAACTTTCATGTCTTGAATGCTATTTATTTATTGAAATGTAAATTTTGTATATTTTTACTGTAGTATTTATTCAAATTAGTATTTATTGAAAGTACTCGTAGAAGTATTTACTAAAATAATAATACTGGTATAATATATAGTAGTAGTAGTATTTTACTAAATACTAGTACTACTATATTTTTACTAAAATACCAGTAAGTAGTATTTATTGAAATTATAACTTTTGTTTTAAAACACAAAAACACATTTTTTTTTAAATGAGATGGGTGAACCTGATCGGATATGAGATTATTTATATTTGGCTCTGTGATGTTCTTCCCTAACAATAACCAAGCACGAGATTGTAAAAATAACAATTTAATTAAGCTGAAAAAAAAACAGACACAAACGAATATAATGTCATCCGGTGCAGTACATCGCACCTCAAAAACAAAACATGGTATTGCCAGATATCACACCTTCCCGCCAAGATGGAGTTTTATCTACAAATAAAAATTTCATCTGATAACAAAATTGGACTCTGTTGCGATCGGTTTACCTCTCTATTTTCGCAAAATATGAAATAACTATCTTAAATATTTTTTTAGCAAAAACAAATATTAAACAGATCAATACACAAAAATACACTTTCGATATCAGTAACAAATCACAAGCACAACCAAGTTGACAGCAGGCGACAAAACAATATATGATATAAACAAAACCTTTCTACTTAGACGAATAAAATTTAAAATCAAACATTTCTGTTTCTCTTAAATCAAAATAGACTCTCAGCCAACTCTTTTTCTAGCTACGCTTACTAAACAAAACTAACACTTATACAATATGATAAACTGGAATAAAATTACATCATTATAGTAGCATGAAATCATTATTTTCCTACCAAATTTATGAACCAATATTATATATAGAAACTATAAGTACAAAATAACAAATATCTCAATGAAAGAAAATATCTCTTAGCTAACCACATATATTGAAATGAAATCATTATACACAAAAGAAAATCAAGGTAAATGTAAATAAACACTGAAAGGATACTGAATAAATGTAATCCAAGGTTATGCAATAATTCAAAAGTTTCACGTATTAAAGTTAATGCTAACTGTCACATTTACGCATCAGAAAATAATCTTGATAATGCATCCGCGTGAGGCATTTTAGCTCCTGGGCAATGTTTTATTGTGATGTCATATTTTTGAAGAGCAAAAACCCAATGTTGTAAACGCGAAGATTGAGGAGCGCACTTCGTGAGATACGACAAAGGATTGTGATCGGTAAAAGTTATATTTTGGAACCAAAAACTAAAGTTTAAAACTTCTTTAAGACAGTAATGTAACGACTTAGACTAATACTACAGGTTGAGAAATAAGAAGTTTTATTTCTAGATTAGAATATGCTTAAATTTGTTCACAGTTCTCTTGGAATCGGAGGTCTGGGAATGGTTCCCTTGGAGAATCGGTAGCAGTGACCCGAGTTATGGGGTGAGTTCCAGGCTACGGCCTTTCACGGTTATCTCGGATGAGATCAAGTCTGTCGGGATGCCGAGGCGGAGAATCGGGTCTCCTCTGGTGTACGAACCAAGCAAAGGTTGAATTCCAGGCTACGGCCTTTCACGGTTATCTCGGATGAGATGATGTCTGGCGGGATGCCGGCGGATAATCGGGTCTCCTCTGGTCTACGAACCAAGCAAAGGGTGAATTCCAGGCTACGGCCTTTCACGGTTATCTCGGATGAGATCAAGTCTGGCGGGATGCCAAGGCGGAGAATCAGGTCTCCTCTGGTAACGGGACTCGAGCGAGAGTCCTCCGGCCGGGTGGCCTCTCTGAGCGTTCTCAGGTGAGATCAGAAGGTCGCAGGCTCGTGCGACCGTGGAGCAGTTTAGCTGGGTACCTGCCGCGGCTGCTGCGTTCCTCTCAAGGATAATCTGGGGCCGGATGCCCGGGTAAGTTCAGCTCGACCGTCCTGTGGCAATTAAAATCACTCCGAGCTCTTCGAAAAAACCGTGCGCGCCCTTTTATACCTCTTTTGGAGGGGGTGGGCTTCTGGCGCTGTCGTCGCTCTTGACGTAATTCACGTCCTGCAATTGGTCTAGTGCAAGGGGGGTCACAGGTGCCCGCTGACCTTATTGGCCTTTGAACCCCGACGGAAAGTCTCGGTTCGGCCTCTCGCTGTCTAGGATCTTGCGTCCAGCTCGTCCATCAACCTGGGAACCAAAAGTCTGCCCATTGTCTCTAACTGTCAAGTAGAGCGACAGGAGGGCGACTGGATGTCGCCGCCATTTCCGTTGGACTTAGACGTGGGAGAGAGAGAATATATGGATACTCCACAATCCCTCCCCCCCTTCAAGAGATTTTTCCTTGGTGAAAAATCTGTAAGGCAAGGGTTAGACAAAACAAGTTCACTGATTAATTCATTAGAGGCAAAGGAAAGAGAATACACCATAATTACTGGAGGAGTATTGGCTCTTTTACCTAACGTACTGGAAATATTCCTCAGTGTTAGGCCAACATCCTGCTTAAACAGTCTGCATGTTGGTTTTCCTTGCCCGCCCTGTACTTAATTTTATAATCAAAAGGCTGCAAAGCTAGGGCCCACCTCATTAATCGAGGGTTATGGCCTGCGTTTGTTTTTAACCAAACGAGAGGATTGTGATCCGTCTCTATCGTAAAGGCCTATCCATCTAGGTAATGTCTAAGTTTTTTTATCGCGAAGATAATTCCAGCACACTCCTTTTCAGAGGCGCTGAACTTCTGCTCAGAGTCCGAAAACATACGACTAAGGTAAAGGACAGGGTGGTCAGTATTGTTTATATCCTTCTGTGCCATAATTACCCCGACTCCTTTATCTGAAGCGTCCGTTTGAATAATGAACTCCTTACTGTAGTCAGGGGCGTACAGCACAGGTTTCTCGGTCAGTTTCTCTTTCAATTTCTGGAATTCCTGATCACATTCTGCTGACCATTCCACGTCTTCCTTCCGGCTTTTACCTTTCAAAGCGCGGGTTAACGGCTCTGCTATGATAGCGTACTCTTTTATATGCCTGGCATAATACCCGCTTAGACCCAGGAATTGCCTAATCTGCGTTTTGTTGTGGGGTGTGGGGAAATCAAGCACGGCTTGAATTTTAGCCTCGGTGGGTGTCCTGCAGCCCCCGCCTACCATGTGCCCAAGGTATTTAACGCAATTTTGTGCAAACTTGCACTTTGATGGCTTAATAGTAAGTCTCGCTGAAGCTATTTTTTTCAAGATCACATCTACATGCTTCATGTGTTCTTCCCAGGTTTCCGAAAAGATTGCTACATCGTCCAAGTAGGGGACGCTGAATTCCTCGCAACCTTGTAACAATTGAGCCATAAATTTCGAGAAGCAATACGGGGCATTGACTAACCCGAACGGCAGCATTAACGGTCTATAGGTCCCGAAAGTCGTGACAAAAGCAGCTACCCGTTGGGCTCTAGGGGTCAAGGGAATCTGCCAATATCCTTTGGTCAGATCGATGACTGTAATAAATTTTGCAGCCGATACTTTCTCGATACGGTCGTCTATGTTGGGCAAGGGAAAATATTCGTTCCGGATGATGGAGTTGAGTCTCCTATAGTCCACACAAGGGCGAGTGTCCTTCCCAATGGCCTCTACTAAAATCATAGGCGAAGTATAGTCTGATTCCCCGATTTCGATTATTTTCAAATCCAGCATCCTCTTAATTTCCGCTTTCAGTATCTCAGTCTGTCGCGGAGAAGTCCGGTATGATTTGGATCTAACAGGCTGATTACTAATGAGCTCCACGTCGTGCTCAATTAAATGGGTCCTTCCCGGATTATTAGAGAATAATTTCTGGTGCGTCTCCAGCAATTTTCCTAACTCGGAGATTTGCTCTGGAGTGCACCTACCCTGCAACCCGCTATCACGGACGATATCGTCGAAATCAAATATGTTCGGATTAGCAGCCGGATATGCAATCTCTAAGTCCATTCCTTGACCATCCCGAATAGTATCCTCAGTAATCAGCAAATTTACGGTCTCTACTCGCTGGTGATAAGGTTTGAGTAGATTTACGTGATAAACTTGCGTTTTGGATCTACCGGGCATTTGGGTGACATAGTTAGTTTCCGACAACTGTCTCACTATCTCTCCTGGCCCAACCCATTGAACTGACATTTTATTCGCTTTGTACGATGCCAGAATCAAAACTAAATCGCCGGGATTAAACTTCCGCGTGACGGCTCCCCTATCGTAATAGGTTTTCCGTTTGGATTGTTGTTCCGCTTCCCTCTGAGACGCAAGCTCCTGGCATCTCTTTAGCCTATTTAGTAATCCTAGAACGTATTCCGTCACTAACTCGCCTTCGTCCGGTTTTTGTGTCCAGTGCTCAAACAAGATTGTCTCGGGCACTCTCAGTTTTTTCCATGCACCAACTCGGACGGGCTGAATACTGTGGACTCGTGAGTCACATTCCTTAGGGCGAGAAGGGCGAACGACAACTGTTTCTCCCAATCCTCTCCCGACTCTAAACACAGTACCTTCAGTAACCTTTTCGCGGTACGGTGCCATCTCTCTACGCTGTTAGATTGGGGGTGATACACGGAGCTGTGACATACCCTAATACCAAACCTTTCGAACAATGAGGTCGTCAAGTGGCTAGTAAAGCAGGTTCCGTTGTCACACTGTATCTCGCGTGGGAATCCCAACCTACCAAATATCCCCAACAGCGCATCCGTCACTAATTTTGAACTGATATCTGGGACGGGTATGGCCTCCGGGTATTTCGAAGCTACGCAGATAGCCGTCACCAGATACTTATTATCGCGACTTGACACAGGGAGTGACCCAACGGTGTCAATATTTATTTTCGAGAATATTTCTGTAATAATTGGTACAATTTTTAAAGGTGCCTTCTTTTTTTCCCGGGATTTACCAATCCTCTGACAAGGATCGCAACTTCTTACAAATTCTTCGGTGTCTTTTGTGCAATTCGGCCAAAAGAAATACCTAAGAAGCTTATCCTTCGTTTTGGTCACCCCTAAGTGCGAACCGCTACCTTCATGAATGAAGCTGAAGATCCGGTTCCGCAGTTTCGCGGGAATCACCAGCTGTAGCCTCGCGTCTCCTAAATGATCGATTGACTTCCGGTAAAGCAATCCATTCTCTATACGGAACTCAGTTGGTTTTACCGTTTCTGCTCTTTCCCAGCTAAGTTTCAATTCTTCGCAGCTCTTCTGCTCGGTTTTAAATTCCTCCGCCGAAATCCCTGCCAGATAGGTTTCGGCACTTTCAGTGGCCTCCGGCAGTTCAATCGGTTCCTCCTCATCAACTATTGGGCTTTGGGGTGCGACTGGTGGGATTTTAGCCTCTCTTCGGGCCTGACTACGCGTGACCACTTGATTCAACAGTTGCGGGTTTCGCTTTGCCTGCTCAATTAGCTCTTGGGTGGCGTTCCCTAATAAATAGTGATTCATTTTCACGGAACTCCCCACAATAGCAGCCTTGGTGACCACTCGCCCTATTGCCGCACTTTCGATTATCATTTTCGCTAAAGGTAAACACCGATAATCGTTCTCAAGGGGTTGTCTGACCCATATCTTTTCTCCCGTAAAGTCTTCCGGGTTTGCTAATTTCAGAGGGGCTAAATCGATGCTGCTACCGCTGTCCCGTAGTATGGTCATTTCTACATCGTTTACGCGACCCTGGCTTAGGAACGGCCTAAATGAGGGAGCGAACTCCTCTGTGGTTAGGTTATTTACCCGTTCCTGAGGGCGATTGTTGAGGGGACAATGGGGGCGGATATGGCCCGTTTGATTGCATTCATAGCAACGCACTTCTCTTCTACGCTCGAATTCCTGACTGCGGAGATCTCTCTGCGCCCCTGGGATTTCTTGCCCTGGCCTTCCCCTAGGTCTTTCGGGGCCCCCTGGCTTTTTGTCAACAGGTGGTTTTTCGGTCTTAACCCTATCATTAAACCTCCTTTCTGGCGGGCGGAACCTGTCCGGCCTCCGCGAGAATTTCCGGTTAGTTTCATAATCGTCGAGCTTCTGGACCGATTCTGCCGGATCGATCATCTCGGCCCATAAGTCGAGGAAATGGTCTTTCATCTCGACCGGAACGCGCCTCTTAATTTGATGCGATATTATCAGATCTTTGAGTGCTTTATAATTATCTACGTTTAGGGCTCCTAACCAACCCTCCAAATAGCTCCTTAGCTCGAAGACGAGGTCTTTCCACAAGGTTCCTGGCTTCCTCTGATGTTGTTGGAATTTTACCCTGTAGGATTCGCGCGGCGCTTATTTGGAATCTCTTAAGGAGAAGTGACTTAACATACTCATAATCCCCGCTCAATTCGATAGGTTCCCTTACAATCAGTTCAGCTATGTCTACCGGAAGCAAGGGGATCAAGTAGTCAACCCATTCTGTTTCCTCTATAGTCAACTACCGAATCTGCCTCTCAAACAAAATTAGGAACAACGACACATCGGCCTTCTCAGGTTCGAATGCCCCTCACTGCCCATAAATGCCTGAGGGGTCTGGTTTCTACCCTACGCGTGGGGGCGGAATTAGTTATCTCGACTGCTTGTGTTAGGCGGAGACGCTCCAGTTCAAATTCCCGTAACTTTTCTGACTCAGCCTCAGATTTCTCAATTTCTCTCTCTCGGACCAAGCTTTCGAGCATTTCCTTGGTTCCTACCTCCTCAAATTCGGGACTTTGTTGAATTTCTTTTACAAGGATCGTTATAGTTTCATCCCCCGTTATATCTAGCCCCATTTCTTCTGCTAGCCTTTGCAAGTCAATTTTCCTATGTCTTTTTAGGAAAGCCATTTTTTTTTTCTATCTCTGCGGTTCCCCACTAAATCAAAACGTGGCACATACACAACAGTTTTTAAATTTCAGCGATCCTCTAATTCCAAAACATAAAATACACCAACAAAAAACAATGCACAGTCAAAGAAAAATCCCAATCAAACAGTTGTAAATTAAGGTACCTACTTAATTTTAGTGATAGACACAACCAACATGCACAAAGAAACCCAAAATGTTAACTACTATTAATTTAACACTCCAGTTTTAACAATCAGTACAAGTTAACTACCAAATTCAATATTTCACACAGTACGACATTTCACATTAAATACCTAAGCCTCCAATAAAAAAAATCAGCTTACCCCGTTTGTTGACCACTTGCGATGAGGTATCCAGTTTGAAAGCACATTTGCACTACTCTAAGCGATTCACGTAATGGAGAAGTTGCGGATCTGAGGAAATTGCTCAAATTTATAATTTCCTGGTAATTTCAGCTTCACTTTTTTCGAATATGCCGCTTTAAATGTCGGAAAGAAGTTAAATAAGTCACAAATTTAGTTTTAAAAAAGCGAAAAATGACGTAATCGCACAACGCTACGTGATTGGCTCTGACGTCACTGTGCATGAAGTATCAATATTTACATGTTGAAACTGATGCTGTTTTCGCTCGTCTTTTTTCCACTTTAATCCTTTTATCGTTTTTAACTAAATTTTATACCTTTGTTTAACTTTTATAATCATCTTTCGTTTATTTTATTGTATATTTCGTTTACGATGTCGATTTTACCGGTATTTGTCAAAAGCCAATATGATAACCTTCTCAAGATAGATACGATTTCCATGTTTTCTTTCTTGGGAAAAAATCCGGATTTTTTGGAGCAGAAATACGAGGAGTTAAAGCTATGAGGTATGTATGATCTTTAGTAACATTCATAAATTGACAAAACTAATTGAAATTAAGGAAGTTCTCCATTAATACTTAAAAATTTAATTTTTATTGCACATTTAATCACTATAATACTATTCTGCCTGTAGGCCTATAACTGACTTGTACTAGTTCATTGTTCACTAGTTCATCACCCCGTTTCTTTGCGTAAGTCCACGCTTTTCTTTTAACTGGATCCTTTGGAACGCTAAAAAACAGCTTATCAACTGAATTTGAAGTTGTGTTTACGCAACAAGGTACAATCCAGTACTTGTAAGGTGGTTTTTAATTCTCACTCATTACAAAAAAAAAAAAGATAGATAAAGAATTTCCACAGAAAATCAAATGGTAATCACAGAATCTAACAAACAACGTATTGCGCTGTTTGTTTACATGCACAGTGACGTCACAAGAGCAGCCATTGCAAAAGTAGCGTTTTCGCGCCAAATGCCCAACTGCAAACTTAAACAATTTTTAATTAATTATCCACATTCAAAAATTAAGAAAAAAATATACCATTAATCCTGTTTTTTTCTCTCTCTTCTACCAAATAAAAATATAAAAAAAACCAATGCAAATTCCTCATTGAAGCCCGCACAGAATTGAAGAACGGACGATTCACACGACCGCTGGCGCTGGACCACACAACGCGAAGACGCACAGCTGCATGGGTTCTAACCGCGGTCCGGTGGCTGGACACTTTCACTTTCGCCTAATGGCGTTGGGGATGTTTTTGGCCGTTGGCGCTTCTACGGGGGTTCTCTGTCGAAGACTGCTCTGATCGCTATCCTGCACGGATGATTTGTTCTTCTGTGGTGGGTTCTGCTGTCTTTGACGGAGGTTTTAGCTGTGGGTCTCCTAAGTGATTTCTATACTAGGAAATCGCACCGACTGCCAGCAGTTTGCCTGTAACGACTTAGACTAATACTACAGGTTGAGAAATAAGAAGTTTTATTTCTAGATTAGAATATGCTTAAATTTGTACACAGTTCTCTTGGAATCGGAGGTCTGGGAATGGTTCCCTTGGAGAATCGGTAGCAGTGACCCGAGTTATGGGGTGAGTTCCAGGCTACGGCCTTTCACGGTTATCTCGGATGAGATCAAGTCTGTCGGGATGCCGAGGCGGAGAATCGGGTCTCCTCTGGTCTACGAACCAAGCAAAGGGTGAATTCCAGGCTACGGCCTTTCACGGTTATCTCGGATGAGATCAAGTCTGGCGGGATGCCAAGGCGGAGAATCAGGTCTCCTCTGGTAACGGGACTCGAGCGAGAGTCCTCCGGCCGGGTGGCCTCTCTGAGCGTTCTCAGGTGAGATCAGAAGGTCGCAGGCTCGTGCGACCGTGGAGCAGTTTAGCTGGGTACCTGCCGCGGCTGCTGCGTTCCTCTCAAGGATAATCTGGGGCCGGATGCCCGGGTAAGTTCAGCTCGACCGTCCTGTGGCAATTAAAATCACTCCGAGCTCTTCGAAAAAACCGTGCGCGCCCTTTTATACCTCTTTTGGAGGGGGTGGGCTTCTGGCGCTGTCGTCGCTCTTGACGTAATTCACGTCCTGCAATTGGTCTAGTGCAAGGGGGGTCACAGGTGCCCGCTGACCTTATTGGCCTTTGAACCCCGACGGAAAGTCTCGGTTCGGCCTCTCGCTGTCTAGGATCTTGCGTCCAGCTCGTCCATCAACCTGGGAACCAAAAGTCTGCCCATTGTCTCTAACTGTCAAGTAGAGCGACAGGAGGGCGACTGGATGTCGCCGCCATTTCCGTTGGACTTAGACGTGGGAGAGAGAGAATATATGGATACTCCACAGTAAACTTCTTTAAACAACTTCTAAACTCTTCTTCAACTTCTAAAAACAAACTTCTTGAAGTATGCAATGTCATATGCTTCACTCTCTATAGTAGACCACGCTTGTTGGGTTTTGATTAACCTTTAGCTGCCATACGCTATAGGTTGGGTCCTTCCTTGAATATTTTGTGATACACAAGCAGCAACACCATACTGTGACGCATCTGTGTGAATTATGAATTATTCACTCATAACGGGAGTGTGTAGAGCAGCAGCTTTCATTAACGCAGACTTCAGTTGGTTGAACGCCTCGTCTTGTATATCCGACCACGGTAGATTGTCAGGAACTCTCTTCTTTGTTAGTTCTGTCAGAGGTAAAGCTACTTCTGCATAACGAGGTATGTATTCTCGATAATAATTCATAATCCTAGCATGCTTCTCAATTGTTTCTTGGTCTCAGGTCTTGGTAGTTGAGAAATCGCTTTGATTTTGTCTGGATCAGCTTGATGTTTCCCAGACCCGATTATATGGCCTAAATATTTTATTTTCGACCTAGCAAATGCACACTTCTGTAGATTCACTGTAAATTGCAGTTCTTCTAACTTAATAAGAATGAGTCCTAAGTGTTGTAAGTGATCTTTCACGTTGTTAGAAAAGATAGCTATGTCGTCAATGTATGCACGACTAAATTCTCTAAATGGTGCTGTTATCGTCCAATTAGTAACGCGCCTTGTAAACGTTTTAAAAAAGCAACAGTCATAATTTAGTTGCATGTGTGTGGCAACACGAGAGTGGAACGTGAGAATGTAAACAAAAAAAAGCGTTGTTCCATGTAATTTCGAACGTAGTTATGATGATACGAATAATGTAGTTACGAATAACCAATGCCCATGTTCTTCTTCTGTTATTATTAATTATTAAACATCTTATACTTTCAACTGAGTAATTTGATTGCATCATTCAAAATAAGTAGTTAGGGCAAAAAAGATATTCCTAGGTTGTCACATACGAAAATGATACGACATAGGTCTATACTTTACACATCAGAAGTGCGATCCACAGAATTCACAGATATAAGTTTAATTAAGGTATGTTGATTGACTTTTGAACATTATATATGATTAACTTATTTATTGAAGAATAGCTACCTTGATGTTTTATGAATGGTGCATTTACTAAAAATGGACGTATTGTGTTGTTGAACTTTATATAACGGAGACTTACGTATTCGACAAAATATAATCTTAAAGAAAAGAAAAAAGTAAAAACAAAATACGTTTCCTATCGCATCGTGTATTTGTATTAAAAAAATCACGATATAGTTTTTGGGAAAAGGAAGGAAAGATGATTTAAGAATTTTGGCAGAAGAAATGTGTATAACGGTTTCTCCTAAATTGAAAATTGTAGTTTTTAAGAAACTAATCTTAGAAAGTAGTGATTTCGAAGAAAACTTTGTTATGTTAACATTAGAAACGATTATTAGCAATAGAAAAGTAAACGAAGAAAGAAAACTTGAAAATGAAAAATGTCTAAGAGAATTTGAATTAGAAAAATTAAGAATTGAAGCCTCTGAAAGATCAAGTCCAAACGAAACGCAAGTTAGGGTTAAGGCTACAGTGGACACTAAAAATATTTTTTCTTAATTTTAAATAAAAAAGCTCAAAATTTTGTCTGATAATATATATTGTCAAACTAAACCTGAAAAAAAAATTTGGTGTAAAAAAATTTATTAATTTTTAAAATATTTGAAATTTAAAAAACAATTTAACAAAAGTTCAAAATGCTCCGGGCGTTCCAATTTTTTCAATATCTTCGATTTTTTTTTTGATTTCTTATCTTAAGACACTATTTAAAAAATTTTGGGAAGCAATGTCATGTTTAATATGATAGTTTATTAGTAATAAATTAAAATGTGCTCTTAAAAGGAATTTTTAAGAAAAAAATGACATTTTTAGTTAAAAAGTTAAATTTTTCTCTTCACACAATTATTATTATATATGTGCATCCCAAAATCTTTTAATACTTATAACAGGAGAAAATATGGAGAGTCTTGTAGTTATAGGATGAAAATTGAGACGTCCGGAGCATTTTGAAATTTTAGTTCGAAGCAATTTTTTGATTTGAAGAAAAACAACTTTTTTCATTTCAAAAGAGTATAAATAATTTTTAGGAATATATTTAGCTCTAGAACTCTAGCATAACACAAATATAGTTCATGCATTCTTTATAATGCAGTTTTTAAGCACATAATTGTAATTCACATAACGCATATGGATGGTAAAAAACTTTACGTAAATTGAAAGTCTTTAACTTTCTTAGTAAATAACTACAAGAAACCAAGAACACAAATTAAATTTAATTAAACACTAATATAGGATAGAAGAAGATGATAAAATTTTACAGTACTGCTATTGAATTGAAAAACATGTATGTCATAATTGTAGAGTAGTGTTGTAATACAAGATGTGCGTATGTTGTAATACAAGATGTATGTATGTTATAATACACGATAAAAAATGTATAAAAAGTAAAACAAAAGTAATTCTCAAAAAAATTAATATAATTTGATTGATGTAACCAAAATTAAAATGCTCCAGCACAATATGCTGCATCCGGTTTCACCGATTTTCTTTTTGGTTTTTTTTTTTTTTACCACAGCATTTTTCTGCGTTTTACGTCTGTGGTCCCGTCTTTTGGCAATAATCAGAGAAAAACTTGAATCTAAAGAGGGATTATCCTCCGATTCAAGAGCTTTCACATATCCCAAGTTATGTTTTTGAATAGCATCAGTTACTGCTAACTCCAGCCTTCTTCGTGAAACGAACACTTCCTTGGGACATTTCCTCCAAATGCAGCTATGAATGTTTTCGTTGATGTTCTGCGTCTTACCAGCAACACATCTGTCTAAAATAGCATCAGATGCTAGTCGCTGATAAACTGGCATAATCTTTTCCACTACCTGTGGCATCAGGTGGGTCTTCATTGCAGCGTGAGATTCTGGCATTTCCCCTTTGGCAATCGCCCTTCGGTAGAAACACCATGATGTTTCCCCATCAGGACACTTGGTATGCTGTGGCTTTCTGTCATTAGATGAGCAATGCAACAAACTAGCATATATAGCAGACTTCATTTTTTGTGTGTCAGGCACATTGTCTCTTATTGCTTTGCGATAAAAGTTTTGCAGCTTAACTATATTTTTTTCAGTCAAGCTGCCTTTCTTTTTACCACCGAGCGTCACTTTTTTCATGCGCCATTCTTTGACTTTATTTCTTAAGGATGTGCCCAACCTTTTTGCTACATGGTTCAGGCACTCTTCCTTTTGAATTTCAAGATCAGGCCCATAGACTTGATTCTGATTCAAGAACTGAAAAGTCTTCGAGTCCCCATCACTCAATACCGACACGTATCGCATACTGCAATCGCTCACAGACCTCCTCCACATATTTAGGGCAGCATGCATTTCCATAGCTCCGCTTGATCCATCGAAGTTCTTTTCGCATTCTTCAACATGCCCTTCTTTCCAAATGCAAAATTCAGGAGTACCCATTCCCAGTTCCTTGGCAGTCATCACACAATTGTGACAGTACTTGGATAGTACTTCAAAGTCGAGGACAAGGCCACTTATTATGTCAATGACAATACCTAATCCAAGCTTTGAAGTATGCCCTCGCTTCTGCCACGTACCGTCGTAAGAAACACTGACATCTATTACGACACTAGTACTAAGTGCGCCATCCATTTTGATATGAGCTGCTCTAGCAGCTTCACGGGACACTTGCAGCATTCGTCGTTTGACGTCTTGATTTTTAATAGACAAGTTCAGCATACATTTAGAAAAGGTTTTTTTGTCCATAACAGGCATATTTAATATAGAAGAAAAAGTTTCTAAGGCAGCATGGCCTCTTCCTATGGACAAGAAGGCACTCACCAACTTGCCATTGATGTCATGAGAGCTTTTTGGTTCTTCTTGAGGACTTGAAAACACAGTACCATAGCTCTCATCGCATGTACCACACAAGAGCTCCAGCTTGACCGAATATCCCAAAGAATGTTGTTGATGCACAACAAGTGAACATTGTTTACAGCTTTTGCAGGGAACTTTCTCCAACAATTCCTCAAACACAGTTTTGTGAGTGATTATGTAGTTGGCTTCAGGCTGGGGAGCTGGTTCCTGCCTTTCAACAATGTTAGCAGAACATTCTGATTTTGCATAGCGTTTCTGGCTATTTTCTGCATTTGCTTTCCTTCTCTTGCTGGGTCGGCCTTTTGGCTTCCTCCATCTCTTTGAAACAAGATCCATAGCAACAAAATGATAACAACAGCTTTTGAAAATGATTGCTACTGCTTATATGCACATGGGAAAAAAACGCTTTGTAAGTTTGTATACAAATAATGATATGCGGTTTCAGTCACAGATACAGTTAAAATTTACTGTTGCCATTTCAAATTTGATAAATTATAAACTGTTCTGAATAATTGTGAGGCTTTGAGAAGAGAAAAGAAAATAATCCATATTTTCGCTGACTTGACAGCTGTGTTTATGTGGCTGCAAAACGTAAACAAAGGGGCGTAGCCATGGCGGAGGAAAACGAAACTACCCCATAACTCAGCAAAAAAAGCATAAAATCGGAATTTTTTTTTTGTGTTTGATGGAAGAGTATATAAAATAACAAAATAAACTTTAAAAAAAAATTCTGCAATTTCGTAAATTTTTGACATTTTAAGTGTCCACTGTAGCCTTAATCCACAAAACGATAGATCACGAAATAAATTTGATTTGCAAAAGTTGATGCAAAAGTTTGATTTAAATGAAGGAGATATTAGCTATTAACTGGTTTTATTTGAACGGCAAGCTCGTAGAGTAAATGTAGATGAAAGCGATTACGTTACTCATTTATTAGGATTAATGCCTTTTGAGATAACCCAATTAATAACGCGGGAACCTGAAGAAATTGCAAATAATTATGAATATGTTAAGAAATTACTTTTGCAGAAATTTAAATTGAGTCCAGAACGATTTAGACAGAAATTTTTTTTCAACACCACAGGAACATGAATGGCAGTTGGCGCAATTTCGTTTTTGAATTGACAACATATTTAGAAGAATGGATAAACGGTTTGGAAATCGACAGTTTAGAAAAATTAAAAGAACTCATGATTACTGAACAAATAAAACGGAAAGTCCTTAATGAAATCCGAGAACATTATATAGATGAATGGACAAAATTCGTGTCCCCAAGAGAGTTAGCAAACAAATTAGCCAAATACGAAACAGTGAGAAGCTTTTCGAAAAATACGAACAAAAAACGTTTTAGCACCAATACTGTCGATGGAAATGATAGGGAAAATAAATCCGACCAACCACCGCTTGTACGTAAGGAGAGTAAGCAACTTCCTAAGTATGAATGATCAGGACCGGGTGCAACTCTCCGGGTACTCTAAACCAATTCGTAACGAAAAAGGCTTTCCTAAATTGAACTCAAGTGCTTTAATTGCAACGATTATGGACACGTTTGTAAAGATTGTCTTTTACCAAAAATAATTTTGGTTTGCAGAAAATGTAATGGGACTGGACATACACAAAAGAACTGTATTTTGAAGAATGAAAGTCCTCAAAACAACAACTTATCAGTAAAAGGCCAGGATTCCAAAGCACCAATGACCTATATGAAAAAGGCAAAAATTAATGGAAGTGAAGAAATAATCTGTTTAATAGATACAGGGAGTTCGAGCTGTCTATTAAAAGAATCACTCGCAAGAAAGTTAAATCTTCAAATAAACCCCGAAGTAAATGAACTGTTCGGATTTGAAAATCAGAACACACCAGCGGCTAGAACAATCGGAAAAACAATTGCCGATGTTGAAATCGATAATGTTGTAGGAAAAGATGTACTAATACTTGTCGTAGAAGATCACACACAACCAACCGATTTCTTGATAGGAAGAACCTGGATAGACTTGTCCGACATTGCATTCGCTAGATTGGGAAGTAACCTGCATATCGGATATGCAAACGAATATCCGTTCACTCATTTACAAAGCAATATCAACACTCAGCGAATAAAACTTACCACTTCTCACGGGGTTGAAATGGCAAGAAATAGTATAAACCTTGTTAAAGCAAAAGCGGACTAAATAAACAATGGGTTGATAGTGGTTAAAGATCAGAGAGAACATTTTGACTCGCTATTGGAAGTAATTGAAGGAGAAACTATAGTACCGATTATTAATACAGGAAATGTAGATATAATTTTGAAGGCTGAACAATGTGTAGTTAGGGCAGAAATAGTAAATGAAAATTTCGGAATAACGGAAGTAGACAATTCAGAGTCAAATAGAATAATAGAATGTGATAAAAATGCATTTACTATTGATACGACTAATATAAAGAAACGTCCTATAGTCATCGAGGAAATAAAATTCGATGAAAATACGCCGTTAGAAAAAAGGCAAGAAATTGTAAATTTAATTAATGAGTACCGAGACTGTTTTGCCTTGAATATTGGTGAACTTGGTTGTACCAATATGACGAAAATGAATATACAGGAAAATGAAAACAGTAAACCTGTGTTTGCCAGACCATACAAAACGTATATCACAGAACGTGCTGCTATAAAAGAAATCGTCCAAGAGTGGAAAAATCACGGAATTGTTACAGAGACGCGATCTCCTTACGCCAGTCCAGTATTACTGGTAAAGAAGAAAACTGGTGAGCAACGTCTGGTAGTGGACTATCGGCGCCTCAATAACCAGACTATCAAGGATAAATTTCCGTTACCTCGAATTGATGATTTATTGGAATGTTTGAGTGACTGCAAATTATTTACTACATTGGACTTGGCACATGGATACCTCCAAATACCCTTAACTGAAGAAGCCAAATTAAAAACTGCATTTATCACTCCTGATGATACAGGACATTTCGAACGGATGATTTTTGGATTGACCAATGCACCAGCAGAATTTCAAAGACTTATGAATCAAGTTTCAGGACCTCCTATTGATACGAAAGCTTTATGTTACCTGGATGACATACTAATACCAGCAAATTCATGGCAAGAAATGATTGAAAGGTTGAAGAATGTTTTTGAACGTTTAAGATCTGCAAAATTGACATTGAAATTAGCAAAATGTGAATTTGGCAAGGAAGAAGTTGAATTTTTAGGATTCGTCATCAAGAAGGGTAAGTTACAACCTGGTCCTAGAAAAGTTAAAACCATTGAGAATTGTCCTATACCTCAGAACACATACATGATATTAGACGATTTTTAGGTCTAACCAGTTTCTTTCGACGCTTTGTTACCAATTATGCAAGAAAAGCTGAACCTCTCAGTCGTTTAATAAAGAAGAACGAAAACTTTGTTTGGAATAATGAACAACAGAAATCCTTTGACGAACTAAGAGCGCATTTGATTAATGAACCTACTTTACCACTTTATCGATCCGGTGCTAAAACAGAGCTCATACGGATGCAAGTGCATACGGAATAGCAGGAATGCTTCTACAGATGGGAGAAGATAATAAATTTCATCTTGTTTATTGCGTAAGCAAGAAGACTACAGCTGCCGAAAAGAATTACCATTCTAGCAAATTAGAACTCATGGCCATAGTACGGACAATAGATAGATTGCGTCAATTTCTCATTGGAATCAAATTTGATATAGTAACTGATTGCCAGGCTCTAATACACAGTCTAGTCACATTAATGTGACCACCACCTACTTTCGACGTCAACGTGAAATAACCAATCACAAAAGGCAGGTGGCAGCACATTACAGTGGAGTGTATATAAAAGATGTCCTAAGGCATCGGAAAGCATTTCAATCGTTGGCGTAATGCAGAAACGTAGCGATTTATCCGTCCAAAAGGGCATGATTATTGGCTTTCATGCCAAGGGTGGAAGCATTTCGGAAACGGCTAATTTTGTGAACTGTTCTCGTGCCGCCGTGGTAAAAGTACACCGTGCATGGCAAAATGGCACTATCCAAAATCAGCAGCGTGGCACATGTGGTGCACCACGGGCTATAGATGACAGAGGCGAACGAAGGCTACTGAGAGGCGTTTGGGCGTATAGACGTCTGTTGAGCAACTGACCGCCCAGATGAACCAAGGGGCTACCAAGTGTGTATCCTCAACAACAGTTCAGCGAACGTTGCTGCGCATGGGCCTCTGCAGCAGGCGCCTGGTTAATGTACCTATGCTGACTGCTGTTCATCGGCGACGAAGGCTGGAATTTGCACGCCAATACCGCAACTGGACGTCCACAGAGTAGCGACAGGTGGCTTTTTCCGATGAATCACGTTTTATGCTCTATCGGACAGATGGACGTTGACGTATCCGGCGTGAAACGTCTGAAAGTAAACACCTTGCGACAATTGCCGGAAGGATCCAGGCTGGAGGAGGGAGCATTATGGTTTGGGAATGTTTTCCTGGCATTCACTGGGTGCAGAAACCTAATTGAATCTCTTCCTGCACGTCTCGCAGCGGTCCGATCTGCCAAAGGTGGTTATTCTGGCTTTTGACAGGTGGTCACATTAATGTGACTGGACTGTGTATATTGTACCGTCATGTAAGAATTAGACGGACAGCTGGTTTAAAATTAAGCTATTTATTTAAAATAATTAAAATATTTACAAGTAAGTTAAAAGTTAAAATTCTGGGCGCAGCCATCGACAATCGAAATCCTGCCTGGAGCCAAAGCAACAATGTCTCTCCACAAAACAGAGACTGTCTCTCGTCGAATTCAGAATCCGTCTGCTGCTAAAGTCCCCGTTCTCTTGGGTCCGCAGAACCGCAGCTGCGAACGGGAGGGTAAAAGTATACCGTGCATGGCAAAATGGCACTACCCAAAATCAGCGGCGTGGCACATGTGGTGCACCACGGGCTATAGATGACAGAGGCGAACGAAGGCTACGGAGATGCGTTCGGGCGAATAGACGTGCAACTGTTGAGCAACTGACCGCCCAGAAGAACCAAGGGGCTACCAAGAGTGTATCCTCAACAACGGTTCAGCGAACGTTGCTGCGCATGGGGCTCCGAAGCAGACACCTGGTTAATGCACCTATGCTGACTGCTGTTCATCGGCGACGAAGGCTGGAATTCGCACGCCAGTGCCGCAACTGGACGTCCACTAAGTGGCGACAGGTGGCTTTTTCCGATGAATCACGTTTTATGCTCCATCGGACAGATGGACGTTGGCGTATACGGCGTGAAACGTCTGAAAACAAACACCCTGCAACAATTGCCGGAAGGATCCAGGCTGGAGGAGGGAGCATTATGGTTTGGGGAATGTTTTCCTGGCATTCACTGGCTGCACTCATCATTGTGGAAGACACGATGGATCAGCACAAGTACGCATCTGTCCTTGCAGACCATGTCTACCCCTATATGCGAATTATTTTTCTTCAGAATGATGGCATCTACCAGCAGGACAGTGCGAGGTGTCATACAGCTCACAGTGTATGTGCGTGGTTCGAAGAGCACCAGGATAAGTTTACCGTACTCCCCTGGCCAGCAGACTCACCGGATTTAAACTCAATCGAGAATCTGTATGACCACCTCGATCGGGTTGTTCACGCCATGGATCCTCAACCGCGTAATCTAGCGCAGCTGGCCACGGCACTGGAATAGGCATGGCTCAACATCCCAGTGAACACCTTCAGAAACCTAATTCTCTCTTCCTGCACGTCTCGCAGCGGTCCGCTCTGACAAAGGTGGTTACTCTGGCTTTTGACAGGTGGTCACATTAATGTGATTGGACTGTGTATATATGAACACAAAGAAGTCACTAAATCCTCAAATAGCTCGATGGTTCAACCTCATTCAAGAATATGATTTTGATGTACGGCATCGGCCAGGTCAGAAGATGGCTCATGCTGATGCATTAAGCAGAGCCCCAGTATTAAGTTCTGAAGATACATTGGATTCGATGATCAGTAATAATTTGGACATATGTTTATCTTTAAGTATTGACGAGCAAATTTTGATGATTCAGCATGCAGATTCAGACCTGAGAAAACTTATAGAAATTTTGAAGAAGGACGTTGACGAAAGAACGGAATCAGAAGAGCATATGATTCAAGATTATGTTCTAAAGAGGAACCGGTTGTATCGTATAGTTAAAGTTGAGGAAGTTCAGAAACTACTTTTTATGTGATTCCTAAGACTATGCGAAAAAGCATAGTTGTAAATTTCATGATTTGATGGGACATTTTGTTGCTGACAGAACTGTAACCAAACTTAAGGAATTATACTGGTTTCCCTCCATGACCCGATACATTCGTCGACATATCTCAATGTGTTTTGAGTGCCTTATGAATAAAGTGCCCAGCGGCAAGCAACAGGGTGTTTTGCATCCTATTAAACCAGGAAAAAGACCTTTCATCATTATACATATGGATCATTTCGGTCCCTTCATCAGAAGTTCCAAAGGGAATCAAGAACTTTTAGTTGGGATTGATAACCTGACTAGATTGGTACGACTTTATCCTGTAAAAAGTACGTCAACCAAGAATGTACTCGTGGCTCTAAAGGAAATAAAAATGACTGTGGATTACCTGAACGTATAATAACTGATCGAGGAACATGTTTTACTTCTCATTAGTTCCAAGAGTATTGTTCTTCAAACGGAGTCTCTCATACCTTAAATTCTACGAAACACCCTAGAGCAAATTGCATGGTTGAGAGGGTAAACAGCACTGTACTACCTGGAATCATGGCTAGTATGGAAGACGAGAGACAAAAGGATTGGGATTTACATATCAAAGAAGTTGAGAGAAATCTGAACAATGCAATTAATAAAACCAGTGGTAAGACTCCCTTTGAAATTTTGCATGACTATGTACCCCGATTCAATGATGGAACTAGTAGATGGCTAGCAGATGAAGATACGAATACATGGCATGAGCCCCAGAAAATACAAGACGAAGCATGAGTAAGAATTGAAGAACAACAGAAGCAGATGAAAATTAAATTTGATAAGAAAAAGTCTGATTCAAAGTCTTTTGAAGTAGGAAATGTAATAATTGTTAGACGACCACCCAAATCTACAGGGGACCGAACAACGACAGAACCTAAGTATCGAGGTCCTCTGGTAGTGATCAACGTATTACCTAACGACACATACAGAATAGCCCAATTGGAGGAAAAAGAAAAGGAAAGATTCTATTGTTCAACGGCACATGTGTTAGTCAACTCAAGTCATGGCACTGCCATCCGGAGTCCAGTAGTGGAGAGAGCGACACCGATGACTCTGAACATAGCTATGATGAGAATTCTTGTATTCCGGTTCAGTCAAACTCTGAAAACATATTGAAAAATACCGAGGATAATCAAGTTGCCAGACTCTCATTCAACGAAAGAAAGGATTCAGAAAGCAGTATTGAAGTACCGACCAGAAGATTTCTTAAGCGAAATGTGCGCAGACCAAAGCGTTGCCAGGACTGATTTACTAGAACTAATTATTAAGTGTATTATATTGTTATTAATATGTTCTTTTTCTTTATTTTAGTCAATCGTGGTCGATTGAATGTCAGGATGGTCGAGTGTTATCGTCCAATTAGTAACGCGCCTTGTAAATGTTTTAAAAAAGCAACAGTCATAATTTAGTTGCATGTGTGTGACAACACGAGAGTGGAACGTGAGTATGTAAACAAAAAAAAAGCGTTGTTCCATGTAATTTCGAACGTAGTTATGATGATAAGAATAATGTAGTTACGAATAACCAATGTCCATGTACTTCTTCTGTTATTATTAATTATTAAACATCTTATACTTTCAACTGAGTAATTTGATTGCATCATTCAAAATAAGTAGTTACGGCGAGAAAGATATTCCTAGGTTGTCACATACGAAAACGATACGACTTAGGACTTTACAGTGCTAACGCGCGATTTATTTCTCTCTGGAAGGTGGCAACTGCTTTTTTCAAACCAAACGGCATGACTTTGAATCTGTACTGAGATCTATGGGTCTTGAACGAAGTATAATCACGACTTTCCTCTTCCATTGGGATATCCCAATGTCCTTTAAAAAGATCGAGTGTGGTAGTGATATTAGCTTTTCCAATGCAATGAAGTAGTTGAATGGCATCTTCCATCGGAAAGTCATCGGTCTTGGTCACAGCGTTCAAAGAGCGATAATCAACGCATAGTCGCATACCTCCGTCCTTCTTGTTTACACACACGATGGGGTGAGCGATCTCCGCGTAACTTTCTTCTATTAACTCCAGCTGAATTAATTCGTCAATTTGGGCGTCCACTTGCGATTTCAAAGCTTCAGGAATTCTGTATACAAAGGGTTTCTGTCTCTCTTTTCCATCTTCTAACCTAATCCTATGTCCACCGACATTTGCAATTTTCACTTTTCTTGTAAATAGTTTTGTATGATTCAGTAACAACTAAGGAGCATATTCTTATCGTCATTAGCCAAATGTTGCAAGTCTAATTCATGGATTCCATCAAAAGATTCTTGTTGATTCACAGTCCTGGGAGAAGTATGGATATCACCAAATTCTTCGTCATCTTCAAAAATAATTCCAACTGCATTGACTTTTGTCTAAAATTTTCGGATTTTGTTCACATGAACGTATTTTCTTCTTCCATCAGGTAATTTTACTAAATAGGAGTGTGGAGGATAATGTTTAATAATTTCAGCGGGACCAGTCCAGCGAGCATATAATTTGTTGTTTGAGTCAGGAATAAGTAGATACACTTGATCTCCAGGTATGAAACATTTTGATCCAGTCTTTCTACTAAAGTAATCCGCGTAAGATTGCTGTTTTTCTTCGGCAGATATTTTCACTTGTTCAGCGGTCTATTCCATCTTCATTTTTATTTCTTGCAAATAATCCACTGCAGACTGACTTATGTTTAGGGGTAGGGGAATCTCTCCAGACCATGATGATTTTAGCACTGACAAAGGTCCTCTTGCTTGTCTTCCGTACATCAGTTGGAAAGGTGAAACACCAGTGGTACAGTTCGGCACCTCACGGTAAGCGAATAGAAGATAGAATGGGATGCGTCTATCCCAATTCGTCGGATCAGTTCTTATCACGTGATGCAGCATTTGCTTCATAACTTTATTGCATCGTTCTATTAATCCGTTGCTGGCAGGTTATCCAGGACAAGAAAATTTAGGATATGATCCTAACCTATTGTGAAATTCTTGAGTGAGTGTTGAGATGTAAATTGGTTCCTTGATCGCTAGCTATGACATCTGGTATACCGGTCCTCATGAATATTTCTAGTAAAGCATCACAGGTAGATTTCGCTGTCAAACTCTTCAATGGTACTGCTTCGGGCCAGCGAGAATGTTGGTCCATCAAACACAGGATGTATTTATGTTTTCTTGCAGAGGGAGGCTCAATTGGACCGATGAGATCGATGTTCAACACTTGGAATAGTAAGTCGGGTCTTGAAACAGGTGTAATAGGTATTCTATCAAAATGTTTTTCGGGTCTTCTCAGTTGACACTCCTTACATGTTTTGCAAAATGTCTCTACGTCTTGAGAAAGTCCAGGCATTTCCTTCGATCCTCTTCTTTCTTTCGATCCTCTTCGTTCTTTCGATTTTCTACAGTTGAGGTCAAAATATCTTTCACAAATTCCGTATCTCCAAGAATTTTTTACTATTTAACAGTTTATTTTTCAAATCCACCAGATTCAAGTTGTCAACTACTGGTTCGCCGATTTCCATCAAAACCGCTACAATATCCTCTTTCTTCACGGATTTAAACATCTTTAGTCCAGATTTCGTTTTGACTTCTTTCGATAAGTCAAATCTCCTGGTTCCTCTGGTTCTACGAAATAGAGCGTGTTGTGATGTTCTTCAGGCTACGTTCACATGGAGTTTTTCTAACGCGCGTTTTCGAAAAGTCCATGTGAACACCCATTTGAGCGTTTTGCAAGGTCGGCTTTTCTTAAGCATTAAAATATGTTTTTTATTCCTCCAATTCAAATTTCTATCTTTGCGGTGGTTGAAGATAGAGTGATAATTTCAACGGATTTCAAATCTGCGTAAAATTCTATGCCAGATTGATACCAATAACAAAATGTTCTTCATAAAAAATAAATTTTCTGTAGTAAAAACTAATTTTTTTGCGAAACGCATTTGGCTTGGACTTCTTTTCGGGTCGAAAAAGTGGTGTGAAGCAGAAGGGAAAAATTGACGCTGGAAAATTTGAAATCACGTAAACGTAGGATTCGTAATCACTCGGATCGTAAATATGTAATTTCCATCATGGAAGCTGAACAAGTAGCTTGTCTTTGGTTTTTGTATCGTCTCTGTAAGCGACAATTGAAAAAACAAAGGAGATATTGGGTATATCCAATTTTTATGACAAATTAACACACGGGATGTTTACGAGTTTGCATCCTAAACTGAGGGAGTACGAACCAAAGTTTTTTTAAATTATTTTAGAATGTCGTTAAAATTGTTTGATGATTTGCTGGATGGGGGGGGGGAGAAAAGGGATACCTCCTCATGTGAGAACATTGTCAGGGGTGCCATTTCACCGGAAGAAAAACTAGTTATTACGTTGATACATAATTTAGTTATGGTATTGTTTGTATGGCTGAAATCAAATGTTTAATTTAGAGAGGTTCGAATTTTCAAAAATTAAATTGAAATATTTAATTTTCTTTTTGTCATGGAACTATATTTTCATCAGTCAAAATTTTCTATCCTTACTTGTTCAAGTTTTTGTGTTCCCCAGGTCATTTAAAAAGCTACGATTTCCATGCCAGCGATGATATATTACAATAGGAGAAAATTCCTCTAATTATTTTTTCTCTAATTGGGAAATACAATTCGAAAAAATGAATAGCAAGGTTTTTTGTGTTGTTGGATCTTCCCGATTTACGTATCTGTATTTAAGTTTGGAATAAGTTTTTATTTTCTAAATTCTGTTTTCGGTAATTTACATTATTTTAAAATTTACCTTCATAAACAAAGAATAATTTTTTATACCTTAAACTAAAGTAATAAATTTTTAGACCAATACGTGTTTTTTCCTATTGTATTATTTGTAAACAATATTTGCACTTCTGACATCAAACTAAATATTTTTGCGTTTACTCTAAAACTTATCTTAATTTTCTTCAAATAAATAGGCGTATTTCTTTTATACTCCACAGTTTAAACAAAGTGAATTGTTTTGATGGTGTAGCATCGAAATACAGAAGTATGATATATAAGGATCACGTCACACATATTATTTCAATTATTACAGTGTATGTAATTTGCAAACATATTTTCAACATTTAAAAACTTTCTATTTGTGTTTCTCTATATTAATTTTTTCTGAATGTCTATGCTCTTATTCTTCTGAGAGAACTGAAAATTAATGTGTGATTATGCGTAGGAGAGAAAGATTGCTTTTAAATCTAAAGAAAACTTTAGGATGAGGTCTCCCTCAATAGTTACTTTTAAAAATCTAAATCAAATTTTACTGATTTTTTCATATTAAATGCACGTAACTTTTAAACAAAAAGTCAAATGTTAGTAACAAATAAAAATGTAATTCACAGTTTGGTGAAAATATGCTAATGAAGCTACAGAAAATTTTTTGGCATAATGAAATGCAAGTTTTGAAGATCAGCGCATGGTCATTTATGGCGCCAAAAACTAATCGATGAGTCATGTAACGAGTGTGACTGAATGTTCCAGCAAAATAGAATCGAAATCAAGGACATAATGAATATAATTACTAAACTCAATAGTGATAAAATTGTTCTAAAAATGTCGTGAAATGGCATACAATAGAACTAATAAAATATATGGAAATTAAAAATCGACTTACCATCTTCATGAAAATATATAAAAATTGCTTTAAACGTAGTAACATTAATGATAATAATAAGATTGAGACGAGGATTACGTATCTGAATTTAACAAAGACCGTCGTGTACAAAGGGGGCTGGTACACGTTAAATCTGTAATGGCCTAAAATGTCATCACGGTGGCGTGGTGTGGAAACTTAAACGAATCGTCCTCGGTATACGTTACCTCAAAACTAAAATTACATATTTTTCCCCTTTTTTGGAAACTATCTTCAAAACACGGAATGATTAAATTTGCATCCTATTTTTAATGGTATTAAATACAAAGCAGTAAATTAAGGCAACTAAGTACTCCATTCAAGATATATCTTTTCTATAAAACCAGATAAATAGTTCTTTTTGTGTTCGTAATGATTATCTTCGTCAAATGCTTCCAAATTCGTATTGCGAAATTATAAAAGTTACAATTGAAAAATTATTTATTTAAAGAAAATCACATTTAAGGTATCGATTTGGAATAAAATTTTCCGCAGATTTCAAATCCGTTGAAATTTTCAATGTACCTTTAACGATTGCGAATATAGAAACATCAACTAGGGAATTAAAAACGCACTAACGCCAGTCAAAACGCTTGGCATGTGAACAGCGTACCATATTCCTATGTATCTCGAGCTTCAGCGGAAGCTCTCGAATTATCGGTTCCCCTCGACCCGCGGAAGCAATAAAAACGCCCGTTTCAGCAGTTTTCTGCATGCGAACGCTCCAGTAGAACTCTATGTATTTTGGCTACCCGCGTTTTGTGTCAACATCAAACGCGCGTTAGATTTCGCCTCATGTGAACGGGGTTTTGATGTTGACACAAAACGCGGGTAGCCAAAATACATAGAGTTCTACTGGAGCGTTCGCATGCAGAAAACTGCTGAAACGGGCGTTTTTATTGCTTCCGCGGGTCGAGGGGAACCGATAATTCGAGAGCTTCCGCTGAAGCTCGAGATACATAGGAATATGGTACGCTGTTCACATGCCAAGCGTTTTGACTGGCGTTAGTGCGTTTTTAATTCCCTAGTTGATGTTTCTATATTCGCAATCGTTAAAGGTACATTGAAAATTTCAACGGATTTGAAATCTGCGGAAAATTTTATTCCAAATCGATACCTTAAATGTGATTTTCTTTAAATAAATAATTTTTCAATTGTAACTTTTATAATTTCGCAATACGAATTTGGAAGCATTTGACGAAGATAATCATTACGAACACAAAAAGAACTATTTATCTGGTTTTATAGAAAAGATATATCTTGAATGGAGTACTTAGTTGCCTTAATTTACTGCTTTGTATTTAATACCATTAAAAATAGGATGCAAATTTAATCATTCCGTGTTTTGAAGATAGTTTCCAAAAAAGGGGAAAAATATGTAATTTTAGTTTTGAGGTAACGTATACCGAGGACGATTCGTTTAAGTTTCCACACCACGCCACCGTGATGACATTTTAGGCCATTACAGATTTAACGTGTACCAGCCCCCTTTGTACACGACGGTCTTTGTTAAATTCAGATACGTAATCCTCGTCTCAATCTTATTATTATCATTAATGTTACTACGTTTAAAGCAATTTTTATATATTTTCATGAAGATGGTAAGTCGATTTTTAATTTCCATATATTTTATTAGTTCTATTGTATGCCATTTCACGACATTTTTAGAACAATTTTATCACTATTGAGTTTAGTAATTATATTCATTATGTCCTTGATTTCGATTCTATTTTGCTGGAACATTCAGTCACACTCGTTACATGACTCATCGATTAGTTTTTGGCGCCATAAATGACCATGCGCTGATCTTCAAAACTTGCATTTCATTATGCCAAAAAATTTTCTGTAGCTTCATTAGCATATTTTCACCAAACTGTGAATTACATTTTTATTTGTTACTAACATTTGACTTTTTGTTTAAAAGTTACGTGCATTTAATATGAAAAAATCAGTAAAATTTGATTTAGATTTTTAAAAGTAACTATTGAGGGAGACCTCATCCTAAAGTTTTCTTTAGATTTAAAAGCAATCTTTCTCTCCTACGCATAATCACACATTAATTTTCAGTTCTCTCAGAAGAATAAGAGCATAGACATTCAGAAAAAATTAATATAGAGAAACACAAATAGAAAGTTTTTAAATGTTGAAAATATGTTTGCAAATTACATACACTGTAATAATTGAAATAATATGTGTGACGTGATCCTTATATATCATACTTCTGTATTTCGATGCTACACCATCAAAACAATTCACTTTGTTTAAACTGTGGAGTATAAAAGAAATACGCCTATTTATTTGAAGAAAATTAAGATAAGTTTTAGAGTAAACGCAAAAATATTTAGTTTGATGTCAGAAGTGCAAATATTGTTTACAAATAGTACAATAGGAAAAAATACGTATTGGTCTAAAAATTTATTACTTTAGTTTAAGGTTGTACCATATGGTACTAACCGACCCTTTTCCCTAACACGTGGACGCTGGAATGTTTCGGAATGCGAAAACAACTTTAGTCTTTACACGTGCGGCGGCGGCCCATTTGATCCATACACAGCTGGAGTTTCCGTCGGTTCCCCAATATCAGTCTGGGATCAAGTTTTTGCGGTGGGGGACTCAAGTCGGCATGACAGACGGTTTTCGCATCTATGTGGGGGTGTTTCTGTTCTGGAGAGGACATAAACATCTCTAGAGGGCTCGGAATTCACCCCCCCCCCTTCTCGTTGGCAGCTGCGGTTCTGTTTGAGCGAAGCGAACGTGGATTTTTAGGAGGATTCGGACTCGAGCTTCGACGAGTGACAGACGTCTCTGTTTTGCCGATTTTGTTACTTTGGCTTCAGGCAGGTTTCGGTTGTCGATGGCTGTGCCCATAATTATCTTGTAAATATTTAATTTATGTAAATAAATAGTTTAATTTTAAACCAGCTGTCCGTCAAATTCTTACATGACGGTACAGCTTATTAATTTGGTGGCAGCGGGGGTTGATAGATTAAAACAGCCTCGACAAGTAAATCGAACCTGCCGTTTTGCCTGAAAGAGAAGGCCGATAGAACTTCGTAACCAGAAGTTCGGATTGTCATTTCCGCTGTCGGATTGTCACTTTCGCTGAAACCCGATAGAACTTCGCAACCAGAAGTTTGGATTTTCGCTGGAGACCGTTTCCCTTGTCTTAGAGAAAGCGAGAAGGAGATACCGGAGTCACCAACCCCATCCATCACCAAAACGGAAACTCGTCGCAAGAAGTTCTGGTTTTGGTTTCGAGTTGCCGGTCCTTTTCAACGGAACGTGAGCGGAATCGACGGAAAGTTCGACAAGTCCAGTTCATCAGGGGAATAGATTCCCCATCGGTTCGTCCAGAGATCATCTTGATCGGTTATTATTGGGGAAAAGTTCCCATCGGTTCGTCCAGAGATCATCTTGATCGGTTATTATTGGGGAAAAGACAGTGGTGCCAAGTGGTCCAAGTCAGCAGATACAGGTTAGTGCCATTTCCCTATTTTGTCACTGTGACTAAGTTTCAAGAATTGTGTAATTGCTAAAATTTTGTTAATCTCAATTAGTGTGGTCACTCTAAAGGAAAATTGATTGAGCTTAAGTATCTTGAATCTGTATTGTGTATCTTAGAATTGCTAAATTATGGTATGGTATGTTGTATGGTATGTTGTATACTGTATGCCGTAAAATAATTCCTATTCTCTCTGCTCCCTTTACGATAATTTGGAATCTCAGATTCGAGCACTTTCAACACTCGGTGTAACAACTGAGAAATGTGCAGCTATGCTTTATCCATTGGTAGAGTCTTGCATGCCTGCAGACTTTCTCAGGGCTTGGCAAAGAAGCTCTAATTACGCTCATGGAAATGAACCTGAAAGCAGGCTTAATAATCTGATATCCTTTTTAAAATGTGGAGTCAGAAGAGAGAATAAATTTAGCGATGTCTGGTTTTGGACTTAAAACTGAGAACAAGAGTCGGAAAAGGGTCTTCCCTGTAATGGAAAATCGAGTTTCTACAGCAGCGGAGTTGCTAACCACCAGTTCTCTGAATTATAAAAACTATATTTTCTGTGATGGACAACATGAAAGCTCCAACTGTTTTAATGCACGTAAAATGAGCTTAGTTAACAAACAGAAATTATTGAAAGAGAAAGCTTCTTGTTTCAAATGTTTAAAAAAGGGCCATCACAGTAAAATGTGCAGAAATTTTGTGAAATGTATTATTTGTACCAAAAATCATGTCGTTATAATGTGTCCAGAACTCCCTTGTAATCAAACAATTTGCCCTGAGCTTTGTTCAGAGAAAAAGGAAGATTACCAAGAACAGGAAAAATCTCTTAATTTGGCTAGTTTATCTCTCTGTCATAAGGTGTTTTTACAAACCTTGAAGGTAAATTTAAGAGGACAGTGTTCTTCTTCATGTGTTCGGGTGTTAATCGATACGGGATCTCAAAAGTCTTATATTCTGAAGAGTACTGCTTCCAAAATGCATCTAGAACCTTTACGACAGGAAGTAATCACTCACTCACTTTTTGGTGGTAAAAGAACTAACCCACGGAAACATGATTGTTTTAAAGTCCACTTGGGGAAATTAAACGGCGGATACCTGTGCAATTTTGATGTTCTCGATCAACCCGTAATTTGACCGTACATTTCCTCTGTGAAGTCTGGACCGTGGATAGAAGAATTGAAATCAATGAATATTTCAATAACTGATGATGAAGAGAATCGAGGACCAATCGAAATCTTTATCGGTGCTGATGTTGCTGGAAAACTGTTGACTGGACAGCGAAGAGTTCTTTCATGTGGATTAGTTGCCATTGAAACTGAATTAGGATGGACTTTAATGGGTAAGACTCCTTTGGAAACTTATGAAAATTCAGCAATGATAGTGACATCAATGTTTGTAAAAGAAGCTACTATCACTGACCTCTGGAGTCTAGACGTTATTGGCATAACTGACTCTGTTTCAAAAAAGTCCTAGGAAGATATAGAGTTTCAAATCAAGACTCAATTTTAAGAAACTATTTCAATCAATGAAGAAGGGCGTTATGAGGTTTCTCTACCCTGGGCAGATGGTTATCGTCACCTTCCCACATCTCAGATCTTGGCGTTAAAAAGACTGGAGTCAACAACTCGAAAACTTCACTCTGAAAAATTGTTCGATTAGTATGATAAAGTTCTGACAGAATGGAAAGAACTAGGAATAATTGAAGAGGTACCTACAGATGAAGCAATTGACTATGGACATTACTTACCACACAGGCCCGTAGTAAAAGAAAACAGTACTACAAAGGTGCGCCCTGTGTTCGATGCTTTTGCAAGGGAAAAGTTTCAGCTCTCTTTAAACCAATGTCTTGAATCTGGCCCAAATTTGATAGAGCTTATTCCCTCGATTCTTCTCAGATTTCGGGAACACAGATATGGAGTCATTTCGGACATTGAGAAAGCTTTTCTACAGATTAGTATAAGACCTGAAGACAGAGACTATCTTCGATTCTTGTGGTGGAGTCGTGAAGATGAGAAGAAATTAAAGATTTTCCGCCATTCACGTGTGGTTTTTGGAGTGAAAAGTAGCCCTTTTCTACTTGGATTTGTTCTTGACTACCACTTGAAAAGGTATTTATAAAATCCTTTCTACAGCAAGCAATTAGTAATGAAACTCCTCAATAGTTTTTATGTGGATAATGTCGTCACAAGTGTCGACAAAAAGGAGGAGTTAATTGAATTTATTAAAGAGTCTACAACTGTATTGGCAGAAGGGAAATTTAATCTCAGAGACTGGCAATATTCTGGTGATCAACAATCAGATGCTGTTTCCCCAGTATTAGGATTGTCTTGGAATAGATCCAAAGACACCTTGACTGTTAATTTGAACTGGCTGGAGAACTATAATTTAACAGTGATCACAAAGAGAACCATACTCTCTGTAGCTAATGAGGTATTCGATCCCATTGGATTGATCTGCCCAGTTTCCTTGTTTCCCAAGCTCTTGTTACAAAAAATGTGGAAAACTGGGATATCTTGGGATATGGAAATCGATTCATTAACACGAGAGGAATTTTTACGCTGATATCGAGATCTTTTCCTGTTAAGGGAAGTGTTCATTCCTAGGTGGTTTCAAGCTCATGCAAGTGACAAGGAGTCGATTAGCATTCACACCTTCTGTGATGCCAGTCTTCATGCTTATGCTGCTGCTGTGTACGTGAGGATAGAAACCATAGATCAAGTGCACATACAACTTTTGGCTGCAAAATCAATAGTTCCCGTAAAGTCGATCACAATTCCACGTGCGGAGTTGTTAGCTGCAACGGTGGGAGCAAGACTGTGTACTTCAGTTCTAGAAGGACTTCTATTGGAAAATTTGGAGTTACACTTTTGGACGGATTCTTCCACAGTGTTAGCATGGATAAAAAGGGATCAACCATAGACTGTTTTTGTCAACAACCGTGTCCGTGAAATACGAAAGCTGACCAATCCTGAAAGTTGGAGACACATTCCTGGCTGTGTTAACCCCGCAGACCTCCCGTCAAGAGGATGCTCTGCTAAGCAATTCCTAGAAAGTAGATGGTGGGAGGGTCCTACTTGGCTCAAAGCATCTCCGTTAGAGTGGCCTTCTTCCGCAGTAGTCTTCAATGATGAATCTATTTTGAAGGAGAAGAAGAAAACTAACGAGACTGAAATAAAAGCAGTCACAGGATGTTTGATGACTCATACAACAAATTGCGAATGGTGTGAATCACCGAATGAAGTAGAGAATAATCTTTGCAAATTTCATGGAGATCGATGGTATTTTAGATACTTTTCGAATTACGATAAAATGGTGCGCATGTTATCTTGGATGCAAAGATTTATTGACAATTGCAAGAAGCCTATACATTTCAGAAATTCTGGAGAATTAACATCTGAAGAATTTATGACTGCGGAACTGAAAATAGTAAAGTTTGTGCAGGAAGAATCTTTCAGTCCTGATAACAAGAAGCTAACTACATTAAATGTGTACAAGGATGAGTCGGGAATTTTGCGAGTAAATACTAAGATTATCTATAGGGAAGATTCGAAAAATTTCAGAAATCCTATGGTTTTACCTTCAGAACACAGTGTAGTTAGAAGACTTATCATGACAGAACATCGAAAAAATTCCCATGCTGGATCTCAGATGCTATTGAATATTTTAAGCGAGAATTTTTGGATACTGAATGCACGAAAAATGATCAGATCTGTACTATTAAAGTGCGTAGTCTGTATAAGACATGGAAAAAACAACTTAGATGCTCCAACGGCTCCATTACCATAAAATACAACCAGAGATGCAGATGTGTTTGAAATCACGGGTTTCGACTTAGCAGGACCTCTCTATCTGAAAGAAGGTGTTAAAGCTTGGATTTGCCTATACACCTGTGCTGTGTACCGTGCAATGTATTTTGAACTTTTGTCTTCCCTCTCGACTGAAACATTTTTACTGAGTTTTCGACGGTTAATTTCAAGACGTGGGAGACCATCAGTAGTTTATTGTGACAATGGGAGCAATTTCTTTGGAGCTTCCAATTTACTGAAGTCTGTTGACTGGAATCAGATTGTACAATATAGTACTGTTAGGAAAATTGAATGGAAGTTCAATCCACCAACTGCAGCTTGGTGGGAAGGCTTCTGGGAGAGGTTAGTTGGGGTGATGAAAATTATTTTAAGGAAGGTTTTAAGTAAAGCTCATCTTTCCTATGAAGAGATGTCCACTGTTTTGTGTGATGTGGAATCAACTATCAATGCAAGACCTTTGACTTATGTTTCTGAGAATGACAGTGAACTTGTTCCTTTGTCTCCTTCTCTGTTCATACGAGATATACGACAGACTTGTGTGCCAGATTTTGACAAGGTGGATGGACATTCTCTGAATAAGAGACTGAAATACCGTCAGAAACTTGTGTCAGACTTGCGGAAACGATTTAGATCCGAGTATTTAGGACAACTAATTCAAAAATCCGAATCTAAAAAGTGCAATCGTCTCATTTCGATTGGCGATTTAGTGATTATTGGAAGTGATAATACCAAACGAGTAGATTGGATTTTGGGTCGGGTTATTGAACTTTAGCCTGGAAAAGAAAATATCACTCGACTGGTACGCTTGCAGACCGCTACGACACAGTTGTTAAGACCTATCCAGAGACTGTATCCTCTAGAAGTGTCTTCAACGTGGATAAGTGATCGTCGTCGTCCACTTACGAACACTGGTATCCAACCTACCCCTACGAAGTAAGAAGGAACTATAACACGTAGTGGACGGAAGATCAAAGTATCTAGAAAGCTGTACTTGTAACAGTGACTTTTCCATAACTTTAATTCTGACTTATCTGGAACTTAATGTGAAAAGTGTTAAAAGGCTTAGGAGTTGAATTGATTGTCAATCAACTCAAGGTGGGAGAATGTTGATTGTTGAATATCGTCTGGAAAAAGTAAGTAAAACAAACCATTTCCTCTTTCAAACATGAGGCGCCACGGTTCCTCCGATCGGGCGATTGCCAGCTGTTGTGTAATAACTCAGAACTTTAATGCGCAGTATGCGATATGTATTACGATGGAATTGACGCTCGTATTTTTGTCTCCAGCTGAATTGTATATAGATTAATGCTTGATGAGAATAAATTCTTATATTCGAACCTAGAGCTACCGGTGTGTTGCTCACCCAAAATAGTCCGCTTACCGTTTAATCCGCCACTGAACAAACACCAATATCTACAATTTCGGGCATGCGCAATTCGTTAGCCAAATAGATATTCGGCAGACGGGGTATAGTGGTTAAGGTGTTAGCTTCTAGATCGGAAGGTTCCTGGTTCGAATCCGGGTCCGAGCATGGATGTTTGTGAACGTATGATGTAGAGGCGACTGGTGCACCTTAAATCTGTCGTGGCCGAAAGTCCTCACGTTGGGCTGGTGTGGTAGTTTGGAGAGTGGGGTGCCAGCTCAGGTGTTGCTTCGTCATCTGGATCAAAATTACGAGGTGTTGTCCTCGGTAACTGTATTCATATTGCTATAAGTCAAAAACCGATAAAGTTTAAGGGTTGAAATTTGGAATATATCTTTTTCAAACATTATACTTCAATTCTGATTCAGCAAATTTAAAACAAATATTTACTTTTAAAAATATGATTTTAAAAAAATTACCTAAATTTTTCATTTTTTATTAAATTAATATTTTTTAAATTGCTAAATCAAAATTAAAGTTTATAAATTTGTGAATAATTTACTACAAGAATTTTGAAAATTGATCAAAAATATTTTAAGTTTTAACAATTTAAAATGACCCCTCTTTTTTTCAAAAAATTTTAATTTAAAATAATTGGTAATTGGTAATTTTAGTTAACGTTGTACTAGAGCAACACAACGGGCTATTGACGACGGTCCGGGATCAGTCCCTTAAGGGAAAGATTCGAGGACAGCACTTCGTAATTTTGAACCACGGTCAGATGACGAAGCAACACCTGAGCTGGCACCCCACTCTCCAAACTTCAACGCCAACCCAACGTGAGGACTTTCGACCACGACAGATTTAAGGTACACCAGCCGGCTCTACACCATACGTTTACAAACATCCATGCCCGAACCCGGATTCGAACCAGGAACCTTCCGATCTAGAGGCTAACACCTTAACCACTATACCGGTTGGTCGGCAATTAAAAAAAAAAACTTTTGGAAAATTTTTGTGTTGTGATTTTGCTTATTATTTAGATGTGTAATCAGTACAAAAAACGTACAATTATAAATTAATTAATAAAAATTTTTTTCTTCAATGTGTCCCGGACCCCCTTAAGGGACTGATCCCGGACCGTCGTCAATAGCCCGTTGTATTGCTCTAGCAAATCTTTAACTACATAACTGGCAAATTACCATTACCGTTACCCGGCAGACGGAAGCCTTCTCAACTTTTAAGCTCATGAAAGATAAATAAGCCACTTAAGTGTTCAGTGTTGTGATGACAACAATTTCAAACTAAAGCGCTTGTGATTCCTGATATTTCTTGATTATTTGGCCAACGTGGTTATGTGATAACTCTTACTGTTTTTTCTGTTGGAAAAGGACAACTGCTTCCACGTGTGACAAGAAGGGTGAGATTGCCGTATTTTAATTGATATTTTTACAAAATTATCTTTAAAACTTTTGTATTAAGCAAGGGATTTATCTTTTATTTCAGATGGGTTCCTTTGTGAAGTACGTCATTTACGCGATCGTTTTTGTGTTTACTTTTAATTCCATGATAAAATTCGTTACCGCTGAGGATGGTAAAACGACGTCCAAGGTAAAAAAACTCCAAATAGGTGTCAAGAAAAGAGTTGAAGATTGTGAAGTGAAATCCAAGAAAGGAGACGTATTGCACATGCATTATACGGTATGTAACTTTTAATTTTAGCTGCGTAACACCTTCGAATTAATTTGTTAAGTGTTTATTTTGAACTAGAGCGTTGGAGAATTAATACCAAATAGTCTGTTATTAAAATTGTATATTACAATGTAGGAAATTATATGTGATTATATTATCTGTCACCTTTAAAGTTCTGACCTGAATGTCAGAGAGTAGGCCAAAAAAATGCATTAACTTGGACATGGTACCTTTTGCGAACTTTGAGTTTAATACAATTTGAAGTACCATTTTTTATATATTGGAATTGCTAATATTTCAAAAGTTCTTTGGTTAATTTTATTCCATTTTTTTATGCATTATAAATCTGTTGTATCCGATCAAGGGAATTTTTGAGTTTTGTTTGTTCATTTTAAATTAATAACATTTGCCTTTAATTTATTAGTTAACAGAAAACTTTGTCAGTTGGACTTACAGGATATATAACATGTAAGAGAGAATAACAACTTTTCTATGTAGAACTTTCTGTTCTTTCATGTCAAGTGATACATGTTTTAATTTAATGTCGATGAGTAAGGTATTAACTCGGAAATAATTATTATTAAGAAGTTTTACAATATCGACTGCTTTATTTAGCTTGAAAATGTGATTGAATAGAATTTAATTTCTGATTTTTTAATATGTACACTTATGTCCATAAATTAAGAACAATGCCAGCTCCGGCAAATAAAGGTTCAGAAACAAAACAAACGTGACTTATTCATAAAGCACATTTATTAAACAAAAGATATTTTTAAAAAAATGGTGTATGATGATACCATTCATAAAAATAGGATTTTGGCTCACTGGAGCAATTACAAAAAATATTGACCTTACAAAAACTCAACATGACATGGTTGGTATGATGGTTAATACAGTGTACAAAGGTTGTTCAAATGAAAAGGTACAAAACCATACTGTGGGTATAAATGAAGACTTTATTCAAAGTATACACCACATAGGCTTGAGCACAACGATCCCATTGATTAACGAGCCAAAGGATTCTTTGTTTCCAGAATTCCTGTGGCCGTGACGAGACCCAGTTCTTCACAGCGTCCTTGAGTTTGTAGTCCGAGTTGAAGCGCTTCCCTTTCAGATGTTTTTTCAGGGGATCAAACACATGGAAATCACAGGGTGACATGTCCGGCCTGTAGGGCAGATGGTCAAGCTGCTCCCACTTGAACTTGGCCAGCTCCGCGTGTGTGACCCTAGAGACGTGTGGATGAGCAACCCCGGTCTTTTGTTCTTGATGGACCTGCGTAGGCTTCGGAGTGTCTCGCAGTACACATTGGAGTTAATGGTTCTTCTTCGCTCGAGGAATTCAACAAGTAGTGAACCTTGGACGTCGAAAAAGACGGTGAGAAACACCTTCCCTGCTGATGCGACGGCTTTTAACTTTTTAGGGGGAGGTGACGACTCGTGCTTCTACTGCATGTTGTTCCGCTTTGTCTCTGGCTCGTAGTGATGGCACCAGCTCTCATCACCTGTGACAATCCGCTCCAGGAAAGCCTGGTCTTCATGATACCGAAACAGATGTTGAAGTGCTAGCCCCATACGCAGTTCCTTTTACTGGTTGGTGATCTGCTTCGGAACCCACTGCGTGCACACCTTCCGATAACGCAACCTGTCATGAACAATTGTCCACACTGTTCCAACGCTGACATCCACCTTCACCACCAACATTTGCAATGTGACACGACGATCACTTCTCACTTGGTTGTCCATCTTGTCGATAAGATCGGCCGTGGTGACTGTGTTTGCCTGGCCTGGTCTCGGGTCATCAATCAAACTCTCACTGCCTGCACAAAAACGGGCACTCCATTTTCTCACTGACTTTTTGGACACACAGTCTTCCCCGTATAAGGTCACATTCGTCGATGAATAACAGCCGATTTAACACCTTCCGCTGTCAGAAATCGGATAACGCCTCCTCAATCGTAAAATTTTTCAATGGGAACGCCATCCTGTCCTCACACGCACTGCCCCATCAATTGGACGGTGCTCTTTATGAGAGCCTCTCCTTTCTCCTATGCATGCGGGCCCCGCGCATACTCTGATCCACACTGGAGATTCCAATCGCATCACAAGATGTCTCGCTACATTCACCCATAGCGGCATTGCAAATATGTTAATGGTTACGTTGTTACCATGTTTCATACCTTTTCATTTGAACACCCCTTGTATGTCTCCGAACACTCCTTGTATGCATTCCGAAGTTCCAATACGCATGTAGAAGGTGGTTGATGGGCTGCAACTCGACGGCAAAGAATGTCCCACACATGTTCTATCGGATTCAAGTCAGGTGAGAATGCTGGCCATTCCATACGGGTGATATCCTCAGATTCAAGGCATTCGTTTACAATGTTTGCACAGTTAGGACGGCCGTTGTCATCCATAAACACAAATTCTGTGCCCATGGCACCCCTAAACAAACATATATGTTGTTCCAGAATGATGTCCTGATAAATTTGGCCTCTAATGGTTTCGATTTGAACATGTAGGTCTGTTCTGGAGCCCAGTATAATTCCTCCCCAAACGAGCAATCCTGCACCACCGTAACCAGTGTTCCCACATGTGCTTAGAAAGTGCATATTTGGACCTTCCATTTCTAAGGGCCCTTAGAAGTACTTATTTCTTGTCAATAGTCCTTAGAAAGTGCTTATTTTCCTTTGAAAACAAAATTCAGTTTTCAAATGACGATATTTTTTCACAATATTTCTGGCCTCGTTTTAGCGCCCGATCGGCGATAAAACTGCTTACGTGTACGGCATTGCCGATGATTCCCGAACATGCCTGCTTGAATGGTAACCCTTGATACATGTTATACAAAAGGAGAGAATTCTTGGAATAACAGTGACGTCACTTCAATCGTCTTGGCAGCCAACGAAATGTTGAACTGTCGATGAGCACATGGTACACTTTAAAGACTAGAAAATCAGTCTGTTTTTGACTAGGAGCGTTTTAAAAATGTATTATAATTATGGAGAAGTGTACTTTTAACAGTTTGTGGGTGAATCAAGAACAATATAAAGATTGGATTGCCGCTTCTAATGACAAACACAGCGCAAGATGTATCGCATGCAAGACGGATATAAATATTGGATCCATGGGAGAATCTGCCTTGAAATGACGCATGATAAGTAAGTATTTATTTTAATTAATAGAAGCTGAGTGGCAACCCGATGTGTGTTGCAATTTTTTAAAATCTAGTTTTTGTATGCTCCTAATTCTTCGTAAAAACTATTCCTGTAAAGTTGAATAAAGAAAAACTGTGAAAACTTTTGGGGTTGATTCTGCTCTGAAAATTTGAAGCAATAGGTTACCAGTTCCGGAAAAAAAAAAACCCCTATCGATTACAAAAAACACAGGAGTTAAAGATCGCAAAAACATAACCTAGCCAACAGGGAGAACCAATCAGGAAAAGTCATTTTAAAACTGGAAATTTCAGACTCTCATCGTATTTGGTCGCTGACTGAAAACGAAAGTAATTTCTGAGACAAATACTCAACGGCCGCTTGTGCTTAAATTTCGCTTTGCAATTGTTATACCCTGTGCAATCCGTTTCCAGCGTCAGCTTAAATGATTATTTTCAAATTAATTTTTTTGAATAAAATGCTCTGTATATCTATTTACTAAAATTATATATATATATATATATTTTACCTTACCATACGTTTTATAAATTTTATCATAGTTTTTGCGTAGCTCTTATGTTTAGTTTCGGTTCACAGGAAAATGTTTTCTTTGAAATTCGTTCTGTCTTCTGATCAAGTTTTTTCCATCCTTTTAGTAAATGAATAGTTTGCCTCTAATTTTATTTTATGGAAACCTCCAATGTTCCAATAAAGGAATTTATTTTTATTATGATTTTATGAAATGAAAGTGTATTATAAAATAATTACTGGGGTGAGTAATTTCCATAAATTCATGTTGAGGGGAAAACTTTATAATTATACATATTTTCTTTAAATCTTACAGCAACAAAGCAGAAAAATCGTCTTAAGAGCTTAAAGACATCCCTTAGTCAGTTTTTAGTAACTGTTTCAAGGAAGGATACATCAAGTGATGTAGCTGACCAGCCTACAACCAGTCTTCAGTCTACAGCAAGCTTCCAGTCTACAAGCAGCATTCATCCTAAAATCAGCCTATACCTGCTTGTAGTATAACTTCATTTATAACAAACAAACAAGTAATGGATGCCGAAATTCTTTGGGCTCTTAAAACAGTGAAGAGTTTTTCCCGTATAATGCATGTGAACAAAGTGGTAAGTTGTTTGCAAGGATGTTTCCAGATAGCCTGACTGCAAAGCAATTAATTTGTGGAGCAACTAAATGTGCGTATTTGTGTTGCTTTGGGTTAGCCCCATATTATAAGAGTTTGCTTTTTGCAAACTTACAAGATGTGGATTTATTCACGCTCTTATTTGATAAGACTTTAAATAAATCTAAGCAGAAAAAACAAATGGACATTCACATTAGGTATTGGAATGCTGAAGAATGCCAAGTGAAAACTCAATACCTCACTTCTTCCTTCATTCGCCATTCAAGGTATGATGACATATTATCAGCTTTCCGAAAAGCTGTCGGCAAGTTAGGTTTATCGAAGTTTTTACATGTTTCGATGGACAGTCCAAATGTTAACTGGAAATTTTATGATTATCTTCTAGATAAGATAAAAAAAGAATATGATAAAGATATAATATGTATCAGATGCTGTAGGCTACATATTATGAATTTAAACATGGAGCATCTACTACTGACTGGAATGTAAATGGCATTCTAATCTCCTTGTGCTGGTTGTTTATAGATTCACCAGCAAGAAGGGAAGATTTTGAAAAAGTCTCAGAGTTTTAAAAAACTTCCCTTAAAATTTTGTGGCTACAGATGGTTAGAAAATATACCACCTTTGGAATGTGCCATAGAAATTTGGTGTGATATTAAAAAATATGTTCAGAGTGTTGAAAATAATACTTTACCTAAATTCAATAACAAGTTCTTCCAGACTATAGCAGGAGTTGTAAAGCATGAGTTGATCCTCATAAAATTTAATTTTTTCTTGGCTGTAGCAAAATTGCTCTTACCATTTCTGGAAATGTATCAAAATGATAAGCCACTTGTGCCTTTTTTTGCCAGTGATGTGTTGAAATTAATCAATCAATTGATAGATTATATTTCAATATTTTAAAACCTGAAACCAAAAAGAATATCTCAACAGCATGCAAGCTATGCCAGTTTGACTTCACTGATGCAGAGTATTATACTACTCTAGATAAAGTAAGTGTAGGATTTGTTGGGGATAAATTAATTAAAGAAAAGATGAAATAGAAAGAGAAAGCAGTTTCTGATATAGGTGTTATGAATTTACGCTGTGACTGAACAGTATACTGTAGAGGGTTTATAATAAAATTTCTCCAGACCCTTATGGCTAAATCACCAATTTGCTATTCCCTTGTTCGCAATGCTTCGTGCATAGATCCAAGGAAAATGGCCTCTGAGCAAGGTAATTGTGCAAGTTCAATAAAACAAGTTTTATTATATTTCTGTCGGAAAAAAAAAAGTTGTTGCTGAAGAAGAATGTGATGCCTTATTGTTTCATTTTAAAGAGTTCTTACAAACAACAGTCTCAAAGTACTCGGCATCATTCAAAACCTTTAATTCAAAGTCTGACAGACTAGATAGTTTTTTAAGTGATTTTTTACTTAAAGATGCAGGAAATGAAATCTTTCGGAGGATAATGAAACTTCTTATGGTTTTATCACATGGACAAGCTACGGTAGAATGTGGGTTCAGCGTTAATAAAGCTTTGGAGGTAGAAAACTTAAAAGAAGAATCTTACATTGCTCAGAGGCTCATTTACGAGAATGCAAATAATTCGAATGATATTCATACTACAACTATAACAAAAGAGATGAGAAAATTTGTCTCTTCTTCAAGGCAAAAATATTTCTTTCATTTGGAAGAACAACGTACAATTGAAAATCAGGAAAGTTTAGAAAAAGGAATATTGAAGAATTTACTTAAAATCTAAAAAAGCTTTTATTCAAGCTCATATTTCAGCTATGGAAAATTCAACAGAAGAATTGTCTAGTAAGGCTGAATCTTCTAAAAGTATTTCCCTTTTTATAAAAGCAAATTCACTGCGAAGAGATATAAAAGAAAACAGATCCGAAATTAAGGAATTGGACAATCAGATATCTGAAAAAGAAGTCAATTGAAAAACAGATGACTGTATCATGATTTATTCTGATTTCAGGATTCTTTTTAAATATTTTTCATTGCATATGTAATGGAAATTTAAAAAGAATTTTTAATAATAAATGTAATATTTGTAATATATAATGTTTTAATGTATTTTATTTGTTACAATCAATAAAATTATATTAGTTCAAATATTTCAATTTTACGCTCCATTACTCTTTTTCTTTCATATAACTCAATTGCAGGTATACGTTTTTGAGCAAATAACTTGTATATATAAATAAATATATATATATATATATACAGTGATCTCTCACTTATACACGCTCTCTTTTATGCGCGTTTTTCAGTTATACGCGTTTTTTTCGCGGGCCCGGCCATGAATATAGGAAAACAATGATAACTCTTATTCATTTATACGCCACAATAAAAAAGCAGCTCTCACTTATGCGCGTCGCAAAAAAATTTTCAGTTCAAAAGTAGTTTCCTCAAGTCAGGTGTTGCTTATCGCAAAAACTTTTCCTTTTTTGTTCTGCATCTAGGAATGTATTCCCTCGCCCTTCCCCTATCGTTTGGATTCCCGGAACATATTTCTCTACCTTATACACGGGTGTACCGGAGTGGTCTTGTGACTGACGGCAGTAAAAGTCGCATTTATACAGCAGCCAATTAGAGTGGTTAGTACGGAACGTACCACGTGGCATTGATCTCTAACGAAAGAACCTTCTTTTGATTTCGGGTTAGATGGTATCGTTTTAAAATGGCAAAACGAACAAAATTGTAGCTTTCGTTTAAAATGGCTGTTTAAAAAAATTCGAAGAAAATCCTTGCAACTCGATAAAAGCTTTAGCGAAGCATTTTAATGTTCCAGAGTCGACATTGAGAGGGATTTTAAAAAATCAAGAGGCGATTATAGTCGCTCATCGAGAATGTGGAATTCAGTCGAAGAAAAGAAGCAGAATTCAAGGTGGAAAGTTTGAAGAATTTGAGAAGGTTTTGTAGCTATGGTTTAAAGAAGCTCGTCAATCGAACATTCCTGTTAACGTTGATCTTCTAAGGGAGAAGGCCGTACAATTGTCAAAGAGTTTTGAAATGGAAAACTTTTCTGCATCACATGGATGGATTGAAAAATTCAAAAATAGGCATGGCTTGGCAACTCTTGTCCTTTCTGGGGAAAGTGCGAGTGTCAATGAAAACACTGTAGAACAATGGAAAGAAGACTTGGCTACTTTATTAAACAGATAAGAACCGAAAAACATCTACAATTCTGACGAAACTGGACTTTTTTATAAACTGATGCCCGACAGAACCTTAACATTCAAGGGAGAACCATGCCATAGTGGAAAAAAAAGTAAAGAAAGACAAACTGCCTTGCTGTGTTGCAACGCTGATGGTTCAGAAAAATTCCCGCCATTGGTCATTGGCAGATAAAAAAAAAACTCGCTGTTTTAAGAACGTGAAGAAGCGTCCTTGCGACTGCACTAGCAACAAAACAGCGTGGACGACATCGCATATTTTCTTGGATTTCCTTCAAAAATTCGACAGGAAAATGCAAAAAGAAAAACGGAAATTTCTGTTATTCATGGATCAGTGTCCTGCTCACCCACAAGATCTTCCAACTTTCAATAACACGAAAGTTGTGTTTTTCCGTGCAAGATTCAACCTTTGGATCTGAATGTCATCCGTTGTGTGAAAGTGCACTACAGAAAAACTTTAATCCTTCGACTTCTGGCTACATCAGAAACAAAACGTGCATTAAAAGACGAATTGAAGCAAATTACCGTCCTTGATGCAATTCATACGTTGTGTTCATCATGGAGAAACGTTACTGACAAGTGCATTAAAAGCTGCTTTAAGAAAGCAGGATTTTCGTTTCCAGCCGAAAATGAATGTGAGGAGCTAGAAAATGAAAACTGTGAAAATGACATAAACGAAGAAGATTGGCATATTGTATCTGGTGGACTCGCTACGTGCACTACTTTCAACGATTTCGTTGATGCAGATGAAAATTTAATCATAGCTCAATTGCGGGAAATAGGAGACATTGCAGCCGAAATAAATGGTGGTGACGATGATGAAGATGTTGCAAAAGTTCTCCCAACTCACTCAGTAGCGTTTGAAGCTTTGGAAACTCTGCGTGACTATTTTCAGTTCAATTCCGGAAGTATATACATAGTATTAACAATACACTGTATTGATTTTTCACTTTTAAGCTCCCTTTTGTGGTTTTTCACTTATGCACGTTTTTCACTTATACGCGTTTTTTTCGCTGTCCCCAACGCCCGCGCATAAGTGAGAGATCACTGTATAAGCAATTTTTAAACCTAAAAGATTGTTTTCCTTGCAGTCTCCATTCTATTATTTCTTTATATATTTACATATTACTAATATGTGTATCGTGAATGTCCCAATATTAACTGCTGACCTTTGTAAAAATCAGACGGCTTATTTATTAAAAAATCCCATTTTTTTTATTTTGTATATTATTTTTAGAAAATAGACTTGAATATTAAATTTAACTAAGCTAAACCTGGACTCGTCGGAAAACATCACACATGACCACTGTGACGATGTTCACATTGCATGTTCTCTACTCCAAGCTAACCGCTGGCAACAGTGAGTTGCAGTGAGAGGAACACATCTGACAGGCCTACAAGCATATAGACCAACATGTCCCAAACGTCTGTAAACAGTTTGCCTTGAAACTGTCATACTCATGGCTGAAGTTAGCTGATGAGAAAGATCGGAATCTATGGTCCGTCTGCTTGGTTTTGCAGTTACTGCCAAATACCTGTCGTCATTCAATGTTGTAACTCGGGGGCGACCTGTTCTGTAATGTCTACTGACATTTCCATCATTTTTTAATCATTGTCAAAGCCTAGAGATGACACTTTGGGCGATTCCTAGTTCGACTGAAACTTCCGTCTGAGTATGCCCACATTCCAGGCGGCCGATAATTCTACTGCCTAAAAAATCATAGACATGCGTCCTCTGTGCCATAACTATTCGTTTGTGGCACTGAGCGATTTACAGAATGCTTGTGAACAATTTTACTTCTTTGCTACCATTCCTTAAATACACCTCTTGTCATTGTGACGTACTATCGGCTTCGTGTAATTTGGATATTATTCTTGAAGATGTGTGCTATAATTCTACAGATGAAATTTTTACTTTAGAGTTCGATTTTCGTGTGATTCTGAATTATCTTTAATCTATGGACATGAGTGTATCTTACACTTTTATCTTTGCCCTAGTCCGCGACAAATGTTTTTAGTTTAGCATTCCATTAAAATAAATTTTAGAATTCCATAAAGAATTTATTTCTATAAAAAATAAGTTTCCGTAGAAATGTATTTCTATAGAAAAGTAACACATTAATAAGAGATGAGCTTCTACAGACATTCCATAGATTTCTAGAGGTTACTTATAGAAAAGTGTGCCATAATTCTAGAGGATTCTATTGGTAACATTTTTATTGAATTCTATAGAAACTTTTCGTACTTCGAAAAGGGTTGATGCAGACATTTTTGTGGCTCTGCTTTTGCCGTGCTTTTTTGTCACCGAGGAAGAATTTAAAAAACCTCCATTTTAGGTTAAGTGGAAAAGGATTTGTAAACTAACAAGAATAATTTTTAAAACAAAAATCTGAAATTCTTGACAAAAGGTAAGTATTTACTTTGATGAAAGAATCTTTATTTTTTCTGAAATAATGTTATAGAAGCTTATCTCCCCCCAAAGTAATTTATTAGTTTTAAAACCCATGAAACCAGATTATACGTATAATATGAATGTTATGAAAGATCACAATAATTCTAGCAAGTGAGAGGTGTTTTGGCTTGGTAAAATCAAAAAATGTAATGATTCACTAGAAATTAATAAGAAATTAGAAATAACTGAAGTTGCCCATAATTCTGATAAAGCAGTGTTGTGTTTGCCTGCCACAACTCACTGTAGAAAACATGCCAGAAGTCGTATCCAAGTTGTATTGTGCTTCTAATGACAATACTGAAAACAAGGTTAGAAAATATGAACCAAAAGTGAGACATTGGCATCTAAACATTTTTCTTGTTGCTAAAATGTTTCATTAAGATACAACTTCCTTATTGAATATGTGGATGTGCTAAGACTCAGGTCAGCACTGACATTTGCATTTCCTCTCAAGGGCTTTTGTTGTAAGGAGTCACTTGCATTTTCTGCCTTGAACATTTAATAAATGTTCAATTTTCTTTTGATAGTGCTTTCCAATTATACAACTTTCAGAACCAGGATCAATAGAATGAGACAAGTAAAAACATTCAAAAATAGGTCATTCTAGAAACTGTTTGCTCTGGAAAACTATCTACTGCTATCCAGTTTTTGTGGGAAAGATTAATTGAAATGATTTTCAATAAAATCCTCTTTCAAAGTTTGTTGGGAATTCAAGAATAAATTAGACTTGATTTCATATTTTTCAATTCTTCCTGCTTTTGATATTTTGGCAGCTATTTCCAAATACCTCATGGTTGTCCAAATTGAGTTTTTGTTTAACTAATTAATGATAAGAAAAGCACAATTAAATCCTTGTATGGATTCTATTTTTTAGAAGTCTTTTCCTCCCTTAGATTTAAATTGAAAAAAATTCCTCACTTAAATTTAATTTACCTGTTGAATTATAAATACCTAGCCTGCTGAATTATAAATACTCACGGTTAAAGACTGAAAATGTGTATGTGTTTTACTCACTCGCGGAAGAAATTTCGCTTTTTTAATTTTGACACTTAATAAACTCTAAACTAATAGCCGCATTGGAAAAAATCTTATCAATTGTCCAGGAAATATGATGAAGAACAAGCCATGTTAATTTTTTTTTTTATGATCAGTACTTTCTCGGGAAATTGTCTAAGAATCAAGCTAAACACCACAGTTTTCAATCCTGCGGCGGCAGTAACTTTTTTTTAATATTTAGAGATTTTTATCTATTTAAAAGAAGTTGCATTTAATATTATCAAAACACTTTTTTCAATTGCATGTTGAAATTGCAACTTTAAATAATTTGATAATAATTTAAAAGACTTACAAGAACTCTTTATTCTCCTTCTTTCTTTATTTTTAGTTCAATTGCTGCTTACACCTTTATACTGTTTTAGGGAACTTTAGAAGATGGAACTGAATTTGACAATAGCTACAAGCGTGGAGAACCTTTATCTTTTACATTGGGATCAGGACAAGTAATACGGGGATGGGACCAAGGACTTTTAAAGTAAGTTTTGCTTACTGACCGACTTGTAACAGAATAAGATAATGCAAAATTAATAGATATGTAAAAACTGTTATAAAAGAGAGTTGATGCGAATTGATAGTATCAGACAATTTGTTATGTGTTAGCAAACTAATTTCAACAGCTCATGAGCTGTTTAAATTAGGTTATTTTGTTCAATTTAGTGATATCAAATATTTATTTTCATTAAATATTTTTATCAATTTTTTTCATTAAAAATTTAATTCAATTTAAATTACTTCACTGCCATCCCAATAATATTTATCAACAGATAATATTTTGTATAACAATTGCTAATTTGCAATTAAATTGTTATCTAAACTGTTATTGGAATAACACTCCATCTCTAAAAATTAGACCTCTATCAATAGTCTTCCCCTCAGGCCTGGAGCCAGTAGAGTTGTTTTTCCAGACCAATCAGGGCCATGGTGGCCAGAGTATCAGATTAGCGATTCTATGAGTTGTAGATTTGAAACTCGATTCAACCAGATCCGTGTTCTTGGGGGCTTGTGCTCATTAAATTTGCTGTGGCATGGCATAGAATTCAGAATGTGGGGTACAGGCTTGAGTGTCGATGTTGTCTTCTCACCACGGTTCAAAACGACGAGCCATTGTGCTCGGTTCTTTCCCTCCAGGATCGATTTCGAACCTTCGCCAATAGTCTGTCGTTCCGGTACGACGTCGATTCAACTATCCCCGTACCGATCGTCTGAGCTCGCATAGAAACCTTTTTTGCTGTGTGATATAATAGAAAGTCTTAAAAAGTTAATACTGTACAAAGTCTGGTTTCTAGAATCATCTGGACCTCGACCAATCCGGATGTCATATGATTTGCAGCTTTGTTTGCAAAAAAACTCCTAATCTAACCCTTTCCGTTTTGCGAATTTGCCTGCGTGGTATTTACGCCTGGAACAAGTTTGCAATACTAAAATAGCATATATAAATAGGAATAATTTTTTTAAAAAATTAATACGATTCAACAAATTTTACCTTGCAAATCTTCTAATTTTCCTGTGTGGTATTTACTCTAAACATGCCCGTTATTTTGTGTCGTTTCATCCTTTTGGTACAGGTTGAATGCCTTGTTCTTTAAAAATTGTTTTTAATGCAAAAAAGTAGAAAGGTAGAAAAACTGCAACAAAAAAACACCGGTCAGCAAAACGTCCGTATTTGGGACTTTGAACTGTATGTGTTAGTGTTGAGCATCCGGATTGTTTCTGCAGTTGAAAATCTTCTGTATTTTTTTGCTTGGAGGTTGAAAGCCAAAGCATTTTCCACAGTCCTATTTTTACTTGGTTATTAAACAGAAAACTATTTTTAAGTGGCTCCTCGACACTGCTAGCAACTACTGTGAAATTATAGAAATGTGAAACAGGGTTTACCGGCCCATCCTTGGTGATTTCGCGTGCCCTACAAGTAATTTTTCTGCTAATGTAAGTCCTCTTTTTATGCAGGATGTGTGAAGGCGAGAAAAGAAAACTTGTCATTCCACCTGATTTGGGTTATGGATCTGCTGGTGCACCACCTACTATCCCAGGTGAGTTGGGTCTGGAATTTGCATATCATTTAGAAAAATCGAGTTGTAAAACCTAAAGTGCGTGTTCTATGTGCATTTATCGATGTGACAGTGAGACATGTTACAACTTGTGTATAACCCTGGACGTGCTTCTTTCAATCTCAGTTTGGCTTACCACACAAGTCGCACGTCCGAGCAGTTTCGGTGAGCAAAACGAAAAACCGAGTCGTACAGCATGTCACCGACCTGAGTAAACAATGAGTTGGAAAGAGAGTGGCTAGTAAATCATGGATAATCGACTGTCGCGTAATTTGGTGAGCAGCTCTATCCTTTCTGATTTGAGCAGTAGTAAGTATTCAGGTCTTTTTTACTTGGAGGCAGCCCAGAACGACTCTACACCACCCGGAGAACGGATCTAACGGTTTAACCACTGGTTGAGCTGGAAAGGACCTATTAGAAAAATGGAGATGATGTCCCAATGGCAGGGGGGAGAGTCGGTTTTCTCTAAGTCTCCTGTCCCACGACTTTTAGGAACCACTGCCTTGGCCTTCGCTCTAAAGCCTCTGCTACCATCATCAATTAAGCAAGGTGCGTGAGCAAGACCAGTAACAAGATCGTTAGGACTAGCTCTTTTATGGCATGCACTCCAGAGTTTCACACCCCTCTGCGGTAGACACTGTAATGGCTCACAATAGATGGCACCATGGGCGAACGACAAGCGTTGTTGGGAACGCCAGGGGGCCCCGAGGAGAAAGAACCAGACGCATTCGACCAATGGAGCGAGACGTTCACCTCAACATTTCTTTCCCGTTCTCTCCCGAAATCGAGAAAGGCTACCTGATCGACAAATCCTTGTACCAGTTATTAATAGATTTAGTCAACAAATAAAGTTATATTTAGGTAGGATTGTGTGTACCTATATATAAGTATCCCGACCAGTGGATTAACATCAATAGTCCAGTTCGGTAGAGCAACCAGCCTTCATTCTTGGAGTCCACTTCCAGAATACCAGAGCTCTGATTTCGCCATTTGTAAACGGACAGACGTCATTCGGGTCGGGATACTATCGCCCTCAGACCACCGAGCCCTCCCCGATCCTTTTGTCCGGAACTCTCGTACCCACTGGGTTCCCCGTCATCCTTTCACTTCCCTTCGGACAGGCCAGTTTGGACTTTACATCCCCTTTAATCCTTATGGCCTACTTTCATGAACCTGGGGTATTCTTGTCTATGTTTACTATCGTTAGTAAACACTGGAGTCACGCTGTCAAGATCCATAAGCTATCTTTTTCTGCTCTCACCACTCTATTCTCTCTTCTCTAGTCACCTCAAATGCCATCCTCTTAAAAATCTTCAAAAAATGACTACGAAAGATGTTGACATGATATAGAAGGGTCCTAATGATTTGGGTGGAACAAAACATCACCAACTTCCAAGACCCAAGGGAAAAAAATCAGTTTAAATATATTATCTATGAATAGTGTTGCCAGCACCCTCACTTTACTAATTATGACCTTCAAGGCCACATGTAAAGCACAAGTATCATTCACTAATGGATCAGATAAGGTAAAAATAGACATGTCTTTTCTAGATTTAGATTATCTCTACTAGAGAAGATTGTTGAAGGTTGAAAAAGGGTTCAGTTGTTGATGTACACACTCCACTGGATCAGAGGTTCCCAACCAACCTTTTTGACTCGTGAGCCCTTTTTAGAATCAATTTCTATGGCAGAGCCCCTCAGGCCTACCCTAATAATTAGTGGTGTTTAGGAGTAGTGTTACAGTGTGAGGAAGAGAGGGTTGTTGTTAAAGAGATTTTGAAACAATTGCACAATGTTAATTGAATGAAGTTATATTTTAAAAACTGAAACTTACCATCTCAATTTACTCTTGACTACCATCGACACACACGGGTGCAACACAAAAGAAACTGGACAGGTGTTCTGGTGGGCAGGGTATGCATACCACCGAGTTCTGTCGCTCAGTGGGTCTCGACTATCCATCTGCCAAGCGGCGTCATCAGGTGTGCACCTAGAGCAGGTGAGTGAATTTTTTTCAAAATCGAGTTTTGGGCGTTTGTCGATTTTGATGGTGGTGAATCTGCTGGAACAGCACACATCAATTAAACTTTGTTTCCTGTTGGCAAAGTCCGGTACTGAAACAGTTCAAACGAAACAGACAGATTACAAAGATGGTGCTATGAAGAGAACACACGTTTTTGAGTGGTTTGTCCATTTGAAAACAAGTGGAACATCGATCAAAGATAGACCTCAGTCAAGTCGTTCTTCGAACTCGAAAATGTGCAGAAAACTTGTGAATGGGTCACAGAGAACCGCAGACACTCTCCCTAATTACTCTCTGGGTGTCCTGGAGTTCTTGCTTGGCAGCTCACTTTTAATGAGGAATTGAAAATGGGAAGAGTTGTAGAGAAATTCATGCCTTGCATTCTAGCAGCTGATTGAAAAGGGCAAGACGAATCAGACTTCTTTTCCGAAGCCGTTTCAGGTGACGAAAGGCGGTGCTAGTAGCCTACTAGTATTACCCCGAAAGGATGATCCAGTCATCGGAAAACTCATTTGGATTGCAGGATTTGTATTTGTGTATTTATGAGGGTAAGAGATTGTGACTAACATATTATTCAAATTAGAAGCTGTGAGGCTATTTGAGAGAAATAGCATACTGCTGTTATCACCTATCCAATAATTTTCTGTTTATTCGATTAATGTACTGTTGAGTTTAAAGCATTCTCTTTCTTTTGCCAAAAAAGAACCACATCCTGATTTCAATATCACTAAATCCAAAACTAACTTTTGCAAAAAAAAGATGGAATGCGCTCATTGCATCAATCAATATAAGCAACCGACCCGTCGTCTTCTGCTCGGGTCACTTAGTACTTAGGCAACTCTCTCAAAAGTGAATGGCAATTATAATAATCATAAATTTTATGTAATACTAGCTGAATAACCTGGTGTTGCTCAGGTTTCAAATCTGACCGCGACAGCTAAAATATGACAGTGACAATTCCCTGTGTTAACTCAAATACACAAACTCTGTAGAACGTGTCTCCTACCTCAACAGCTAAAGTATGACTGCAACATTTCCTTTTGTTAAATCAAATAAGTGCTTATATTCAGTTTCTCAGCTACCAGCGATCTGAATCACTGTTATCGATAATTGTTTCTTGCTTCCAGGTGACGCGACGCTAGTTTTTGAAGTGGAACTAATAAGGATCGAAAGGAAGTCAGAACTTTGATGATTAATTGTTTCTATTGTATGTATTGTCCTCTTGTGTAGTATATTCAATTGTTCACTTTTTTACATAAACTTAGCAAAATGTATTCCGAATACATACTGTCCGCAATTACGATGTCAGAATGATAAGAACTTTTGATATCCAATGTCAGTGTGTTGTATTAAGTCAATCTCTAGTTCCTGTCTGGGTACAGTTAAACTAGCCTTTACCTATTCAAAATATTAAATCATGTTCATTAATCCCATTCGGATACATCCTAATGCTCTGTCACCCCCGTGGTGACATCAACTCTATAAAGATCCATTTTTCCAAAACAAAAATGAGGAATTCTGGATTCTTACTCTTATGAAACATTTCTATAGAATTATAGCTCATTTCTTCTTTTAGCTCTATAAAGTAACCTCTATGAAATGTCTTAGAGCCTCATTTTTTTTTTGTTTCCAAACTATTTTTCTATAGAATTGGAGCTTGTTCTTTCTTTAGACTCCTCTAAAAACGATTTTTTGTTTCTCCATTTAACGTATTTTTCTATAGATGTTCTATAGAAAAATAAAGTTGTAAAACAAAAGAAAGGAGGTTCTATAGAGCATATAGAAAAATGAGCCATAATTCTGTAGCAATTTTTTGTGAGGGTGAGGATGCAGAATTGTTGATTGAAATCTCTAAAGAGTTCTATGAAACTAAAAAATTTTTGTAGGGGTAATACTTGAAATAGTCTTTTGAATAGGTTTCTCTTGAGACTGAAGTGGTTAAAGTGCTTTCATATTTGAGCTACTCTCCAGTTACTGCAGCTCTCAAACTGTTCAATAATAAATATGGTGAAATAATTTGGAATTTACGTAAGACTATTAAAGTTATAAAATCTTACTCAACTGAATGTTATCACTTTCATCAAAACATTCAGTTTTGGAGTACATTAATGAGGTCTTGATTGGAGATCAAACCCCAATTGAAAACTTTAGTTTGGAAAAGGGCAGTACTTTGGTTGCTCAAAATGAATCATCAAACATATATTAGATTCTATAATTTCAATAAAATAAAGAGTATGTGTTGTTAATAAAAGTCCTTCAATTTCTTTTGCATTCAATGTGTATTTTCCTTTGGTTCATCAATACAACTAAATGTTAGTGAAAATCTGAAACAAATTTACCTTCATATATTGCATTAATGCCACGGGTGCTTAGAAAGTGCTTATTTTGAGCCCTTAGAAGATTTCTAAGAGCCCTTAGAAGTGCTTATTTTGTATCAATAGTCCTTAGAAAGTGCTTATTTTCCTTTGAAAACCGAATACTGTTTTCAAGTGACGATATTTGTAACAATATTTCCGACCTCTTTTTAGCGGCTGATCGGCGATAAAACTGCTTACAAGTACAGTTCTGGTGATGATTCGGGAACTGGCTTGCTTGAATGGCAACCCTTGATATGCGATATACAAATCGTCGATGGAATTTTGATGAGCACGTATCTTGATGAGAAACATAATACACGTAATAAACTCGAAAACCCATGAAAATCGGTCTGTATTCAACTTGTGAGTGGCCCTCGCAATGCACAAAATAGTTGCCCTGATGGAGGAAACTAGAATACAAGCATTAAATGTTAATTAATTTTGTTTTATTCAGTTACCCGCGCGAGTTCAATGTTTTAAAAATTTATTATAATTATGGGGAAGTGTATTTTTAAGTTTGTATGTGAATCGAAAACAATATAAAGATAAGAGTGGCAACCCGATGTGTTGCAATTTTTTTTTTAATTCAAGCTTTCTTTATGCTTCTAATTCATTGTAAAAACAATCCCAGTAAAGATATATAAAGAAAAATTTTGAGGATTTTCTGGGGTGATTCTGATTTGAAAATTTGAAGCAATCAGTTATCAGTTGCAAAAAAAAAAACTGTGCGATTGAAAAACACATTGGAGGAAAAGATTGAAAAAACATAAACCAGAGTGCTGGAGAACAGAGAATAGTCGAGGAATTTCATGAATAGGGAAAAGTCGTTTGAAAACTGGAAATTTCGGACTCGCATCGTATTTGGCCGCTGACCGAACTGTGAAATAATTTTTCTATCTCTACTATTATAAAAGGAAGTGTTAGTCTGTTTCTTTTCGTGGCCGCAAAACCCTGACAGTTCTATGGCACTTACAACAATGAGATTTGGCACACAGGTAGTCCACATTTTTCGCAATTTTTGGGTCGCGGCGAATTTTAAAATTTAATCTAGAAATTGAAATCCTCACGTTGGGTTGGTGTGGAAGTTTGGAGAGTGGGGCGCCAGTTCAGATCTCTCGTCATCTGATCGTGGTTCAAAATTATGTGGCAATACACTGAATGGCTTAGGCTTGGGCGGTGGCAACTAGTTAAATATATATTCAATAAAATTGCATTTTTTTAAAAAACCTTTTTATAAATTTATTATAGTTTTTGCTTAACTCTTGTGATTTGTTTCGGTCCACGGGAAAATATTTTCTTCAAAACTTGTTCGGTCTCCAATCCAGTCAAATTTGACTCTGACGTATGCAACTTGCTATCCTTATACATCCTTTTAGTAAATGAATAGTTTGCCACTAATTTTATTTTATTCAAACATCCGATGTGCCAATAAATGAATTTGCTTCTTATTTTTACTATGAATTTATGAAAGTGTATTATAAAATAATTATATTGATGAGTAATTTCCATTTCATAAGCAAGCTGAAGCTGCAGACACAAGGTAAGCACTGTAATTTCAAAAACAAAACTAAATTTAAATTTTAAAAAATTAAGAATTTTTCGAAAATGAAAGTGTTTGTAGATCAGGGAGACCCAGACAACACAAAATAGTGTTTTCCACCCATGAGCAGCAATATGCTAAAAAAGTGCTTATACACTCCCCTAAAGACCATTAAAAAGTAAAAACAATATGAAAAGAAAACGAAATCAAACTCGCAACAGCAGCTGGGAGACCGACAACACCAAGTCCGGTCCTCATCAAACTTAACTCTTTCTTTCCCTGTTTATAAAAGCAAATGCACTGGCGAAGAGATAAAAGAAAAACTTCCAAAGTTTTTTTCGTGCTGTCTCCATTCTATAATGTGTTTATGTACTTACACATATTACTAATACATGTACATGTAAATGCCCATATATTAACTGCTGAATTTTGTAAAAATCAGACTGCTTATTTTGAAAAATCTCATCTTTGTGTGGCATTATTTATGTATAAATTTTAGAAAAAGACTTAAATATTTAACTTTTTACATACTACTGTTCTTATAAGATAAACTATTGTGTAAAAGCATCCCCATTTGGTCGAAAGTCAGGTATTACATTGTGTAATGCAGTTTCTTCAATGTTTTATTTTAAGTCCTTATTTTGCCCTAGAAAGTGCTTAGAAAGTCCTTATTTTTAGTTAGAAAAAAAGAGTGGGAACCCTGATTAATGTTGTAATGAAACATAATTTGATTCACATGACTGCTACAAATTAATCATTGCTTTTCGAATACATTTTCTTGATGATTTAGACTTTCTTTTATCTATTTTTGAGGTTTGGGATTTTCTCCGAGAGTTCGAGTTCCACTGCTCTGAAAAATGTTTTGATAAACTAGAAGGATCAATGTGCACAATGCTTTTTTTATTTAGATTATCTTATTTTTGAAAAGTGTTCATAATATCTCTAAAATAAATTAAAATCTCAAACAAATACGATCTTAAAATTTGTTTTTCATAACATATTTGTATTACATATATTGATTTATATACACATAAGTCTCACACTGTAATTAGCCTCATAAATGGATATATAAACTAATGGGGGAGTTTTCAAAGAGGCAAATTTTTAAGCAGCTAAAGGTCTTAAGGTTCGTCTGTCTTTTATCTTCCACTCTAGGAATTTGCGTGAACAGGAAAGGAAATATTTTTCTTTAGAACTTGTTTTTAATCACTTGTTCAGACTCTCCAACTGTTACATAATTTCCGTAGTTGCTACGGAAATTAGGTGAAAACTACGGATTTCGTAATCTGATAGCTGCTGTAGCTTGGTATAAAATTTCCCATAGCAATGGCAACTCAAAATATGTGGCATTGCCTAAAATAATGTTTCCAGTTTTGTCAGTTCCTCACAGCAATGCAAGCAATGAGAATTTTCAGCATGGTTCGAAAAAACTAAATAGAATCTCGTTCCAGAATGAACACTAAAACACTGGAGTCACTCCTCACAACAAAAATGAATATGGAAGTTTGTTACGATGTCAAACTAAGCAATGAATACTTAAAAAAAGCAAAAGTGCTTGCTATTCAATGCAAGAAAAAAATTGTAGATGAGATGGTTATAAATACACTGAAGAGCCTGAACATGACCACCTACTCAATAACGCGTTGCGCCTCCTTTGGCCTGCAAAACTGCTGCAACTCGCCTAAGCATAGATGCCACAAGTTCTTTGTACATGACTGGAGACAGATTGTACCAAATGTCTAAGCAGCGGTCACACAAAGTCGATATATTCGGACATGGTCGTGTTTGAGCTCTGAGCTGCTGCTCCATGATACCCCACATGTGCTCTATCGGATTAAGATCCGGTGAGTTAGGTGGCCAGGACATTAAGTGGAATTCATCAGTCTGCTCCTCAAACCACTCCAACATAATCCGAGCCTTGTGACATGGGACATTGTCCTGCTGGAAGATTCCATTTCCAGTTGGGAAGACAGACGCCATGTAAGGGTGTAACTGATCTGCAATGATGTTCAGATATTTCGCAGCGTTCATGGTCTGTTCTACTACAACTACATGAGAACGTCCCCCAAAGCATAATACCGCCACCACCAGCCTGTGTATGACCTGCTGTACAAGAGGGGAGTAACTATTCGCCTGGTCGCCTTAAAAGGTCGAACTCGGCTGTGAGCACCCTCTTTGGAATCAAAAACGTTAGAAATTAATGTGTGTGACAAACAGGTGCAAGAAGTGTGATTAACAAACCGACTGTACGACAGATTGAATGGCTTTCTGGCCCGAGTTATCACCAACTGTAAAACACGTGTTCTTTGTTTTGGGCTAATCGTCTGCTCCCCTCTCGTGGAAGGCCCACGATCATCCGGGTGTTGAAATCGTCTTCTTTCCAGACGGTACCTCGTCGAACCTTCGGGGAAAAGACGGATCCTTTTAAAAACTCCTGTCCATACCGTAAAACACAGACTGAAGTGAAAATAGTATTTAGAGCCAATTCATTGCATTCGTGACTATCTCTACTATTATGAAAGGACGTATCTATGGCACTTACACTAATGAAATTTGGCACACGGTTAGTCCTAATTTTGTGGCCAACCCGAATTTTAAAATTTAATCTAGAACATATTTTAATTAATTTATTGGCATTGAATTATTATTGTTTTCCTTCGAATGGCAATAGTTTACAGATGTCACTAATTCTAAATTTAATTTTTCCCTTTAATTTTTTTTTTCGAGCAACGATTTCAGACGACGAACAAAACAAATAAACTGTTTTAATTGGAGTTCTGTAGTTCTTTTTTCTATCCCCTGGATCGTTAAAGATGGAGTAAAAATTTCAACGGATTTAAAATCTGCGGAAAATGTTTAAGATGCATATTCATTCGATTTTCTTTCAAAAATAATTTTGCAATTGATTATCTTTTATATTTTTGCAAGTGATTGTGACGGCACGCCTATTGGATCTCTTCGCAATTCGAATTTGGCCTCATTTGGCAATGATGAGACCATCACTTCGTTGCCTGTTGTGATGGTTTGCGAAGCAAACCGTATGGAAATGCGTAGCAATCGCCGGGGTTGGCGAGCGTTTGTGAGCAGTGGTCACACCTGACCCCACAAAAAGAACTCACGGGCAACGCCGAGCTTTGAAGCCAAATTTTGAAAGGGATTCCTTTAGGTTATCACCCAAAATCCCCTAATTTAACTAATACTCGTTCAAAATCACGTGACTCTACTGCCAACTACCAGCAGCAGCGTGGTTTTCTGTCAAAAATCATCGATGCCTCACTAAGTAGAAACTAGCTTTGTTGAATGGAGATTTTGCTTCTCGTTAAATAACTGTTATATTTCAAGGTTGCACGGAAATATTTGTAAAAAAAGAAGTTCGCAGTAGCGTTCCTTAAGTAGAGATACGAGTAAATATTTGAAGGGTTGGGTTGTGGTTGCATGAAAAGCATTTCTGAAAGACCTCAGCCCATGAGCAGAATTATATTCAGTGTTCCGCAACTCCACGCAGTTGCAATTGTTCTGCAGGCATTTTGTCCGAATTTTGAAAACTACAGTCAAATCAGAAACAGACGTAAAACAAAATTATCGTCTAAATATGTATTACATATTTATAATAAAACATCAAAATTAATTGACTTGTTTTATTTAAAACCAAGGCATACTTTCAGAATTTGCAATTCTGTCGATCACTTTTGAAGTTAAATAGTTAGTCGTTGACATAGAAGATGTGTTATTTATAAAGTGTTAGTGGTAATTTAGGGAGGTTGTTCCGTAGCTATATAGAAAATAAAAACCGGTGTGGCAGGGAGTTCGCTTTGCACTGCAGAACATCGTAACTTATGATTGAAAAAAAAATTCGGCCAAAATTTTGATAAAATTAAGGAAAAATTATTCTGCAAAGAATTTGTTCTTCGACGTATGTCGCAGTTTGAAACACTTTCTGCTCCTCACAGTCATGGCGACAAATTCTTCATACTTTTTATTCAAGAGAATTCGGCTTTTATTTGTGTAGGTAAACGGAAATAAAAAACCAAAAATATTCAAGTAAATCGAATTGAATAAATTCAATCAGTAAAGAGAAAATTGAGTCTTTCCTTTATGATTTTTTATAAGCTCTCTTAAATAACCTTAATATAAGGTCTAGAAAATAAGTCTAAACGCTCATTTCTTTTGTTTCAATTTACTTTTATCGGTAGAATTTTCTAAAACACGTTTGAATAGAATTGAAACTCTTTTTCTCTATTGAAAATAATTTTTGTTTGGCTATAGAAATATATGAAACTCTAAAAAGTTTTGATTAAAAGGGGTTTTTTAGAATTTTTTTAAATTTATTTAAATAAATTAAATTAAATCCAATTTATAACAAGGTTCTGAATTTTGTGAGGTTAAAAGCAAAAAACCGTATTTCTTTCTACCAACGAAGAACGCTTAAGAATAATAAGTACAGAAAACTGCAACCCCCCGTTTCGCAGCGCATTCGACGAAAATACCAGGAAAAGAACTTGAATGTCAAAACGCTACCGAATATGCAACAATATTAGAGGAACTCTTGTTCCAGGCGGAGACATTCCCAAATCGATTTTGGTTCAATTATTTCTTAAGAACAGTACAAAAATAGATTATATTGTTTCTACAAAATTATTTTGTGGGTAACATGGATGTTACCCGAATTACGCAGAACATTAGGAGAGGTTTTTCGTGTTCGAAACGAGATACGATTCTATTTTCTCAATCAATATGGGTGTGGCAATCGTTTTTTATCGAAAGAAATGTGACGACATCTTCGCATTGACCCAGCATAGGTTTTCTGTTTTGAAAGTAAATGGGAAAAGGATCAAATTGAAGGATTTCTTGAAATAAGGGAAAGATTTCGAGAGTAAATCCACTTGTTTCTACCATTTTAGTTCACAAAATTTAAAGCTGTAGTGCCAGTTGGCTCGAAGTCTTTAGCCAGTAGTGAAATTGCTATTAATGTTCAACACAATTTGTAACAACCCCTCCGCACAGGATATCAATCTTGGAGGAGTCTACATTTGTTGAAATTAATAAAACACTAGAATTATATATACACTACTGGCCACCCAAAAGAGATATCGCAACAAAATTTATTTTGTAATTGACATGTTGACCAAGTATCAAATGATTAAATTTATAGACTTCTGTGAAGTGTGGTTCCTGCCAAAATCAGTAGCCTCCATTGTTGGAGATCACCGCTGCCACACGCCTCGGCATTGATTCAAAGAGACTTTGGATGTGTTATTGGAGTACAGCAGACCAAGCAGCTTCCACACGTTGCCAAAGTTGATCTGGTGTGGCAGCTGGGGATGTAATCTGGGTCAATCGTTGAGCAACCATGGACCACATGTTTTCTATCGGCGAAAGATCCGGAGAGCGAGCTGGCCAGGGAAGCAATTCAATCTGGCAATTGACGAAGAACCCTTGGACAATGCGTGCCACGTGTGGTCGCGCATTATCCTGTTGAAATATGGCTGTGGGCAAGCCCTGAAGGTAAGGAAGGACAACTGGCTCCAGATGTAGCGCTGGCTGTTTAAAGTACCGGCAATGCGTACTAGAGGAGTGCGAGAGTGATATCCAATACCGTCCCATACCATAATACCCGGTGCAGGACCAGTGTGGCGGTGCATCTGTTCAGCATCCTCTCTCCACGGTGTCTCCAGACTCGAATCCGACCATCGTGGTGTTGCAGACAGAAGCGTGACTCGTCAGTAAAGACAATTTCATTCCATTCTGCCGTCCACATCCTTCTTTCCTCGCACCATTGGCGGCGGAGACGTCTGTGGTTCTGCGTCAAGGGTAGACGAAGCAATGGACGTCTTGCGGACAGACCACTCTGCTGTAAACGGCGTCGAATGGTACGCGCAGACACTGGATGATGCGTTAGACTGAATGTGCTGTGCTATGGTTCGTGATGTGGCTGAGCTATCCGTCACTGCCATACGCACAATATGCCTGTCATTACGTGAAGTGGTGCACTGAGGTGGATGCGATCGAACACCTCGGTCCGTCGTACCCTCCTGCATCCAACGATCACATATCCGCATTACAGTTGTTTGGTTTCGTCCAACACGACTATCGATTTCCCTGAAAGATAATCCACAATCTTGGTAGGCCACTATCCTTCCTCTGTCGAACTCGGATACTTGATCAAAAAATGATCGCTGTTTTCTACGAGGTATAATTGATCGTTTTTTTTGAAAAAAAACATAATTGCCGTACTTGAAATCGTCGAAATCTCCAAGCCTTAAATAGCGCTTTGAAGTGGCGCCACATGAGCGCGTGATGTGCGTCTGCGCTGAAATTCTAATAATTTGCATATCTCACCTCCGCTAATGCATGTTGTAAATTTCATATTATTTGCATGCTTCCTTCAGGGTGTTGCATTTACGGTGGCCAGCAGTGTATATCATAAAAATGAAAACATTCTATCACCCCGTCAAGGACATAGGGGCGTAAAGGTGAGGCATCCAACTTTTGGGTAGTGAGCGCATTTTTTGAAAAAATTGTAGCGTTCCATTAGAATTCTATGGTAAAATAAATTTATTTTTTTTTAGAATAAAAAAAAATGCAAGATTTCTAAGGAAAAAACGAACTTTGATTCTTTTGAAATGTATTTTTGTAGAGAAGACACACGCACAGAAAGGGTTAAGTCGTGAAACACAAGAAATGAGCTTTAGAATTCCATAGGATTCTCTACCTTCTAGAGATTACTCTACTGTCTATAGAGGCTACTTTAGCGCTTATAAAACGCAGACCCTAATTCTTCTTATTCTATAAGCCACATTCGTAAAATTTTATAGGATTCTATAAAAAATAAATTAATTTTTATAGTAATGGTGTAAAGAACAATTTCATATCCGTAATCATACTCTTAAAAATAGGTTTTAAATGCCAAACTTATAAAGCTCTGTCGCAAAATTGAGTATACACCCAGCCAATTTCGTTCAGAAATATTTATCAGCTGTATTTTATACATATTTATTTCACAAAAAAAATCACTGATTTAAATCACAACTAATCTTACATTTTTATATCTAAGTAAATACACCATAGGAAAATGACAGAAGTGGTCAAATGCTTTATAATTTCTGCACTCGTGGGGATTTCAGCACTAATGGTTACATCCAGCTCAGAGGGAACTGGGTCAATTACTGCATATGATAAAAGATTGCAACCGCCAGTTGTAACTTATTAGAATATGCTATATACTGGAAACAGTAATGTAAACACACATGACATAAATCTAAATGCCAGGAAGAGTAATGTATAAACATTCCTGATTAACAGCACTCATAATCTAAACACTTAAAGGAAGTATACAATAGTTTGATTCAAAATTATAAACGAAAGAGGCGACTGATTTAATAAGCTAAAAAAAACACAAGTGGGAAGTAAAGTTTTTGAGGAATTTGTTAGTTAGCTCCCAAAGTGTGGGTGCTGCGTAGAGAGATGAAAGGTGCTGCGAAGCACCCGTAACCTCCAATCTAAACTATTTCTAAGCAACAGAAAAAAGGGTTAAGGTCACTTATCAAAAATCGGTTCAAGAGCATGATGAGGTAATTTTATTTGTTTTAATTATATTTTCACCCACCTATGTTTTCTTATTAAGTGAAATTAAAGTGTTTGTGTGTGAATTTTAAATACTAGTTGTATTAATTATGTTTATTGTTCTTAATTCTCTAATTTCTTTTTCAAAGTGCTACAAATATGAAATTTGTATAATATATGTAATAATATACCACAGATAAATATTACAGGATGACGAGGGGGTGCTGTGAGAAAATTATAATTCTCTTAAGGGTGCCACCACTTGGATAAGTTTGGGAACCTCTGTGTTTGCTTATTCTTGTAGTTAGCAATAGAGATTAAAAGAGTAGAAATATACATTTTCACACACATCCATTAAAATGTCAGAAGGAAAAAAGAAAGATCCAATATGAATTAAAACTAAGTGAAAATCCAGTTATTATTGCTGCTCGGCAGTTTTTTTAAAACAGAATTTACTATAGTCTGATTATTTCTGAGATCTATTCTACTTCTCAGACTATAGTTTAGGTCTGTCACTTACACTTGCTGATAAATTTGTTAACATGATGATGTAATTTTCTCAAGAAAAACTATGTAGGATGTCAACTTGTGTTTTAAAGTTAAATTAATGTTGAGTAAATATTGATTTACCATGTCACAAATTTTGATTGTTCACTTAAAATAAATATTGGTTTACATGTCATGTCACAAACTCAATTTTTTATTTAACAAATTTATATATATTTATTATATAAACAGTGTTTAGGGCCTGCAGAAATTTAAATAGAAAAATCTTATTTGAATAAAAAAAATCCGATTTAAATCAAAATAATCCGATTTAAATCAAATAAATCCGATAAAATGATTTTTTTTTAAATCATGATTTTTTTACACCCTGATATATATATATATATATATATATATATATATATATATATATATATATATATATATATATATATATATATATTATATATATATATATATATATATATATATATATATATATATATATATATATATATATATATATATATATACACTCATTGCCATAAAAATTTACGCACCAAGAAAAAGTCGTCAAAAAGAAACGAAATTTAACACAGATAAGTTCTACTTTGATTGATTGATTGCAAGTGATTAGAAAATCAAAGAAAAAGGATAATTTATTGCAGAAAAAAGTACGAATGAACGGAAGTTTTAGTACTCTGTTGGACCCCCTCTAGAGCGAATGCACGATGCGATACGAGCGGACATTGAGGCATACAAGTTCCGTATGATGTCCTCAGACATCTCGTTCCACAGTTGCTGTAAACGCGCCTCTAGTTCGACCAAACTCGTAGGGTGTCCAACTTGCCGTCCCAAATGATCCCAGATATGCTCCATTGGTGACAAATCTGGGGATCGAACATGCCAGGGAAGGGTGATAATGTGGCGGAGGCAGTCTTGTGACATCCTTGCTGTGTGTGGCCGAGCATTGTCTTGTTGAAAAATGGCTCCTGGGAGCCCTGCCATGAGTGGCATCACATGTGGCTGAAGGATGTCATGAAGGTACCGCTGGGCTGTCATTGTCCCATGGATCAATATTAGGGGTGACCGTGTATCGTACGCAATGGCACCACATACCATCACACCAGCTGTGTGAGCGGTGTGTCGCTATAAAGCGAAGGCAGGATTGAGGCGTTCACTACGGGGCCTCCACACACGAACACGACTGTCATCACTGCTCAAATTGAATCTAGATTCATCGCTGAAGACGACCTGGTTCCATTCCGTTGCAGTTCAATCCCGTCGTGCGCGACACCACTCCAAACGGAGGCGTCTGTGGGTGGGTGTCATTGACAGCAGACAAAATGGGCTCCGTGATACCAGATGTCATTCAGTAAGGCGCCTTGCGATGGTTCGGGAAGACACAGGTGCCCGTAGTGAAGGTGCTGCCTGTGTCTGGATAGCGGCCAATGAGGCAGTTGGCTCTACGCGTGCGTTTCGTATGATGTGATGGTCTTCTCGGCGACTGGTCTGTCGAGGGCGTCCTGAGCCTGGTCGCCGTGTAAATGACGTCTCTTTTGTCCACTGGTCCCAACACCGCCTCACAGTAAAATCAGAACGGCCTACTTGACGAGCTACTCGCCGAGCTGACCACCCACTTCCATCATCCTGATGATTCTTCCCCTCGCGAACTTTATCAGCTGATGCTCATATTGTCTTCGATGGCGGCGTAACGGCATGTCTACCTCACCGTTTCCTTTGCAAAAGATTAAGTACACTCAAACAAGCTCTGTTTACCGGTTTTATACTCCAAGGAGAACGAAGTTCAACGCCCTCTAGTGGCATTACGCAATGCGCAATCACGCTGCATTTCTAAACATTTGCATATCTGGCCGACATGTATCTTCATGTCAAGTTTCGTTACAATCGCACAATTATTTCTTGGGTGTATATATATGTATATATATATATATATATATATATATATTACAGGATGGGATGGCTAAAACAATGAAAGTTCAATGTAGTTCGAGGAGATTGCACAGTTCAAGTCCGTCTTAAAGTGTCCAATATCGGCGCTCGTCGTCGCGGTTCAGCTCACGCGCACACGTCTTTTTGCTAGCGTTGTCGTCTTGCGTCTGCGTCACTTCCGGATCTCGGCGTTGCGCGGATGCGCGGTGTGCCTGCGCAGTGGTCGGAGATGACTTCAGCGTGGTAGAGTGCCTATATAATAAGAGTGGCGACATACGGGAAACACTTTCTGATTGGCTTAGAGACCTTTTCTACCGCCCGAAGCGGTCTTTTCCCAGCTCCCGTAGACTTAACATGGGAACTTTTTGTGTGTTCAAGAAAAACGTGTGTATATTAAATTAAAAAGAAAATATAGCTTATTCGTGTTCTAGAATGTTTATTTATAATTTTTTTAGTGTTTTGTCAGTGTAAATTTGAAGACTTTTTAAGTAAATAGCTTTTTTTGAACAACATTCTGTTTCCCGCTACTTTGGCGATGTAAACATCGCGCCAAAGGCAGTTAGCAAGTTTTAAACTTTTGATAATGTGGGGTTTTTTTTTAGCTGTTTCGTTATTAAAGGTTTACAATAACCTATGCCGAATTGAATCATCAGAAAAGCAGAGAGTAAATTCTAGCAATGCTTTATGTAAAAAGAATAAAAGAAATGTTTATATAAAAGTGTTATTTTTGATGCAAACTTTCATCTTTATTTTGCTGCTAGATCTCGGAACAAAACCACCACATCAACATTTATCTGTGAATTTGGATATAAATGCGTACAAATGCTGTTAACTATTTTTTATCTTGAGATTATTCTTGTATGTTTAGGCCAATATTTGCTCATAATTTAGTTTCAATCTGTTAATTCTATTTTTCATATGAAAATGTGGTAGATTTTTTATCAAATGTGTACTGATGGTCTTCTTACATCAGATCTTATTTTATTTAACACTGAAGTTATAAGCTTAACGTTTAACTTTATTCATTTTCTTGTTAATATTCACGAAAACAAGTTCAATAAGTCGTGAGCATAAAAATTACGGGACATAAACACTATCGCCAAAAGAAAGAGAGAGGAGGAAATGTGGGAAACCGATGGAAGAAACATATTCGCCCAGCAAACGATTCTGGTAGAAAAATGGCTGCCGCGCATGTGCATTGGGCCAAATTTGGTCCCTTGTCGCCACTCTTATTATATAGGCACTCTACAGCGTGGAGGTGCCCTCAAGTGGCAGGCAGGGGCTGGGCACCACACACACACACACACACACACATATATATATCTTAAACAAGAGGAAATTCACAAAATAAAAACCAAACGGAATTTTTTGAAAATGAAAGTGTTGGTGGATCAGGGCGTCATCAGGGAGGAGCCTGATCCATACAACACAAAATGGTGTTTTCTACGAATATGAGCCGCGAAATGCTAAGAAATTGCTCATATACTCCCCCAAACACCATTAAAAACAAAAATACGAAAATATTCGAATAATAAAATTTAAATCAAACATTTAGCAGCAGTTGGGAGACCGGCAACACAAAGCCAGAAGATCGCATCAAATGCAGCAACTCACTTAGTTCAACAAACCGCCAACACCAATGACTCAAAGGAAATGACGAAATAGAAATAGTCATCGGTGGCGCTTGCATGGTTAGTTTTAACTTTTCTTCAAACTTTCGTTTTCTGGTTTAATACATATGATTTTTATTTTTATTTTGATCTTTCATTAAATTACGCATTTGAATGATATAAGTATTTACCAGTCAGAGTCAGTTGCAGCTTTAGCGCACTCCTCTAACAGTGTGATTTATTATATTTTTAATATGTTATTACCATAAAACTCACTGCTCACAAATAAATCTTTCAAGAAAAGTAATAAAGTAAGATGATTTATTATTATCAACAATTACGCCACCGATGACTATTTCTATTTCGTCATTTCCTTTGAGTCATTGAGAGTCATTTGAGTCACTAGAGGGCACGCTGAAGTCATCTCCGACCACAAAGTTGGACACCCTACGAGTTTGGTCGAACTAGAGGCGCGTTTACAGCAACTGTGGAACGAGATGTCTGAGGACATCATACGGAACTTGTATGCCTCAATGCCCGCTCGTATCGCATCGTGCATTCGCTCTAGAGGGGATCCAACAGAGTACTAAAACTTCCGTTCATTCGTACTTTTTTCTGCAATAAATTATCCTTTTTCTTTGATTTTCTAATCACTTGCAATCAATCAATCAAAGTAGAACTTATCTGTGTTAAATGTCGTTTCTTTTTGACGACTTTTTCTTGGTGCGTAAATTTTTATGGCAATGAGTGTATATATGTATATACATACATATATGGTACGTAAAATTAAACCGCAAACAGTTTGTGAAATAAATATGTATAAAATACAGCTGGTAAATATTTCTGAACGAAATTGGCTTGGTGTATACTCAATTCTCAATTTTGCGACAGAACTTTATAAATTTGGCATTTAAAACCTATTTCTAAGAGTATGATTACTCTCTCTCTCTCAGTCAGTCACAGTCTAGACATAACCCAACGGTAAAAGTCAGACGAGGACGCCCTGATAATATTAAAAATTCCTACCTCTCTGTGGTTATGGTGAGTGTATAGATACTGTTAAGATGGTTTGCTTGTTTTAAATTTGTGGGGACGTTATCTATGGATAAAAAAATGACTATTAATTCCAAATTTTGAGCACTTAAAAAAAAATGTATCTTTGATAGAGGTAAATATATCACTTTTCCATGACCTTCATTAATACAAATTAAATTGCCACCTCCTAACCCAACATATAAATTCTCATCACTAAAAAATCAATGACGGTCCTAAGTGTGAGGCTCATATCAGTGCTAGAGTAAACTGTTTCATACCTCACAACTAACACACTAAATTACGGCCCACAATCTTTCGTTATACGGCCAAAAAAATGCTGTTTTATGCTTCTGTTTAGTTTCAGCTTCTCCCTTTAGGCGGCACAGCTACATTTTGCTTCACGAAAATCTGAGGAACATTTGGTCATTTTATTATAACATTGTCATCATTTTACTGTGTTGTCGCTTTAGTGTAGTTAGACCAACATAGACTTTATACAAAGCCCACGTCACAACTCAAAGAACTATCGCGAGGCTACTTTTACGCGCTACGATACGAACTGCAGGCAGTTCAGACTAATGGAATTTGAGAGGCTGCAATTTGCTGCAGAAGAAGATGGAAGTGTGCAAATGTGTTATGTAACAGCCAATCACGGTTTCGTTTTGAGAAATATGCAGAAAAGGTAGTCTTGGATTTAAATATCATTTTGTTAATGATTCCAATGCTCTAACCTTTCACAATGCTGGTTTCTTATAAGAGTGCCTTTTTTGCATGGGCAATGTGCAAACTGCCTTTTTTGCATGGGCATGTAAATTAAAAAAAGACCGTTATAGTGAAATGCTGTAATTCTGTCGATCATTTATACAATTTTTTGTTTTTTTCTGTGTTTGTGTGACTTTTGGAAAGCAGAGCACTATTTAATTTTCTTAATTTATGCAACGTATAAATTTACAAAAGCATAAACTTTAACTTTTATTTGGGACATCTTTTTGGAAATTTAGCGATTCCTATGTACTTCAGTTTTCGTTTTGCAACGTTTTGCAACAACAACAACAACACAAAAGAGAAACAATAACAAACAACGTATTGCACAACCGTGAACCAGTTCCAAAAATGTAGGAACCACAATTAAAAGATACTTATATTATAGATTATGATAATCCAAACTAAAAGTTAATATGCTTTTAAAAATCAATATATTTTTAAAAGGATATCCAGTAAACGGGCGGCTACACACGCACAGTAAATACGGGTGAAGTTAATACCGATTGACGACTTGCCATTACAGGCGCCTCAATCCTATGACAGGACTTTACGCAAGTCCAACTTGATTGGCTAATCGGATCACATGACCTAGATACGTATGTCATCACGGTTTATAGTTGTTGGCAATTTATCTCTTCCTTTCTGCTTTCTTCTTTTCTTTTCAGACCCATGGCTATGGGTGGGTAGAGGTGGGAGCCGAAAATTGTATCCTTTTATTATATAAGTTAATAATTATATAAGTTAGTGTTTTATGTATGCTTTTTGTTACATCAGAATGGTCCTAAGCCAGCGGTGGATACGACACCATCATCCTAAAGCAAAGGGGACGGCAGAGGGGCGGAAAAATATCAGTTGGTAGTGAGTTCAGGAGTGGTTCTTAGATTATTTATGTAAAATCAACGGAAGCTTGGAAAAATATAAAAAGGGTATTAAAAATTGGGAAAAGTAAATTAGAATGAAAAGGAATTAAATTTGAATTTTTTTTAAATAATTTGGAGGATCTAAAAAGTTTTCCGCCAGCTGGGTTCGAACTGGAGTAGTCATCCTCCGCTGCCGACGCTAATCTGAATGTGGGTGACTTTAGCCGTTAGGCCATCGTTGCTTCACGAAAAGAAGCTCTTTAAAGTATAAGTACCCTTTAATATAAGTTTGCAAGAAATACTACTAACAACAACCATACAACATATATATGAAAATGAGGAGCAAATCAGAGTCAACTTGTCGGACACTTACGCTGAGGCGCTAGTGTATGTATTGTATTTCTAGGAAACAACACGCATATTCAAAATCAAATGGTTACTGCAACAATCAGATTGGCGAGATATCCAAGTGAAGCCAAGCCCGTGAAACTAGCCAATCAAGTTGGACTTGCGTAAGGTACTATCATGAGATTGAGACGCTTCTCTTGCCATTCAGAGAAAAACAATAATAATTAAATATCTCATAAATAAATTTTTAATTGTTCTAGATTAAATTTTAAAATTCGGGGTGGACTATAAAATTGCAAATTATTCGAACTACCTGTGTGCCAAATTTCATTAGTGTAAGTGCCATAGATACGTCAGGACACGAAGAACAGACAAAACACGAACTTCATTTTATAATAGTCTAGACTAGGGGTGGCCAACCTGTGGCGCTTGCGCCAAACTTGGCGCATTGGATGATTCCAAGTGGCGCATTGCATTATTGTGCCTCCTTATTCTTTTGAAGTAGGCGCCAAAACTGAAAATATCTTCATATTTTCAGCACCATAGTACTCTCAGTTCAATTCATAGAGCTTTCTTACACCTCATTTCATCGCAATTTTTTGAGTTTTCAATTTATATTCTCTCCTCCTATTTATATTCGACCTCTGTGTGATACGACGTACTTGTGATCTGTTTGCTCTTTTTCAAGATTTTTTTGTACTTTTTAATGTTTTTTTTTACATTCCTGTGTATTATCTATCACTGTGCAAAAGAAGCGCAAAAAGTATGAGAGAAAAAGTGAATTCAACGAACAGTAAGAAAATGAGTTATTTATAGCAAGTTCATCAGAAAAATCGTTTTTTTTGTATTGTTTGTGAAACTACTCTTTCACATAATAGAATACATGATCTTAATGAACACTATAAACATAGCATCAGGCTACCCTTGTAATAACTAATTTTAATGTATTTGGTCAAATTGTTATTATCCGCAGCACATCCCCTCTGCTCTTTCAACTGTGGAAATTGACTCAAATCCTGATTTTCTATCTCTCAGAAAATCAGGATTTGAGTCAATTTTCATAGTTGAAAGAGCAGAGAGGATGTGCTGCGGATAATAACAATTTGACCAAATATATTAAAATTAGTTATTACAAGGGTCATTTGAATGTCGTTTTCTTGATTTAGCTGCAGAAGAAAACTACATGCTCGCATTAATAAAGCATTTTCACTTAGTGAACAAAACGTAATGAAGATGCCAAGTAACATACCAATGGTACTTATTGATTTCAAAACTGCCGACCAACCGGTATAGTGGTTAAGGTGTTAGCCTCTGGATCGGAAGGTTCCTGGTTCGAATCCGGGTCCGGGCATGGATGTTTGTAAACGTATGGTGTAGAGGCGGCTGGTGCACCTTAAATCTGTCGTGGCCGAAAGTCCTCACGTTGGGTTGGCGTGGAAGTTTGGAGAGTGGGGTGCCAGTTCAGGTGTTGCTTCGTCATCTGACCGTGGTTCAAAATGACGAGGTGTTGTCCTCGGATCTTTCCCTTAAGGGACTGATCCCGGACCGTCGTCAATAGCCCGTTGTGTTGCTCTAGTACGACGTTAACTATAATTATCATTACCATTACCATTACCGATTTCAAAACTAATTCATTATTGAAATTGAAGTTTCATGAGCTTTATTATTCAGATCAAAATGCTTCTGACATGATTAATTTCTGGCGTTCATTACACTATAAACACTTTCCGGAACTAAGAAAATTTGCAAAAAGTTATATATGTCGTTTCGGAACGACATACAGATGTGATCAAGCATTTTCATCCATGAAATTTATTAAAAGGAAAACGAGTTCGCGAATGACTGATCCAAATTTGAAGAATTCTCTGTAATAGACATTGTTTCACATACAATATAGTTAAATCATTTAAAAATGTTGATTATGTCGATAAACATAGTTTTATTAAAAAAGTTACTAAGGGTATTGCAGGACCATGAACGTAAGGTAGAAAATGTGTTTGAATTGTATGGCGCATCTGAACTCGTATGTGAAAAAAATTGGCGCATGGTATATAAAAGGTTGGCCACCCCTGGTCTAGACTCATTGCGAAAAGTTAAGCACAGAGCGGAAAATGTTAATTTCCAGAAGCCAATCTGAATGTGAGAGGTGCAATTTGCTGCAGAGGTAGATGGAACTATGCAAATGTGTTATGTAACAGCCAATCACGGTTTCGTGTCGAGAAATGTAAAAAAAAAGCTGTCGTATAAGAAACCAGCATTGTGAAAGGTTAGAGGAGTTGCATGTAAGTGCTGTAAAAAGTGTTTAGAACTTTCGTACGATTACTTTTCAAGACGAAAGTGTTTCTGTGGCTTTTAGAAGACGAATAGCAGATAGTCAGCTCTGGCGTTCTGTGGGACGCCTTGAAGCAGGGCAATCAATCACTGATGTTGCTCTTTTCTTTGACGTTCATTCCGTTATTTCACGATTATGCAAACAATTCCAAACAAGCCAAACAGTTGTCCGAAGACATGTGGCCCACTGCCCAAAGGTTACGACCCCCGCGGAAGATCGATATATTTCTGTTGTAGCAAAGCACTGATCATGCATGACTGTGCCAAAGGGCAATTCTTTCCCCAAGAAATGAAGATGTCAATGTCATCAAAAAGCAACTCTAGCGAGAATTGCCCGGTATTGTTCAAATTATAAATCGATCGACATTATGCGTGACACAGTTGAGGCCTTTAAATACACGACAGAGTTTTTTAACACATTACAACCATCTGGAGTACCCTCGCACATATTGGAGCTAAAGATTGGAGCACCGATTATGTTTCTCAGAAGTCTGAATCCACCTTCACTCTGCAATAGCACGAGACTGTCAAGAAACTCATGCCAAATACACTCATGTCCATAAATTAAGAATAATGCCAGCTCCGGCAAATAAAGGATCAGAAACAAAACAAACGTGACTTATTCATAAAACCCATTTACTAAACAAAAGATAAAGAACAAAAATATGGTGTATGTATGATACCATTCATAAAAATTACGATTTTTGCTCACTGGATCAATAACAAAAAATAACGACCTTACAAAAACTTAACATAACATGGTTTGTATGATGGTTAATACATTGTATGTCTCCCAGACGATGAAATACAGTCCGTACAACGCCTAGGCATGATGCTGAAGATCAAATTATAGAGCTGATCTTGGTTTGGGCACCGCAGGTGGCCCCCTCGTCCCCGCTGTGATAGCAGGTTATGAGCGGTTTTTTGTGGCCAACCACGGAAGGAGAGTATTCCCCAGAATTGGGGCGAGGACTGGGCAGGGGGCGCCTTAAACCGCCCCACGGCCATTGAGGTGCTATTTGCAATGGTGTTTTCTCAGCTTGGCATTGGAGTTTTCTAATCTTGGCGTTTAAGTTTGCTCAGAATTCAAAATTGATGCGAAGCGATGCATTGAGGAACTTTAAAGTTTAACTTTCGAGAGTCTATGGCAGATGGTAGAGTTAAATCAGTTGTCCTGTCCTGAGAATACTGTTGAAGAAAGCCGTTGTTAAATGGTGGTGTTAAGTTGGAAGTGTGGTCCTGTAATTATGTCTATATTGTTGAAAAGGAAGTGCATTACTTTCATTATTTTGACTTGGGCTTTGTTGTTGGTGGCAGTATTATGTTTCCACGCTATGCTTAAGTTGATGTTTGGTTCTTTTAAATGATTGGTTGTCGTTAGAGGGCAGTGGAATAAGTAGTGGTCCGGAGTTCCCGGCTCCCCGCAAATGCAGTTATTGTTGGTGATGAGGCAGAATCTGTGTAGATAGGACGGGAACGGGCCATGTCCCGTCAAGTAGGCTGTTAGGTAGGGTCCCGGTGGGTTTCTGTTGTGATTGACTTTGTTGAAGAAGTCGTAGGTTCTGCGGCCAGTGTCTCCCCTGTCCCATTCATTTTGCCACTCGATCATGATGAGGGTTTTTAGACGTTTTTTGAGGAATCCTTTGTTGAGTTTGAGTTGGATAGACAATGGGGCATCGCCCGCAGCTCCTTCTTTGGCGAGTTGGTCTGCTCTCTCATTGCCCTTAATTCCTGCGTGAGTTTTGACCCACTGTATTTTTATGTCTTGGTTAAGTTTTAAAACTTATCTGATGTCTTTCGTAATTCTATCCTTGTTCTGGACTCTTTTGATTGTGTGGAGAGTTGAGAGACTGTCAGTATGGATGGTTGTAGGTTCATTTTGGTTGGAGGCCCAGTTGGTTGCAAACAGAACTGCTATCTATTCCGCCTGTGACACTGTGTTATTGGGATGGAGACTGGTTTTCCATGTGAGGGTTTCTTGATTTCCTGTGTATATGACGAAGGCCGCATCAACTCCTTCTTCTGTCTTAGATCCGTCTGTGTATATATTGTAAGTTGCTGGTGTTGTGTTTAGTTTGTCGATGTTGGAGAAGTCCATTTCCTCTGGGTCTTCTTCCCAGATGTATAAAGTTGTTTCATAGTCTTGGGCCCTTATTGTTTGTCCTAGGAAATTAACGTCAGAACTGTGCCTAATTATTTTGTTGGTGGCTGCTTCTTTAATTGCTATTAGATGAAGAGGGACAAGGCCGCAGAGTACCAGTATGGCGTTTGTTGGGGCAGTGCGGTATCCTCTGCACATGCGTAGGGCAAAGTAACGTTGGATTGTTGCCAGTTTTCTAATAATTCTTGTTGTGATGTTGCTTGCCCAGATGCTGGCCGCATAGCATACTTGACGCTCTGCTACTGTCTTATACCAAATTTTACCATTTTTGGGTTTGTGCCCCAATTTTTGCCTATTGTGGTTTTAATTCTATTGGAAAGGATTATTGTTCTATTTCCTATGGCCTGTAGATGTGGGAGGAAAGAGAGGTTCTCGTCAATGATGATCCCCAGGAGTTTGAGATCTTTGGTGACTTTTATGTGCCATTGACCTGCTTTGATTGTCGGTTTACGAATCATGTGCCTTTTCTTTGCTATTATAATTGCTTTTGATTTTTGGGTTGAAATTGTTAGTTTTACCCTTTGGCATCATTTCTGTACCTCCAGGAGTGTTGTCTTAGCAGTATTCTCTATTTCCCGTCTTGTAGTTCCTTTTATTGTAATTGTTACGTCGTCTGCGAACGCTTGGATGTTGCAGTTCGGGCCCCAATCTTGGTCCAGAAGTGATTGGATGACTGTGAGCCAGAGAAAGGGACCTATACATGAGCCTTGCGGGCAGCCTTTTTCAAGTGTTGTGTTTGCGGAATCCTGTCCTTGTCTAAGTTGCACTGTTCTATTTGTTAGGTAGTTTTCTATTATGTTAATGATGTCGGCCGGGTAGTTTCTGTAGTTTAGTTGATTTAAAAGTGAAGGCCACCATAGAGAGTCAAAAGCTCCTTTGATATCTAAGGAGATCAAAAATGTACGGTATTGGTTGCTCTTGTTTTGTTCAATGTTTTGGAGTAGATTGTGTAGCGCGTCTTCGGTAGATTTTCCTGAGATGAAACCGTATTGATTTGTGCCTATTGTTTTATTATCGTGGTTGAATTTGTTAATTCGAAGGAGGAGCAGCTTTTCCAAGGCTTTTCCCAGAACCGGTAGTAGTGTTATTGGCCTGTAAGAATCTGGAACTTTAGGGTCTTTACCTTGTTTTTGGAACAAAATGACTTCTCCTTTTTTAAGCAGTCTGGGAAACATTTGAGATTGAGGAAAACATTAAATAAGTCTAGCAGTGTATTAGGTATTGCTTGAAGTGTTCTTGATAGGATTGCACCGTCAATATTGTCTGGTCCTGGGGCTTTGTTCAGGGGTGAGTTTTTAATAACATATGTTAATTCGTGTGGCTTGAATGGTTTAACATTATTTGTGTTGTTTGAGATGAACGGCGTTCTTCTTATTTTTGTGTGGTCTTCCTCATCATTAAGTTCATGATCTTTTTGGAAAAATTTTTCAAGAAGGTTTTGTAAGTTGCTTGTTGTATTAAAATTGCTGCTACCTATGGTGGAGTGGATAGGTGTTTGGGAGGTAATTTTCCCGCAGACTATTTTAAAAATAGTGCCGAATTGGGAGTTATTGTTGGAGCAGAAATTTTTCCATGCTTCCAGTTTACTTTTGTTAACCATTTTTTTCATTTCTGCATTAGCCTTCTTTACTTTGATTTTGAAAAGATCTCTTGAATCTTGATTTTTTTCATAGGTGAACCTCCTTTTCAGGGCTCTGACTAATTTTTGTTGAGTTTGAAGTTGAGGTGTCCACCAGTGAATATGATATTTTTTCGAAGAGGTTTTAAGTTTGTAGCATTTCGTCATAGATGATTGAATTTTTTCTATTAGTTGTGTAGTCATGGTGTTGAGGTCTGTTTTGTTCTCTATTGTCTTAAAGTTTAGATTTTTTGTTTGTTTAGTAATGAGTTTCTTGAATTTCCCATGATTTCCAAACGTAGTTTTAAATCTTCCTTTGCTCCTCACCTCTGGGGGTTCTATTCCCAGTGTGAAATAGATTGGGTTGTGGTCACTAAGGGTTTCTCTGTCTCCAACTGTCCATTCTGATATTATAGTGCTCATATGGCCTGCCGATAGGGTTATATCTGGCCATCCCTTGGCTTCTCCTGATCGAAAGGTGGGTTCAGCTCCTGGGGTGTTGCAAATTTTCAGGGCGTTGCTTGCTATAAAATCTAAGAGTGAGTGCCCTCTTCTGTTCGCTGAGTTATAGCCCCAGATGAGACTGTGTGCATTAAAGTCTCCTCCGATGATCACATTGCCCCCCGGGGGGATGCATTTTTGGATGTCATTTAGGGTTGTGTTCAGGTCTTCACTGGGGGATGCGTATGTTGAAACAATCCTTAAATCGCCCGTCGGTTGGAGGTTAATGTTGGCTACTGCTGTGTCGTTCCTGCTGCTGATGATTGTAGTAGTTATATTTGGATTTGTAATGATAATAGCTGCTCTGCCTGATTCTGATAAGATTTTTGTCCAATGGCTTGGAACTCCTGGCATTATTTTGTTGTATGTGTAGGGTTCCTGGAGAAGGGCAATATCTATTTTTCTTTCTTGGATTATTTTTGTTGTAATTGTGGTGCTGGCGCGTGTATGATGTAAGTTAGCTTGCATGAATTTCATTTTATATTAAAATTTTAAAGACTTGGAAGGGTTTTTCTTTTTGTCAGAAGAAGGTTGAAAGAGGTTCTTTTAAAGGAGTAGTTGTATAAGAGTTTTTTGTTTAGTCCTGATTAGTTGGTGGGTTTTGTTCTGTTTCTGTGGTGTTGGTTGTGACGTCTTCCCTTTGTGATTGAGGTTGGGTTGTGATTTTGTTGAGTTTTTTTGTTTCTTCTTGAAACACTGGGCAGCTTGTGTGCCAGACCGGGTGGTTGGTGGGCAGTTCAGATCCGTTGTTTAAATTAACCAGTGTGCAGTTAACACATTTTTGTTGTTCTGATTTGCAGGAGTTTGAGGGATGGTTGTCTCCACAGTTACCGCAAAGCGCCCTCTCTTTGCAGTTTATTGCGACGTGGCCATACCCCTGTAAATTGTAGCATCTAAGTGCCTTTGAAGTTGCGATGTATTTTTTGATGCTACATCGTTCGAAGGCGAACCAAAAGTGTCCTATTCTTATTAGTTTATCCGCTGTTTCTGGTTGTAGGTGGAGGACTGCGTGTATTCTCCCGTTTTTGTCTGTGAATTGTCTTTGGCGTGTGTTATCTGGGATAGTGGTTTGTGTTATCTCTTGCAGTGCCTTTATAAGTAAATCGTTATTGATACTGTTTGGAATGCCGTGTATTATAATTGGTTTAGAGATCGGAGCTGGTATTCTTGCTTGTAGCCCGTGATTATCGTTTTCCATTTCTTTTAGTTTGTTGAGAATTGCTTCGATATCTTCGTGATTGTTTGTGTTAATTATGACATTTTTGTTTTTGCCTATGTAAAGGCCTTGGATTTTCCATTGTTGGGCATTGCCTCCCATTGTCTTTTTGAAATCCTCTCTGATTTCTTCTCCTGTTTTTTCAGGAGTTTTAGAGCGAATAATTAAAGTGTGTGTAGAAGTTGATCTGGTCTTGTAGTTATTTGCCCCTTTGTTTTGTTGGGCTGCTTGAGCGTAAGTGGTTGGTTTGTTGAAGAGAGTTTTGAGTTCTTTTAAATTCTCTGTTATGTCGTTATTCTGTTTGTTTTGTTTCTCCTGATTTTCCATGTCGTTGATTTTCAATTGTGCCGCCATTTCTATTTTAAGTTCCTTTTTGAAGGTGTCTGTAATTTCTGATCTTAGCGTGGAGGTTAGATTGTCAAGTCTAATGGATAGAAAGTTTTTTAAATCATTTAAATCTTCTTGTGGGTTGTCTTTATTACATGCGCTGTTTCTTTTATTTATGGCCTTTAGGCTTGCTTCTAGGCTTGCAATTTTATCTAGCTTCTCAAACCATATCTTTTCAAATTCGGCTATTTTTTCGAGAACTTTGATTTTTTTGGAAGCTTTTAGTGTGTTTTTATCAGTTGAAAATATCCTCTCTACATCGTTATAGAGGGTGAAAGAAATTTCTTTTTCCGTTGATGGGGGAATGTTCACCCCTGTTTCAATTTTGTTAGTTTTCCTTGGTGTGGGAAGCTTTGGGGACGAGGACATTTTAGGCGATTGTTTAAAAGTTCTGTTGAAAGGATTTTCGCCTTTTTGTGAAAATCTTAACTAATATTTAAAAATTTGTACGATTTGTCTAACATTTGATCATGTAATGAAACCAACTCCGGCTATAGTCTTTCGTTGGACAGAAGTTGAATTTAGATGGGTTTAAAAGGAAGTGTTGCACCCAAAAATGGGCGTGAACAATTGTGAGTGTTTCTGAAATCGTCCTATGTCGGTGTACTATGCTGAGGTGATGCTGTAGGAATTTGAAAAATCATGCGATGAAAGTCGGTCCCGGCTTGCACCCCCAGCCATATTAATAACTATTGAGTACCAATTATGGGAAGAAAAACACAATAGAAGTACTTAGGGAAAGAAATAGAATGCCTAGACACCTACAGTATCAACGTATGTAATTTATATGCGCATGTCCATCTCATGAGGAAGCCTGACTGCCAATTCCATGGCTGCCTATAGACGTCGGATTTACTTTCAACACGATCGCATTTGCTTTGTTAGGTTCCAAATAGGCCCTAGTTAAGGCTATCTAAAAAAAGAACTCAAATGGAATTTAAAATTTTTTGGATTAAACCAGATGTTGGGCATTGCTGGAAATGAAATAACCATTTAAAAAAAATAAGGGGGGTAATTATAGAAGCGATTACTGCCAACACAGACTGAAAAAAAGCATTTAATTAAAAGAAAAACTGTTAAAATATTAGCGGGAAACGTGCTATAAAAAGGCATTATAAAAGGTATGATGTGTCTCGTGTCATAGAGCTGATCTTAGAAAAGATCACTCTACTCAGTAAGCAATGCTCTCCGAAGTTCCGGTACATATGTAGGAGGTGGTTAACAGGCTGCAACTTGTCGGCCAAGCATGTCCCACACATGCTCTATCGGATTCAAGTCAGGTGAGAATACTGGCCATACCATACAGGTGATATGCTCAGATTAAAGGCATTCGTTTACAATACTTGCACGGTGAGTACGTGCGTTGTCATCCATAAACACAAATTATGCGCTCATGGCACCCCTAAACAATCGTCCATGTTGATCCAGAATGATGTTGCGATAAATTTGGCCTCTCATGGTTCCGATTTGAACATGTAGATCTGTTCTGGAGCCTAGGATAATTCTGCCCCAAAAAGCAATCCTGCAACGGTGTCGTTCAATGATGTTGTCTTGGTCGTAGCGGGTACCTGGCGTTCTCCATAAGAACGTCCGCCGTGAATCAGACTGCAAGCTAAACCTGGAGTCATCGGAAAACATCACACAAGCCCACTGTGACGATGCCGTGAGCGGAACACATCTGACAGGCCTTCGAGCATATAGACCAACATGTCCCAAACGTCTGTAAATGATTTGCCTTGAAACTGTCGTACACGTGGCTGAAGATAGCTGACGAGATAGGTCGGAAGCTGTGGTCCGTCTGCTTCATTTTTGCAGTTATTGCCAAATACCGGTCGTCATTCGGAATTATAACTCGTTGGAGACCTGTACTGTAACGTCTACTAACATTTCCATCATTTTGGAATCGTTGCCAAAGTCTATAATGACACTTTGGGCGATTCCAAGTTCCACTGAAACTTCCGATTTGAGTACGCCCACATTCCAGGCGGCCGATAATTCTGCCACGTAAAAAATCCTCGATATTCGTCCTCTGTGTTATAACTATTCGGTTGTGGCACTGAGCGGTTTACAGAACGCTTGTAAACAATTTTGCTTCTTTGCTACCATTCCTTGTATATACCTCTCTTACACTCTCGTCATTGTGACGTACTATCGGCGTCATCTGATGGCTTCGTGTAATTTGGATATTATCCTTGAAGATGTGTGCTATAATTCTTCAGGTGAAATTTTTACTATAGAGTTCGATTTCCGTGTGATTCTGAAGTATCCTTAATTTGTGGACATTCATTGAATTTAATTGTTTCTAAAATAACATTTGACACCTACAAACATTGCTAATAAAAAAATTCAGGTAAGCAGTAAAATTATTTACTTTGTACTCATGAAAAAAAATTACCTTTAATTTTCTTCTATTAATCTATTTTATTTAAAATTGAAAATGATCTCAACATTTAAAAATATTTCTAATTTTTCCCTATTATCTGAGTAATTTGGGGTTAAAAGACACTGCGTTGCCCAAACCAACACCTTTCATTGTTGTGTTTAAAATAAGGTACAAACTGTCTTTTTACTCTTCACCATTCAATTTTCTCAACTGCATTTTTCAAAAACTTAAACTATTAATTTTTAGAAAATAGAGAATGGTTTGGCATTGCAGTAAAATGTGTACAAGATGGATTTTGGAAATAATACAAGAATCAAGAGAAATTCTACATTTTTTATCAAAAATTGCAAAAAATTTGAAATCTGCGGAAAATTTAAATTGGTTATTTTTAACTAACGTCATACTAGAGAAACACAATGGGCTATTAACGAGGGTATGGGATTAATTCCCTAATTAATAGATCCGAGGTAATTTTTAATTAACGTCGTACTAGAGCAACACAACGTGCTGCTGACGAGGGTCCGGGATCAATCCTCTAAGGGAAAGATACGGAGATAACACCGCATAATTTTGAACCACGGTCAGATGACAACACCCTGAGCTGGCACCCCACTCTCCAAGAGATTGTGGCGTCAAACCGATTGGATCTCTTCGCAATTCCAATTTGGCCGCATTTCACAATGCCTAGGCCATCACGGCGTTGTCCGTTGTGTTGGTTTGCGAAACAAATCAAATGGGAATGCGTAGCAAACACCGGTGATTGGCAAACGTTCACAATGTGCACACCTAAGCCCGCAAAGTACAGCACGGGCAACGACGTGCTAGCCACGCAGTGGCTATTATAACAAAAGAAAGAGTGAATTCTAAGCTTTCACGTGGTATTTTTAAATTTAAAAACTAATAACATTAAGCTATAGATATCACAGTTTTAGTTTTGCATGTGAAATTACGATCTAAAAATTCCGAAATTTGTGTGACCAACTTTTAATCGCCTCGAATTTATTTATTAACTAAATAAAAAAAATTTTAATTCAAAAATAATTATAACATAAAAAAAGAATACATCCCGGTACGTAGTGTTTCTATGTGTTTTCAAGTTTTCCCAACACTTCCTTGTCCAGCTAGGTCTCCTGATCTCTCTCCCATAGAATAGATTTGGGATGTTATGGGAAGGTGATTGCAACCATCCCGAAATGTTGACCCTTTAACCTGACGGAGACAATTTGGTAAGAAGAAATTCCACAGGACATCTGGAAACTTTTTCAGTCTATGCCACGCCGGGTGACGCATCCAGGCGAGAGGTGGACCAACGTAACGATCCCTTTGTAACGGTCCGAAATAAATCATTCAATGGACAATATGCATGATTTTCAAATTCATTTTAAAATGAAAGAGCACGAAAAACTACGTAAAAAAATGCCACTTAAACTGCAATCTGACGACATTAATTATATTCAAAACGCTTTTCAAATTGCTCTAACGTCAATTTTTATGAAAAACTGCAGTCTCTTGACGATTCTTGCCTGTGACGTCATCGTACATGATTTTCCCATCGAGCGTTCCTTGAACTGTGTTATCTCTATGGATATCTTTTTAGTAGTTTTATATTTGCAGATTTTTGATTAATTCAGCAATGGAAGGTTCGAAAACAGTTAAAAAGAAGAATTACAAATATTGTATTGTTCCGTATGTGTCATAGTTCAACGATTAAAACACCAAAAAAGTATTTTTTGTTGAACCAAAATATGAACAAGTTCGTAGAAGATGGTGCAGCGTTATGAAAAGAGATTAAAAGAAAAACAAAAAGCTGTGTTCTACTTCTTGATTGCATTGCTATGAAGATCATTTTTGGTAAGTTTAAGATACCAAAAATTATTTGTATTTAAATTGTTTTTAATTAAGAATTGTGTGATTTAATCTTGTGGATAACTGCTAGTGTTTTTGCTAAAACGAAAAAACATTCTTTCTGTATCAAGTCACTCATAATGCAGAATTTCTTGTTTCATGAAAAATAATTTAATAAATAAATATAGGAATACTATATACTTATAAATCAAAACTGGTTAAAAAAAATATACAGAGAGCTAACATCCATAAACATTGAATTATTATACTCATTATAATTAATTTGCAGTTGGTAAAACTGTGTCATATTTCTTCTTTAAACTGAATGATAAGTATTATAGAATAAGTGTCATTAGAATTAAGATTTATAATTAAAAAATATTTCTTCTAAATTTGAAATTTAAAACTTTAATATTTTTTTACATTACATAAATGTATATAAATATAATTATTTTAAAAGTGAAAAGTTAGAATAAACGTAAAATTAATTTAGTAAAAAAAAGCATTGTTCAAATAGTTCTATTAAAAATAAGAAATTAAAGTTAAAAACTAGTGTTAACAAATTTTGATAAATAGTGCTACAAGTGAAATTTTTTAATTTATATATCACTTTATTTTATAGTTGGAGAATGACATGAAAACTACTGGGAGCATCGTCTCTCTTGCAGTACGAAGCAACATAGCTTTCACCTAATTTGTTTTGCATTAAAACTAATATTTTTAAACAATTACGAATTTTGTTTTAAATTTGCATAATTTTATAAAATTGCAAGGCTTTAAATTCTTGCAATTTTAATCAAATTATCACACTACCTTCTTCATGGTTTAAAATGTTGGACTACCAAATGTTGTGTTCAATATTTAGTGCACAATTCTCGCAACAAGTTTCTCTACACATGTTATTTTTGGATCATCCTTTAGTGCATTACGTTTTACCGCTTAAATATATTTAAAAAATTGTTGTTCATTAACTAACAAAAATAATGTTGCTAAAAAATTAACGAAGAAAATTAATTTTAAGTTAGCTTTCAAAATTCACTATTTTAATATCCCAACAATTTTAATCTACTTTGAAATTATTTTCCTAATATAAAGCTCTTATTTGATATACTATAAAAATTATCAATAAAAAATCTATTTCAGAATGAATTGTGTTACTTATTAAGGAAAAGGGAACAACTATTAATATTATATTTTCTTAAGTACAACTTTTTGATAATAGCACACTACTCTACGCAATATAAAAATACATGTTTTTTAAAAATAAATATGGTGTACAAAATATTATCACACTCTTCGCTTTTACGCCTTTCATTTCTACTCCCATAAAATTTGGATGGTTTCCCAGAAAAAAAAACATGGATATAACATCCAATTTAGGTAGATTATCCGACTGGCCTTTTACAAAGCCTTGTTCTACAGTCGTCATTTTTAAAGAAGAAATCTGTATAATAATAATAATAATGTAAAGACTATAATTCAACACAATTATTTAAAATATAAAATTAGCGTAAAATCAATGAAAGCAACCTGAAATAGAATGATGCGAGAGATTTCATATACTATGACGTCACACCAAGCTCCACCCCGTTTTCAGTCACGTGACTTCGACGCGTTTTTTAATCGCTTTTTACGCTTAAATTAAACTTTTTTGTGATTTTTAAAGTTGATTTTCGGATTGTTCATGATCGAATTTGTAAAAAAAGTACCATTTTAGGACGTTTTGTGACTTAGTGCATATTCCCTATTGTTCTGAAATTTGTATCGTTTGTTTTTCTATGTATGTTCTTCACATCCACCCATTTTTATCGCAAGTGGACAACTCCTTGGTGCGTCGATTTTTTTGTTATAGAGTGTATAAATTTTGTCACAATCAGATCATAATTACCGTAGATTTAGATAAAAACTTTTCAGGGCTCATCAAAATATGCATCAATGCGTAAATAAAGATCTATGGAGTATGTTTTAACTTATTTCACCAATAATCTGGTCTCTTTTAATAAGATTTTCAAATGCCTCGTTAGTAGGCAATACTATATAGGGTTTCCAGCACAACAGTGGCGCGGTGACGTCATAACCGGAAGTTTCTATCGTATTGTGACGTCATAACCGGTAGTTGAGTTATTTTACTGATGGTGACGTCATAACCGAAAGTGGAGGTAAGTTGTTTTATTATGCTTCCAACCCCTATCGGGATGAGTCGAGTTGTTTTTAGGCTGCTTGTTTACGTTTTGGACTTGGTAATTTTTAAGGAATGAAAGACAGTGGCGCGGAGTCCGAAGTTTTTGGACATACCGTCCTCGTGAGTGGAGAATTTGCGTGCGTCCGGCAGCGGCGAAGTGGGCCATCCGGTCCGATGTTTTTGGATATCCCGTCCTGTTCCTGTGTGTGAAACGCGTGTGTGTTCAGCAGAGAAAGGGCCATCCGGTCCGAACTTTTTGGGTATCCCGTCCAGTCGTCGTCAGAGAAGTCTAGTTCTAACTTAGGGTTCCAGCTCAAGGACTTCCGGTGCACCATCAAGCAACTGTTCCAGATAAGTGGTTTTGGTTTTAAATCTAAAATTGTATGTGCTATTAGATATAACGTACAATTTTACTTTTGTTTTTGTGATAACTTCCATTTATCATAACAGTTTTCGAGAAAAAAAAATTCTTAATTGCAAATTTTGTTTTTCTAATAGAATATAGTATTGTTTTGCAATTTAAGTGTAATAGAAATTTAAGAGATTTTAGTTATCGTAGATGATTATTTATCTTAATTAATAATTTAAATTTGTTTTGTATTTAAAATGGTATTTTGATTTAAATTTAAAAAAAAAATTCTTTTGAAGGTCTTTTGGGTAACAAAATTGGTTTTTGTACATTTATTTCTTTTCTATTGTTCTATTGTCCTTGAGCTATATTTTTTGTGGTTTGACTATAAGGTAAGTCAGAATTCTGGACAGTTTCGGTTTCGAAAAGTTTTCTAATTGTACCTTACGGTATATTTGAGTCAAAAAAGAATAAGGGAATTGTTTAGAATTTAATCATGACTTATTTAGTTAAGGGAAAGAAAGAGGACTTGATCAAATTGGTGGAAGAGATAGATTTAGAAATCACCGTAGAAAAATCTATAAAAGAATTAGTGAATCTTATAACTTCGAGTGAGGGATATGATGAGGAATTCACCAAAGCACATTTTGGTAGAATTATAGAAACTCGAAAGACAAATGAAGCCCTTGAAGAAAAGCGGAGAATTGAAGACCTTGAAGTGGAAGAAAAGCGGAGAATTGAAGCCCTTGAAGAGCGGAGAATTGAAGCCCTTGAAGAAAAGCGGAGAGTTGAAGCCCTTGAAGAAAAGCGGAGAGTTGAAGACCTTGAAGAAAAGCGAAGAATTGAAGCCCATGAAGAAAAGCAGAAAGAACGAGAGTATGAGTTGGAAAAATTGAGAATAGAAGCAACTAGTCAAACCCAGCAAGGTGCAGTTGATAATCCTAGACCAACGAATTGGGACTTGACCAAGATCCTTCCGAAATACGACATGAAAGATGATATGAGTCTTTATTTAATCTTGTTCGAATGACAGGCAACTTTGTTGTCGCTGGGAAAAGAAATGTGGGTATCTCACCTTCTAAGTTTGATCCCCCAAGAGATTGCTCATATAATAGCCCGTGAACCAGCTGACCTAGCTACAAATTATGATCACATCAAAAATATTCTGTTAAAAAGGTTCAAACTAACTCCAGAAAGATTTCGACATTTATTTAGTTCACACCATAAAGCAGTTGATCGGAACTGGAGGGATTTCTATCATGAATTGTCTACTTATTACGCTGACTAAAGCTGCTGGGATTCCAGATGAACTAGACCGCGAACTATATCTTTTAGGGAATCGGACTGCTGCCTTGTTAAAAAGGGAAGATTGTCAATCTGTGGATTAAATAAATGCAGTACTGACAAGGCATCAGAAAAAAATGAAAGAAAAGGAAGAATCTCTCTCTTTCTCTCTCTCTCTCTCTCTCTCTCTCTCTCTCAATCTTTAATTAAAGAATCCAAAAACCCTATCCCAGCCGAAGAATTCGTGACCTTGGAAAAAAATGAAGTGGAATCAGGGGAAGTAAGTGACGTGTTCACTCAGGTGGCAGAAGATCAAGATATCACTGAATTGTTAAAAGTGGATACTGAGTAGCTAATCAAGGCTCAAGGTGAAGATGAAGAGATGAGCTCTCAAGTAAAACAAATCCAAAATGGAAACCCTCCTAAAGATTTTGAACTGGTGAAAGGCCGACTTTTGGTAAAGATCAAGAAGGACAAGAGCGGTATCGAAAGGAAGCTCATCGTCGTGCCCATAGAGTATCGAGGAAAGATACTGAAATTGTGTCATGAAGGCACGTCAGGTCATCTTGGGACCACCAAGACCAAAGACAGAATTACTAAGTACTTTTTCTGGAAAAACTGTTACAAAGAAGCAGAGGACTTCGTGAAGGCTTGCGATTCCTGCCAGAGAGCTGGAAAGGCAAGGGACAAGAAAAAAGCGCCCATGACTCTTGTTCCAGTGATTACTGAAGTTTTTTCCCGAATTAATATTGACGCTGTAGGACTTTTGCCCGAGACGGACTCAGGCCAAAGATACCTGATTACGACAATGTGTATGTCGTCGAAGTACCCAGATGCTGTGGCAGTTCCAATCATAACATCTAGATCCGTGATTAATGCTCTCCTTCAGATTTTTAGTCGAATGGGTTTTCCTAAGGAGATTCAACACGACCAAGGAACCTCGTTTATGAGCGAACTCACATCGGAATTTTTTGAACGTTTCGGCATCAAGGTGGTACTTAGCTCTGTGTATCGTCCCCAGAGCAATCCGGTAGAAAGGTTTCAACGTACCCTGAAACGGATTTTGAGAGTTTTGTGTACCGAAGAAGGACCAGATTGGGAGAAGCATGTCCATGCGGTCTTGTTCGCCTTAAGGACAGTTACTCATGAATCCACCGGATTCAGTTCAGCTGAATTGGTTTATGGAAAAAACTTGCGGACTCCCGTCACTCTTCTGTATGAAAACTGGTTACAGCCGGAAGAAGGTGAGGGGGCCAAATTGCCCGTTGGCTAAGTCCCGCCTACGTGTTTGTGGACCTGGTCGCTGGAAAATTCCTTTGGATTCAAATAGTGGACTGTATGAGGTACTAGAGATAGCTACTAGGTATAACTAAAATTTATTTACAATTAATAAACTATTTACACGATTATTTGGATTGGGGCAATCCCCTTTTCCATACAAGAGGTTGGGAGCACAGTAGTGCGTCCGCTGAGTTCGAATGCTCTCTAGCGTCTGCCCAAGACGGGATATATTTTGGTGAAGCTATCGCCTCATTGGCGAGCTTGCAGCTCGCCAATTCAACCATAGACACCAGGCTCCAACATCCCGCCCGGCGTTGCAATGTTTACATTCAACATGAGATACAATACAAGTACTAAAAATGTAAGATTAGAGAAAAATGAATAGTAAAATATGTACATCACACTGGCGCACAAACAATATTAAAATAAAGAAACAAGTGAAATACCAAAAAACCTAAATTTGCAAAATGATTGTGTTGTGTATCCGTAACACATACTTATTACTACATGAATTGTTGTATTATTAGGTAACCTATGTTCACAATACCATATGAATACTTCAGTTATCATGAGATATGGGTAAAATACAAATTTTAGAAATACACCTCTTGTAAAGGCCACTTGGTGTTTGTACTTTTACAACTCTCACCCTTTGATCAGGACCTGGTATGACCTCCATAATTCTTCCTAAAACCCATTTACAAGGAGGGAGGTTTTCCTCCTTTACCAAAACTAATGTTCCTACACTGCAAAAATTATCCGTTGTTTTTACGGACTTTTCCCGTCTATTTGACGGTTTAAAGCTGTTTTGTTGACAAAACGGTTTTTTACCGTTTTTCACTCTAGCCATATACGGTTTAAAACCGTCAGTTCAAATTCGAGTTCTCGTCATTACGGTATTGCTTTGCGTACGATAACTTTCCCTTTTCTTAAATCATTTTAAGATTATTTTCTACACTTGCTCTTATTTTTCAGCAATTATTTTATGGTTTTGAACATCATGTAAATAAAGTGCGATTCGACTTTTATTTAAGCTTTTCGTTATTCATCAGTTGGCAACCAGGTCGTATGTTGTTTGGGCGCCATTTTTGATCGACGAGTGCTCAAATAGTTTCAACTCTAATTATCAGGTGAGCTTTTACTTACTTTTCATGCTCCTTTTGTTAATTTTTAGAAATTAGATTCTTACCGTAATGTCTGTGTTTAAATGTGAACTCTGTAATTTCAAAACAAAATTAATCAAACCCTATGTTGTCCTCTGGAGTTTGCATCGAAATGTTCACGGAGTAACATTCCCTTATGGTGCTCTATCTTGCCATCTCTGTTTTAAAAACTACAGGTTGTCCTAAAAGTTCCCGTACTCCAACTTTAAAAATAATTATTGCCCGTGTTTTTTTTTTAATTATTGAATTTTATCGGCTCTTTAATTTTTATCGTTTCATTTTCTTTGCACTCAAGTTGTTCGATAATAAAATTCCACGTCATTTTGTTCGTCATTGCAAGATGAATTTCACGCATTCAGAGAATTGCGCTGTTTTAAACTTATTTTGAATGCAAATAATTTTAGCGACATAAATATCCAAGTGATGCAATACCGAGTAAATATGGATCATTTTGAAATTAAATAGAAATTTGACAGTCAAAACTTTTTGAAAAATAAAATTAAAGTTTTAGAATTTATTTTATGTATTTATGTCATGTTAGGGCAATGAAGTTGTGCAACTGAAACAGGTCAAGACAATATTTTAAGCAAATTAAAGCCAATTTTTTATTTCCTTAAAACGTGGAGGTGACGAGATGTTTCAGATTCATCTAACACAATGTAAATAGTCTTCAGGTATTTAATCAAAAATGTACTATTCATGAGTATTCATTGTCAGTTGTTTTAAAATGGCCATAACCTCATCTTGAACTGTTGCTTCACATTCTTCATAGGAAACAAATTTGTTTTTAGTGTCATGTCATCTCGACATGAAGCGGATCTGGTAAGAAGCTTCAAAACATTCAATGACATTTGCCACATAATAGCAAACACTCTTTCTACCAAATACTTTGACAATTACATATTCATTAAATGCATTTGAGTCGGGTCGCAAAGATTCAGACAATGAGTAGAATGACAGAACATTAAGTTTTTCACTATTTTCAATTTATCTATGTAATGTGATTTGGTCATGTGAATCTCTGAAATGCACATGTTGTATCTCCCAAAATCAACATGTATCAGTATCTCATCTGTTCCAAGGTTATCTTTAGGTTGAAAAATGACCTGTATTGATGAGACTATGTTGCAAACATGCTTCATGAAGTAACGAAGCATATCATTAAATTTATTAACTAGCGCTTTGACTTCTATTTCAACTTTTGATTTAACCACTTTCTTAGCTGACTTTTTTTTATTTATTTCACTGTAAACTTCTTTCCTCTTCCATTGCTCAACACATGTAATCACTTGTCTCAACGTGTTTGTTAATGCACTTCTTTCCAGACATTCTTCTTCACTTTTTACTACATCCTGACAGCAGAGATTTAACCATCTAATCTAAATCATTGTAATTAAGAACTTTGAGGCTTTTTAATTTTTCAAAAGTTAACAAAACATTTTCATGCTTTTCACATGCACATGTTTCTTACATCAGGTTGCAATACCCAACAGCTTCATCTGGGTTAACTACTCCACTCTGTTTGGTGGAATATTAATTTTTTTTTTCCTTCAAACAAAATTTTCTTGTCTTTTCAACCTATTTTTTTTGCTGAGCCCTCTTTTATGTCTTAAAGTTCTGGATCATTTTTAATTCTATTTCTTTTTTGCTAAGACTCCTTCCAGACTTTCCTAAATTTGATTATATCAGATTTCTAAGACATGGTACCAACTAGGCCAGATTCGCATGATACCAACTGGTACTATGTCAGAAACAACAAAGAGAATTTCAGTCATGAGGATACTTAAATTATCTCCCAACTCAATGGCATATTTTTAAGGAAAAATTAAAAGATTTTATCAGCGTACATAATCAGACCCAAAGTTACAAGTGTTCAAACATTGTAAATCAAATAAAGCTGTTAGGCTTTATTCTACAGGTTCAAATCAGAACCAATTGGCAAGTTAAATCGGTACTGGTTAGAGAAAAAACAATTGGACTGCTTATTTGTTTACCCAAGATTGTTCTTACTTTAATGAATAACCATTTATAATCACTATTTTACCATATCATTGTACAAATTCCTGATAAGAAATATTTGCTCACCTCCATGGAGGTGAAATTTCAATGGTTGGACCACATTTATGCCTAACCTAAAACAATCCCAGCCATGTGCTTTGATTTCCAGATTGTTTTGTACATTTTCTAACTATATGTTGTTGAAAAAAGTTCAGCAATAAATGAAAATATATTAAGTTAAAAAATGCCATGGCAGTGACATTGTTAAAAGAACTCAAGAATTTTCTGAGTGCAAATATAAGAAACAGACAAAATCATACTTGCTATTGAGTCAAAGATATCTTACAGTAAAGATGGCTCATTAGAGCTTCTTTTAATTACACTTTCAGACATGTACTGCCTTCTAGTAGACTTTTTTAAAGGTTATTTACTTTTTATGCAGAGCTGACAAAAATAGTAGGGACAAAATAATTTACTGATTTTTCAACATTAAATTTAATGAAAAATATAATAATTTCTGGTGCAATGAAATGAAAACTGTTAACAATGAAACTATTAATATTAAATACAGCTATTAAATAAAGGAATTTTTATACTTTTTAAGTTTCAACTATATTTCTTAACCTAGAAACAGGGTTAAGAACAGCCACGGAGGTGATATTTTCCATGTTTAATTCACTTTTTTAAGTATAAATATGCAAATATTTATTCACTTGAAGATATCTGATGAAAATATACCTCAATTAAGATCTATTACTATTGTATAAAAATCAATTGACACATGAAATTCATAAAAAAAATACATGTGACTCAAATTTGCACTTAATTTCAGAATGACCCAGATACAGTATATCAACTTATTCAACAATTTTTTGGAATAATAGAAGTGCATGAACAAGACTCTTGGTTCCAACAAGACTTTGTAACCTGCCATGCAAGTTATGACACCATGGGCATGCTTCAAGATCTTTTTGGCGATCGACTCATCTCAAGAAACCATTGGCCATCTCGTTCCGTGATCTGCACATTCCTGACTTTTTTTCTGTGGGGGATATTTTAAAGAACAAAGTTTATGAAGATAATCACCGAACAATAGGTGATCTGAAAATTGCCACTATTCAAAGGATACAAGAAGTCACTCCCAGCATTTTGAAAGGTGTTTCTAAAAATATGTGTAAACCACTTCAGCTTTGCCTCCCAAGAAAATTGCAGAAATTTTAAACATTTACTATAAATGTAAGTCCACATTTTTTTCGTTTATAAGTGCTTTTCACCATTAACATAAAAATATTTGTTTTAAAGTTTGTTGATTTTGTATAGTAAATTCACGAATCGTCAGTACAGGAACTTTTAGGACACCCTGTACAATTCATGTTTTTCAAGATCATAAATTTGTCAAAGAAATGTGAAGAATTGAAGGCACAATTGTAAATTGCAGTTTAAGTACATGCGAGAACATTACTTTAACTGATTTGTCGCAGTTAATTTCTCACATGACATTTATTAAAAAAAAGGGTTGGGTGCTATAGTGTTTGATTGTATTTTTTAAATTAGCTTTAACCCTTAACTGCTGTGTTACAAACCGTCTCGTGACTAGTGTGGAGGGGTCTCTCAGACCTCGCTCACTTAAGTGTGTATAAAGTTAATTAATATATATTAATGAAAGATTCTTTAGATAATTATTATTTATACATTTTAAATTTAGATAATTCAATTCTTAACATGAATATATTTTATATTACTATACAAGTAAAGTAGATTCCATGTCTCTTCAGGCTCAGCTTTCGGAACTAATTTTGCAGGACATTTCAACCCTGGAAACTAAAACTATGTTGTGGTTTGGTGTTCTAATGGCACAATTAGGTCCAAGCATCCCATTTGAAGTTTTTTTTCCATAGAAATATTCTTGTGAAGACGCACTTGAAATGTCTTCATCTGCATAAATTTCCGAATCCGTTTCATGTTTGCTTTCAATAGTATCCGAAATTTCACTGTCCCAGTACTCTATTTCCGACCAATTATCAACAATATCCTGAACTTCTTTTTGTGCTAGATACAGAGGTAGTTTCTTAGTAAAGTTTGTTACCATTTTAGACTCAGCTGAAATTCCATACTCAAACAGACTATTTCATTCAGCAAGAACACTAACGCAAATGCTGTGAAGGGTCTAAGAGACCGTGGGGGAAATGCAAATAGTGTGAAATACGAAATAGTTGGGACATCCAAACCACCAGTGTTGGAATGTGGCTTCTCTTGGACGTAGTAGGAAGGTACTGAATAGGACATTGACCAATATTCACTTTGAGAGGTGGAAACGACCTGTCACTCGGGGTCTGTGAGACCCATGACAGCAGTTAAAGGTTAAATAAACTTGTTAAACTTTGAATAAAGCAAAATCACTAAAGAATTTTTCTCTGTCCTATTTGTATTTTACAGGTGTTTTCTAAGGATGAATCCTGATAAAGGATCCAAAGCCTCCAAAAAAAAAGAAATCCATGAATCAAAAAGTTTTGACCTTATAAAATAAACTTATGGACTTTGAATGGTGTTGAACATTTCATTGAATAGATATGAAAATATTAGGGATCTTGATTCTGTTAATTGCATCAAAGTCATTCTATTGTAATCGTGGTTTGATTTTTAAAAATTACAATCAATGAACCCTGATTATATTTGTATTTCTGTTTATTGTATATTTTTGCCTGCTCATTTTGTATTACTTAAATTATATGCAACAAACAAATGTACCTCACAAAACATTATGTAATTATAGTGTTCAGCACAGCACAGTGTATAATGTAACCATATTTAAAGGTGTTTTGCTATTTAATAAAAGTTATCAAGGTTTCTTAAATGAAAAGCTCCAGAGTTCTATATTTTGAAAATGTATCACTGTTGACATTATAAGAAGACAACAATATTTATTTTTTCATTTAAATACAGACTTTTTTCTACATGCTTATATAGTTTGTTACTTAATAAGTATCCTGAACATGCATATTGAAAAATGATTTACTTTAATTTTTATTATTCTGCATAATTGAATAATATTCTAGCATAATTTAGTTAGATTATTAAATTTAAATGTTTGAACATTATTGAAATAACAAAAGTAATAAATATTATACAGTGAAACCTGTCTATAACCATTCTGTAGGGACCTAAATAAAATATTGTTATAGACAGTATCGTTACACACAGATTTCACTGTATATTGACAGCATTATGAATAAAAGGTACTGTGTACGGCACAGTATTTTTCTTTAATTTATTTGCTCTGCAATAGTTCTATACTATTTTAAAAGATGACTTTATCATTTTATCCACACTTCAAAACTAAATTTCAGAGAAAACCCATTATTTTGTGCGCAAAACTGTTTCAACTGTATAGCTGATATTTACATTTTTACACAATTTGTAAACCTTATAGTATTTAGTGTAATTGCATTATTTTGTGGTAAAACCATATTCACTGCATAATTGCAGCATATTTTTTATGGTAACTGGTTGTAACTTCAATTCCATATGGTTTTGTAAACAGTTATAAACTAAAAACTACAGTAAACTTGTTCTAGACTAGTTAAAAATAGTTCTGATTGCGAAATTATACTGTATTTTTTATGGTAACTGGTTGTAACTTTCACCGATTAAATACTTTTATGTAAACAAGTGAAAACTGAAACATACAGAGAAAACTAGATATCATGGTAAAAAACAGTTGCGACTACAAATTTACTTCATAACTTTTACGGAAAAAATGTGATATATGGCAAAATACCGTTGTGAATACGGTTTTACTTAGTAACTTTTACGGGGGAAACCTGGTCTTATATGGGGAAAACCGTCGAGAATACGGTTTTACTTCGTAACTTTTACGGGGGAAACTTGATCTCATATGGGGAAAACCGTCGAGAATACGGTTTTACTTCGTAACTTTTACGGGAAAAACTGGATCTCTTATGGGAAAAAACCGTTGTGAATACGGTTTTAATTCGTAACTTTTACGGGAAAAACTTGTTCTCGTATGGTAAAAAACCGTTATTTCTACGGATTAACTTCGTAATTTTTACGGTTAAGCACAACCAACCCAGCTGCCAGTTTAAAACCGTAAATTTTACAGGATTTTTTTTTACAGTGTATAGTAATATTGTTCCTTTCGAATTGCCACTTCGAGCGCTGTTGAAGGTGGCTTAAATAATCACGGTGCCAGCGTTTCCAAATTAATTGAACCATTTTTGTAGTTCTCTTCCACCTAGATAATCTATCATCGGCCTGTGGAACGATATCTGGTTCGACCAAAGCATTTATGGGGCGACCAATAAGAAAATGCCCTGGAGTTAGTGCGTTAAAATCATTACTATCTGAGGACAGAGGCATTATTGGTCTGGAATTTAGAATTCCCTCTATTTGAATTGTTACAGTATAAAATTCTTCCCAAATAAGGGTTGAATTCCCAACCGTCCTTCGCAAATGGTACTTGAATAATTTTACACCTGCCTCCCACAACCCTCCAAAATTTGGGGCTCTAGGAGGAAGGAATTTCCACTCAATCTCCTCAGAGGATAGGTAATCGGCTAGATTGTCATCAAGATTTCGTACAAGATTGTGTAGACGTTTTAATTCCAAATTGGCTCCTACGAAGTTTTTAGCGTTATCCGAATATAATTTAGCAACTTTACCCCTTCTAGAGAAAAATCTCTTCAAAGTCGCTATCGATGCTTCTGATGTTAGATCCGAGACAACTTCTAAATGAACTGCCTTTGTCACAAAACAGACAAAAATGGCAACATAAACCTTATGTAAAATCCCCTTCCTTTGGCCTTTATATTTTATGAGAAATGGACCACAAAAATCTATTCCACTTATATTGAAGGGTGATCCGGGGTTTACTCTATCTGAGGGTAGAACCATGATTTGATCCATAGTAATTGGTTTCTGCCTAAAGCACGTTATACATTCTCGAACAACACTTCGAGCCAGATTTCTGCCATTAATGAGCCAAAATTTTTGTCTAACTGAACTGAGCAAAGTTTGAGGTCTTACATGCAAGTTTCTAACATGGAAATATCACACAATCAATTTGCTCAAAATATGCCTTGCTGGCAAAATTATTGGAAATTTAGTATCATATGGAAGATCTGATTGATCAAGACGTCCACCAACTCTCAAAAGATCGTCCTTATCTAGGAATGGGTTTAAAAATCTTAACTTACTCTTTTTGGAGATGGACAAACCCTTTCGAATTGACTCAATTTCTACACTGTACTCTTCCCTCTGGACCATGCGACATAAAACTGTCTCAGATTCCCTTAATTCCGACCCTGACAGGGGTCCATCAAATTTTTGTTCAGGTTTCCTGGAATTGTGAATGAATCTGAAAATAAAGCTTACCATACGAATCAATTTCAAATAACTATTAGAGGATTTAAGAATATCGATTAGAAAGCAATTCTCGTTAGTCAAAGTCAATGTACACTGTGGTGAAAGTTTCAGTTCCTTGAGATATGCACTGTCCTCAGTGCCACGGATATCACCTTCAGAAATAGTTAATTCTTGTTGCAAGAATTCTGGACCATTCCACCACTTCTTGTTTTGAATTATGTCCTTGGCATCTAATCCACGAGAGATAATGTCAGCAGGGTTGTTTTCAGAGCTTACATGCCCCCAATGATAGTTCGCTGTTAGTCGATGGATGGTGGCAACACGATTACTCACAAATGTCTTAAGTTGATGCGGGGATTTCTTGAGCCATGCGAGCACTATAGTAGAATCACTCCACAAGAATACGCGATCAACCTCCATTCGTAACGAATTCAAAACCCGTTCCATTAGTTGTGACAACAGGACAGAAGCGCACAATTCCAAGCGAGGAATGGAAACGGTCTTTATGGGAGCTACTCGAGATTTGCTACACAGTAGTGTTGAAGTAATTGTCAGGTCTTGAGAGATCACCTGCTCATAAACTGCTGCTCCATATGCTAAGGATGAAGCATCGGCGAATCCATGAACAATAATTCGGCCTCCATATCGAATACATCTAGGAATCTTGATATCCTCTATTAGTTTCAATGCTGAGACGAAACAATTCCATTCACGTGACATGTTTTCTGGGAGCCTTTCATGCCAGTCGATTTTTAACAGCCACAATTGCTGCATAAAGATTTTCGTCCTTGTAATGAGAGGACCAAGTAACCCAAGAGGATCGAATATTTTTGCTATGGTGGAGAGTACGGAACGTTTTGTGAGGATCTCCCTTGCATCAATTTTAACTCGATAGGAAAAGCAATCTGTTTGTGGTTCCCACAACATTCCTAGAGTTTTTATTGGTTTTACTTCAGTGGGATTAGAAGAGTGAAAAAGGTATTCTTGATTTTCTGTTGGAATATCCTTCAACGGTTGAGGATCATTGGCACACCACTTGTGCAATTTCATGCCTCCCTTTTTCAGCAAATGAACCAATTGGGATTGCGATTCCATTGCGGTTGTCAAGTCCGATGTTCCGCATAAGACGTCATCCATAAAGAAGTCTGTCATAACAACTGGTGCAGCCAAGGGAAAAGATGTGTTCATTTCTAATGACAAGTGGCAATATTGCCTTGTAGGAGTTTCACTAGGTAGCGACCCTGAAACTACATAGCCAAAAGCAGTTTCTTGAAATAACAAGTTCTGATCGTCAGTACGAATTCTTCCCTCTCTCATAAGTTCAAAAAATAATTCAGCTCCAATTAACAAATCTATTCTACCTGGTTTAAAAAAGTCGGGGTCAGCTAGAGATATATTTTGATTTAACCGGACGTGCTTGATATCTAAATATGTTGCAGGTGTGACGTCGGTTATTTTTGGTACGAATTCTACAGTTTTTACAAAATCTCCATTTGCGTTCGAGATATTTCCAGACATTTTTGTTTTTACAGTGAGGGAAGAACCATTTAAACCACTGATAGGCGCATTTATCCTTTCTTTCTTCAATCCCAACTCATTTGCGCATTCCCAGGTGGCGAAACTTGCCATGGAACCCGAATCCAAAAGAGCCCTGAAACTCCGTTTTTCCCCGTTCGAATCCAAGACGTAAATCATTGCAGTACTCAACATTACAGTCTTGGTGAGATAAGCAAGTGGGGAACTATTCGTTAACGAAGCTTGTGCAGTTGCGACAGTCGTTTTTACGATTTCACTTCCCCTCAGCGGAAAATTCCTCTCTGCCAAGCCTCCTTCCCTTTCTTGCTTTTGTTGTTCTGTGGGGTAGGGGTTGGTTGGATTAGGTTTCCTATGCAACAGCGAGTGGTGCTTCTTGGCGCAAAGGGAGCAGTTCAATTTTGATCTACAATCGGAAACCCTGTGGGATTTGCCCAAGCAGTTGAGACACAGGTTTTGTTTCTTAACATGCTCGAATCTCTTGGAAAAATCCATTTTTTGAAACATCTGACATTTATGTATTGAATGCCGGCCCTTACACAATACACACGAATTAAAAGAAGCATTTGAATTGGCAAACAAGTTTTTTGATTTGCTAGTTTGGTAGGGCACATTTCTATTAGAGATATTTAAGGATGCATTCCTATTTAAATTTTCTAGAATTTGACTTCTCCTTTCCAAGAAATTTAAGAAGTCGTCAAATGAGGGAACTTCATTGGATGTCAAAGTCAGTTCAAATTGTTTAGCTGATTCGAGATCCAGTTTCTGGAAGATAATGTTCATTAACAGAATGTCAGACAAATTATTTCTTTCAAATTCTAATATCTTCAGAGCTCTAATGTTCTTGCGTAAACAATCAATGAGGTTTCTCACCTCCTTGGCTGATTCATGCATTATTTTGGGATAATTTAATATACCGCGAATGTGGGTATCAACTATAACTCTTGTGTTTTCGTATCTATCTTCCAAAGCCTTGAGCAAAGATGAATACGTGTCATCAGACGTTTCGATTTGTCTGGCAACTCCCTTTAATGATGCACGCAAATAATACAATTTTTGATTATCAGAGAATTGAGAGTTCTAATCTATTAGGTTACGAAATTTAAGTTTAAAATTTCTCCATTCGTCATATTCGCCGGAAAATTGAGGCAATGGGATCTCTGGCAGCTTTATTGCAACTTTCAAATGTTTGTCAGCATCTAGTTTTGATTTTGATTCATCTAATTTCAAAGCATTTCTAACCATTTCTATTTTATCAATAAGGTATTTCAATCTTACCTCAATTTGTTCAAGTCTGCTGTCCAGATCATCTAAGGAATCGTTGGTTTCGGTAAGGTCTACTTCTTGGGGAAGTCTGTAATACCGCGCGCGGAGTTGTTCAACACTATTTTGCACATCCTTCTTGGTGTCCAGCTTCACATTCAGTTCAATTAGACTGCCTGAATGTTCTTCAAAATCGGAAATAAATGTTTCTAGTTTAATCATTTTGTTTCCAAAGGCATCCTTTTGCCTATTCAAACTAAAGACTTGGGTTTGAGCCGTAACGAGGGCTGCTTCGAGAATAATTATATCCAAAGAATTTCAATCAAATTCAAATAATGTCCGTCAAATGAGCTCCGGCACACTGGAACAAAAGGTGAGGGGGCCAAATTGCCCGTTGGCTAAGTCCCGCCTACGTGATTGGGGACCTGGTCGCTGGAAAATTCCTTTGGATTCAAATAGTGGACTGTATGAGGTACTAGAGATAGCTACTAGGTATAACTAAAATTTATTTACAATTAATAAACTATTTACACGATTATTTGGATTGGAGCAATCCCCTTTTCCATACAAGAGGTTGGGAGCACAGTAGTGCGTCCGCTGAGTTCGAATGCTATCTAGCGTCTGCCCAAGACGGGATATATTTTGGTGAAGCTATCGCCTCATTGGCGAGCTTGCAGCTCGCCAATTCAACCATAGACACCAGGATCCAACATACTGCCCGGCGTTGCAATGTTTACATTCAACATGAGATACAATACAAGTACTAAAAATGTAACATTAGAGAAAAATGAATAGTAAAATATGTAGTTTGATCCGGCTGATCAGTTTGATCCGGTCTCTTCTCCCTTCTTCCAACCCCAAACGCTCTCGACTCCCGAAAGTTCCAGGGGGTTGTAGGCCCCCCTCTCTTTTATTCGACACACTTGTCGGCTCGCTGTTGGCTGTTCAAAATCGGCTGTCCATAATGGTTGTTTTTTTTTTCTCTTTCGCCGGTAGCTTTATTAGCGGACGGCGGCCCGAACAAAAAGCATCCGCGGGTTCTTGTGATGATGTTAAAGCAGCGGAAATGAATTCTTCCCCCTCTCTGGCCGGCCTCGCGACAAAGACCGTCGTTCCAACTCGGCCGAAATCCAATCCCTCGAACCAACGCCCGCTCGTTAACTCTCGCGGTCTGAGTTCATACGCGGCGTGACCTTTCAGCGTCTGGCTTGACCTCTTGGTAGTTTCTCCGCCGAATGCTTATTTTTTCTTCCCTCGCCACAGACTTCGTCACAGATTCCTCCCCCCCCCCCAAGGAGAGATTTTGCGATATCTTGGAGAGCAAAATCTGAAAAGGAAGGTCACACACACAGAAGTCCCGACAACTCAAGAGGCAGTTAAAACTTTCAAGTAATTTGTCCCAGTCTTTCAGACCAAGGATTTCTTCTCCATTTAGTTTAAAACAATTAAAAACACAAAGTATTTACAATTATTTTACACAAGTTTAACATTATATACAATTCTTATTTACAGAATCTATCTCTTGACGATCAATATGTTTATTTATTCCACGCGACTTAAGCAGTCAGCTTGTTTATTATCCTTCCCTGCTCTGTGAACTATGGTATAACTAAATGGTTGCAACGCCAAAGCCCATCTCATGAGTCGGGGGTTATTTCCTGCGTTCGTCCGCAGCCACACTAAAGGATTGTGATCCGTTTCGATTGTAAACCCCTGTCCGTCTAGATAGTGTCGCAATTTCTTAATTGCGTAAATGATAGCTAAACACTCTTTATCGGTCGTGGAGAATTGTTTTTCACTCTCACTAAACTTCCGACTCAAGAACAAGATCGGATGTTCACTATTGTCTGGTCCTCGTTGGGCCATAATAATTCCTAACCCTTTATCTGATGCATCAGTCTGCAAAATAAATTCCTTTTTATAATCAGGAGCATACAGTACAGGTTTCTCGGTGAGTTTGGTCTTTAGCGTTTGGAACGCCGTTTCGATTTCAGATGACCATTGTATTTCCTCCCTTTTTCGCTTCCCTTTCAATGCGCGGGTTAAGGGTTCTGCGATGATCGCATAATTTTTTATGTATCTGGCATAAAAACCACACAAACCTAGAAATTGGCGTATTTGTGTTTTCGTTTTGGGGGCCGGAAATTCCAGAACTGCCTTTGTCTTAGCTTCCGCAGGGGACCTAAGACCTCCGCCGACTTCATGCCCTAAATATTTTACGCTGCTTTGCGCGAACCTACATTTTGAGGGTTTAATTGTTAACTTGGCCCCCGCGATTTTCTTTAAAACCAGATCTATGTGTTTCAGATGATCTTCCCACGTATTTGAAAATATGGCTACGTCATCTAAATATGGTAAAATCTAATATGTAAAAGTTGTGACATGAATTTGGAGAAACAATAAGGGGCGTTTACTAGACCAAAAGGTAGAACCAACGGGCGATAGGTGCCAAACGTTGTTACAAAAGCGGCTAATCGTTGAGCCTTCGGGCTTAATGGGATCTGCCAATACCCTTTTGTCAGATCAATTACTGTGATATATTTTGCAGCTGATACCTTCTCTATTCTTTCATCGATATTTGGCAAGGGAAAATATTCGGTCCTGATTATCGAATTTAATCTACGATAATCCACACACGGCCTCGGGTCCTTGCCCTGCACTTCTACCAATATAATCGGCGAGGTGTAATCCGATTCTCCTATCTCAATTAACTGGAGGTCTAACATCCGCTTGATTTCGGCTTTCAAAATTTCAGTTTGCCGGGGCGACGTTCTATACGGCTTGGATCTCACGGGTTGGATGCTAATCAAGTCCAGATCATGTACTATCAAATCGGTTCTACCTGGATCATTTGAAAATATTTTCGTATGTGATAATAAGAGCGTCTTCAGTCTCGCGATTTGTTCAGGGGTACACCTCTCAGTTAAATTACTGTCTCGTACTATTTCCTCGAAATCATAAACATTTGGGTTTGACGTCGGGTAATTTATCTCTAGATCCGATTCGGACGGTTCGGTACTCTCTCCACTAATCAACAAGTTAACTGTCTCCACTCGCTTATGGTATGGTTCAAGTAAGTTTACATGTAACACCTGAGTTTTCTCTGTTCTTCCTGGCATTCTAACTATGTAATTGGTGTCAGAGAGTTGACTCTCGATCACACCAGGGCCAATCCAACTAACAGACAATTTGTTGGGTTTGGAAGCAGTTACGACCAACACCCTGTCTCCCTTTTTAAACGTTCTCAGAACCGCATCTTTATCGTACCAAGTTTTCCTTTTGTTTTGCATGTCCGAAACTCGCTCGTCCTTAATGCTAAAAGAGCTGCCGAAAGATATTTCTCCCAATCCAATCCCGACTCTAAACATAAAACCTTCAATAACCTCTTTACTGATCGATGCCATCTCTCTACTGGATTGCTCTGAGGATGCCTTACAGAACTGTGGGTCACTTTAATGCCAAATTTGTTGAAAAATGTAGATGTCAAATTACTGGTGAAGCACGTGCCTATAAGTCACATTGAATTTCTCTGGGAAATCCCAACCTACTGAAGATTATCATCAGAGATTCCACTACCGATTCGGAAGTAATATCTCGAACCAGGATTGCCTCTGGGTATTTCGAGGAAGGGGTCCCACCGTATCGACATTGATTTTGGAGAAGATCTCTTTAATTACTGGCACCAATTTTAGAGGGGCCTTTTTCTTCTCTCTCGGTTTTCCTACTCTCTGACAGGGATCACATGTCTTCACATACTCTTCCGCATCCCTAATGCAATTCGGCCAAAAATAATATCTCAACAGTTTGTCTTTGGTTTTGGTCGAGCCTAAATGAGCAGCGACCTCCTCGTGACATATTTTCAAAATCCCCTCTCTCATTTGCGCCGGAATCTCTAACTGCTTCTTCTCTTCCCCACGGTGATCAGTGGTTTGGTTATTCGGTAAAGCAAACCTTTTTCGACCCTATATTCGCCAATCTTATCCCCTGCTACCTTCTCCCAAAGCGAGCTCAGTTCAACACAAGTCCTTTGTACTTCACCAAACTTTTCTGACGAAATCTCAACGAGGGGGGTCCCCTTCTCAGGTGGCGGGAGTACCAAAAGGGGATCGTCACTCGCCCCATCAGTCGACGCACAGTTTTCGGGGGGTATCCCGACCTCTCCTTCCTGCCTGACCTTTTCAATTCTCTTTTTACTACGGGTTATTACCGCGTTCACCATCTGTGGTCGGCATTTTATCTCCTCGAGCAGTTCTTGCGACGAATTTCCCAAGAGATAGTGGTTTAGTTCGACGGTTTTGTCGACCACTGTTGCCTTAGTTATTACCCTTCCGAATTCTCTGCTTTCAATACACATTTTCGCCACTGGCAAACATCGGAAATTATTTTCCAGTGCCTGTTTCAGCCAAAAGGTTTCTCCGGTGTAATCGTCTGGTCTCACCAAGTGATTTGGAGAGACATCCAAACTGGTTCCCATTATCACGTAATATTACGGTGGTTACACCATTTATTACTGCCTCACTAAGGTAGGGGGCAAAACTTTCCTCAATATCTAAATGATTCACGCGTTCGAGATTTTGGGTTTTTCTCAGCTCGGGACATTGTGGCCTTAGATGATTCGTTGAATGGCATATGTAACTAGTGTTGCAAAGGGTGGAAAAAACCCGGTTTATTCCCGGGAATAAACCCGGTTTTTTGGGAAGGGAATTTTGAAAACTTCCCATAATTTTGAAATTTCGGGAATTTTGAAAATTTTTAATGTTTTGTCTGGAAAATTTTAAAACAATATTTTTTTTAGAAACTCCTTAATAGTTCATAACAGCAACTTCAAACGTGTACTCTTTTGGCGGGATCTAACATCTGTTTGCATTGACCATTTCAATTTTAGAAAATTTTCGTCTTAAAGAAATAGAATATCATTTATGCCTACATTTTGCCATCTTGCAATTTACAAAAATTGAAAGGTAAATATTAATGGGATTTTATGGATATTACTAGTACTAATAGGCGCATGCGATGACAATATTTTTGAGCTAAATCTTTTTTGTCAATGAACCATAAGAACAAACTTTTTAAGTGAACCCTTGTGTGCATTCAAACTTTTGCATAGTTCTGACTATATATTCTGAACCTTTGAATAATTATCTGGGTTGGTTGTTTCCTATTTATACTGTCATCGTTTTATGCAAATTGATATCCCAGTGAATTAATAAGTTTCTTTGACTAGCTCTTTGAACGTGATTATATTCTAATTTTAAAATTTCAATTAGCAATTGATAAAGCTATCTTCCCAAGATAAAATCAGGTTTTTACTATGTATAAGTTTAGTTGGAAATTTAAAAATCTAATTTGATATTTATTGGAATTCTGAGCATTTTGTTTTTAAATTTCGATTTTGGTGTTTTTACTCAACAGTTTCATGCATGAACTAGAAACATTGAATTTCATGAGTTCAGATCAATCTATATAAGTAATACTTATAATGCAATCAATGCTAAGAGCATCTTAGTGAATTTTAACCTGCTATGTTTTGTACCTTCGACAACTTTTAATTGGGAACTCAAGCATTTAAATTTTAATTTAGTGTTCTATTTCATACTAATGGGATGATTTGTGTTCCAGATAATGGTAAGACCAACTTCAACAGTGTGGAGTCATTACACATCAGAGTTTGGTCATAGCAATAAAAAGACTGCTAAATGCAGGTATTGCCACAAGAAGTATCTGGTACCAAATGCTACTAAGATGGCAAAGCATTTAGAAAAATGCGTTAAAAACCCCCAAATAATGTCTTTTCCTATTTATTCTTTGGCAGATGCCGATGAACCTTCAGTTATTGTGGTATCCCAAGAGGTGATAACGGACGTTGAAACTATGTATACGGATCCAGGACTATCAGAATCTACTAGTAGATCCTCTTGATATTGCGTTGTTTTTTCAGCTATTAATCCCTCATAAAAGGCTTACAAGTACCGGTGCCAAATTGAATCATCAATAAAGTAGAGAGTAAATTGTAACTGCTTTATATAAAGATAATATGAAATGTTTACAAAAGTATTGCTTTTGATGCAAACATTCATCTTATTTTTTGCTGCTAGGTCTCGGAACAAAACCATCACATCAACATTCATCTGGATTTGGATATAGATGCTGATGTTGTTTATACAATAAAAATAAACCGATATTTTCCACCAAAAAAGAAAATTTTAATTTTATTGAAACACTTTTCCAGGTTGTAGTTTTATATATATGGGGTTTTCTCTTTATAGTTTTACTTAGCAACAAACCAAAAGAAGCCACAAAATGTGAAAAAATGGTTGGTTTAGTTTATTCCCAATGTTCCCCAAAGTTCCGGGTTTATTCCCCAAAATTCCCGTGTTTATTCCCCTCTTCCAAAATTCCCGGGTTTTTTGCATCACTATATGTAACACGCGGGTGCAGTTCGCCGTTCGAACTCCTTCTTTCTCCAAGTGGATGGATTTGGAGGTGCATTTCTCCAATTCGGGCGGTCGTTTCTCTCGGGCTCAATTTTCCTGACGGTGGTGGGCTTGTTTTCTATTCGGGTCTTATCCGGAAAACGTCTTTCTGGGGGTCTAGTCACGAGAGGTTTCCTCACAGTCCGTCTAGCAGCTTCGTACTGATCTAGTTTCAGTACTAACTCTTCCGGGTCGACTATGGTCGCCCACTGATCAAATAAGTGTTCTCTGATCTCGGGAGAAACTCTCTTTTTAATTTGATCGGTGATCATTAGACTTTTAAGGTCTTCAAATTCCCTTACACCAACTCCTTCTATCCAACCCTCCAAATAGCTCTTTAGCTCAAAGACTAGATCTTTCCAGGGCGTTCCGGGGCGTCTCTGATGCTGCGTAAATTTATTTCGAAAGGTTTTCGGGTTTAATTTAAACCTACCTAGGAGGACACCCTTAATATGTTCGTAATTTTCGGATCTTTCGAGGGGCTCTCTCATAATTATCTCGGCGATGTCAATCGGGAGTAAGTAGAGAAGGTGTGTAACCCAATCGACCTCATCTATGCCCATTTTCCTAGCCTGTCTTTCGAACAGGGTGAAATACAAGGCCATGTCTGATTTTTCAGGGTCAAATTTTTACATAACCGTTTTCAGGTTTTTCGTTGGCCTAGGATTTTCAGATGGACCTGATCCCAAGCTGTTCCTTTCCGCGTCTTGTCCCAATCTAAGTTTTTCTAATTCGAACATCCTAACGCGTTCTCGTTCTTCTGCCTCTATGTCCCTAGCCCGTTCTTCTGCCTCTATGTCCCTTTCTTCTATAATAACATGTAGTTGAGCCTTTACCCATTCTTCCTCATACTGTGGGCTCTCGGTTATCTTTGTGGTTATGTCAACCACCCTATCGTTTGGACCTAGGTCGATACCTAACTCATACGCAAGTTTTTGCAAATCTGCCTTACGATATCTTGCTAAAAATTCCATTTTAAATGCTTCACTCTGCCCTTACAAAATTCTACACAAAAATACTACTATTACTAGGGGTACCCAATACTGACACAATACAATACAATACTATAATAACACAATATACACAAAATCCCAAAATAATTCTAACACAAGTTTTACAATAGATACCAAGTATAGCTTCTAGAAGATCTATAAAATTTCAAATGGTAAAGTGCTTAAATTCAACAACTGACGTTTACTTTAAAATTTCAACGGAAACAATTTTGAAAATAACTATAGTTTCTAAAAATTTCAACCAAGATATTTTCCTAACTTGCAACCACTCAATTATACATACAAATGTTCTCAGTAAAAAATATGTATCATAAATTTCTTAACAACTTTTCCTTTCCGAAAAAATTAAAAAATTTAAGCACATCAAGCAAAAAATTTTAATTGTTAATTATTTAACTATGCTTTTACTTGAAACCTAACATAGAATTTATCCAATTAATTTTCAAAAAATTCTGCCTCTAAAGTAAATCAAGACTTATCTGTCGTGCTGCCCAGGCTATGGTCGTCCATGATTCACTTCAGGTGTATTAGTAGCTCCCACTTTTCCCCACAACTTGGTCTTCTAAGACTCTTTTCCACACAAAACTTGGTCTTCTTATCTTCTTTTTCGGAATTCGGCGTCTCGCGTTCTTTTCCGGACTGGCTGTCCTTCACGATTTGGCTTGGTGTCGATCTTCTCTACTCCACTTCACGGCTGGTTGTCGATTTTCTCTACTCCACTTCACGGCTGGTTGTCGATCTTCTCTACTCCACTTCACGGCTGGTTGTCGATTTTCTCTACTCCACTTCACGGCTGGTTGTCGATCTTCTCTACTCCACTTCACGGCTGGTTGTCGATCCCTTTCTACTCCACTTCACGGCTGGTTGTCGATCCCACCGCTGCCACCAATGGATTGTGACGTCTTAGGGATGGAAGCGTCATCTACTGCATAAGAATGTTCGCAATGGTCTTGATTAAATGTATTTATTTATAATATACTTAAGGATAACCTTATATAAACTTAAGGAATAACCTTGACGGAATTTGGTAGGTGGCGTTTTACAGAATGGTAGAGTCTCTACCGAAATGGTAAATTGTCCTTTTCGCAGAAACTCCTATTTGGATTATCCGACTCGGGTGAGCCCTTCTCCAGACGTTACTCGGTTGAGTAAATGTTTTCTAGCTCGGGTGAGTTTCGACAAAAGTTCTCGCACGCGTGTGCGAAGTCAGCAAACGGCAGCCCAGGGTCGAGCTTTTCTCCCGTCTAATAGGCAAAATCCCAGTTTGGGCAATCAGTTCGACAGGTAGTGCAATGCAGCACTGTAGCAGCTCAGACTTGAGCTCTTTTCGCGTCTCCTAGACGGAATCCCAGTTTGGGCAATCCGTTCTGAGTCTACGAACAGCTGTCGCGACTCGGTGCGTCTCCAGAGACGGGGTATCGGACCAAAAAACCGAGAACGGTTTAACTTCAGCCGGATCAGTTTGATCCGGTCTCTTCTCCCTTCTTCCAACCCCAAACGCTCTCGAATCCCGAAAGTTCCAGGGGGTTGTTGGCCCCCCTCTCTTTCATTCGACACACTTGTCTGCTCGCTGTTGGCTGTTCAAAATAGGCTGTCCATAATGGTTGTTTTTTTTTCTCTCTTTCGCCGGTAGCTTTATTAGCGGACGGCGGCCCGAACAAAAAGCATCCGCGGGTTCTTGTGATGATGTTAAAGCAGCGGAAATGAATTTTTCCCCCTCTCTGGCCGGCCTCGCGACAAAGACCGTCGTTCCAAATCGGCCAAAATCCAATCCCTCGAACCAATGCCCGCTCGTTAACTCTCGCGGTCTGAGTTCATACGCGGCGTGACCTTTCAGCGTCTGGCTTGACCTCTTGGCAGTTTCTCCGCCGAATGCTTATTTTTTCTTCCCTCGCCACAGACTTCGTCACAGCACTCTTGATAATCCAGAGGAAACTAGAGTAATCGACTGCAGAGTTTACGATGTGAGTGTCAATCATCAATATGTAGTTTGCCTTGTAGATGACGTTTTAAGATCTCTGAATGTTGAGCGAAAGGATTTTGAGCTTCTGCTTTTCGATTCTGCATATTATATGACTGCGGCTGGAAGCACACTCAAGGTGCTTTATCCGCGATTGCTCGAAGTAACTTGCGTGGCACACTTTTTTCACAACTGCAGAAAAAGTCCGTGAATTTTACACAAATCTAGACAGTTTCATCGCTTGTATTAAGGCAGCCACAGTACAAAACACGTTCCGAAAAGCCGCTATTCAGACCATCGGCCAATAGCCTGAGCCAGTACTCACACCCTGGACTACGTGGCTTCGGACAGAATTGTACTACATTGACCACCTTCTCACTGTAAAGGACATTTGCTAGCGGTTTTAGTATCTTAAAAAACGTTTGGAAAAAATAATGGCCTGACTGTTATTGCTACACTTTCTCGATATAATTCCGAGTCTTCGAGTTTGACCATTTTTTACATAAAATGACATCCCTGATAAATCAATTGCCTCTTTTTCAATTTCTCATAAATTATTGATAACATTTTCTAATGACTTCAGGATAGATCCTTTCAATAGTTCGCATTCCACTGATTGCAGTGTTTTTTAGTAGCATTTATTCTTTGTAACATAGTATTCCAAATAACTGTCATTAGGGCGGTTTCATATTTGTCAATTTTCCTCAGAAGTGAAGTCGCCTCCAACATGGTAACTTTGTTTCTTCGGAAGTACAAATTCAAGTTAAAGCCGCATTTATATAGGTGAAACGAAGTTTTATAGTTAATACAGCAGCTGGGTTTTGCTGGCCATCTTATATTAGGAACTCTTTTCACTGCACATAAAGACTTACATTGTAAAGACACAAATATGCAGTCACAACTTTTGTCGAACCTTGATGAAAAGACATTTTAAGACCTCGGGGCCCCTTCGGTATTTCGGGGCCCTACGCGGCCGCATAGTCCGCCACTGTGTCAGACAATAAATTATTAAATGTTTACATAAAATGTGAAATATTGTGGAATCATTACTTGGAACTTTGGGAGTATGAAGTCTGTGATGAATTCTAAACTTTTGTTTTTCAATATACAGGGTTGTCCCTGAATTCATGGGCCAAACTACAAGGGTATGTAAAATACATATAAAGAAGCATTTTTTGTATAGTAACATGGGGTCGGAAATGAAAAGAGCAGGTGGAAAAACAAAAAATGCTGAGGAAAAGGAAAAAAGCTCTTTACTAACATAATATTACAGTAACTGCTCAAATGTGTCACCACTAACATTGATACAGGCCTGATAGTGCCTAACAAGTGATTGGCGTACTCTTTCGAAGATACCTGGTGTTTCACAAACCGTTGCAGCAGCGACTGAAAGTATTGTAATGAGGTCCTCATCAAAATCAATTGGAATCTCATAGACGAGTGCCTTTAAGTATCCCCATCAGAAAAAATCGATATTTGATAAATCTGGTGAACGTGCTGGCCAAGCGACTGGTCTACCTCGTCCAATCCATCGAGGGCCAAAGGTGGCATTGAGGTAACTACGCACATTATTGCAGGAATGGGCTGGAGTCACATTGTGATGAAAACACATGGTATTTCGAACAGCAACTGGAACACTGTCAAGTAATTCTGGTAATATTTCTTCCAGAAAGATTAGATACGTTCTGCCGTTAAGTCGATTTGGGAGTAAGTATGGGGCAGTAAGGAAATCGTTCACAATGCCCGCCCACACATTAACAGCGAACCGCTCCTGGAAAGCATGCGGACATGTAGCACATGGGTTAGAGGTAGCCCACACATGGGAATTGTGCAAATTAAAAATTTCGTCTCGCGTAAATCTGGCCTCATCTGTGAAAAGTACATTTGCAGAGAAGCTCGGAGTGAATGTACTCTGCTGCAAAAACCAACGACAGAAATCTACGCGCTGAGGATAATCAGCTGCCTCCAGTACTTGCGTTCTCTGTAAGTGATATGGAAACAGTCTTTCCTCATGCAAAATTTTCCAAACAGTGCTTTTACTCACGCCTGTAGTTCGTGCAATCGATCTTGTGCTATACTCTGTTTCACCTTAACTTGTCAGCATTGGGAAAGGCAGAAATGATGTTCATCCGCATGAAAAATAGTTCCAACTTGATTTGGAATTTAAAATAAAGAAAATGTATATAAACGTGTAAAAATTGTCCTACAATGAAGGAGTGATTTTTGAACCTTTATAATCGGTTATTTATTTGTAAAAAGCATTTTTTTTTTTTGACCGAAGCGAATGAATATATCCGAAACGGAATTCTAGTTCGGTTGAAACCGGTTTCCATGGTAACAATTCTGGCGAGCTAAATACGCTTTCCCGCCAAGTCTGCGCCATTTCGCTCTGCGTCTTTGCTAGCGTGTGTATTTACGTTCATATCTCTCTTGTGCTATTTTATTGGAGTGTGTTTGATACTCTGAACATGGCTGAAAAAGGAACGTCATCATCCACGCTGTATACGCCATCAAAGCAAGGAAAATCAATTGGTAGTGGAGCTCGCAGGAACATATTGAATGTTTATTCTAGACTTCGAGAAGAAAACCATAGTGATTCCATTAACCAAATCATCGGAAAGGTATCTCAACTAACTGTTGTTTCCAAAAGAACTGTTTTTCGTTTGAAAAAAGAAAATAAGTCGTCAAGTCCTTTGAGTACTCCAGGAAAAAAACGACCTTATGCCGTTGGAAAAAGAACAAGAATGATGAAATATGACAACTTTACTTTATCGTGCATCCGACGAAAAATTCATGATTTTTTCCGTCGAAATGAAATTCCTACATTGGACAAAGTTCTAAATGAAATTCAACGATAAGGATATTTTTTTGACAGACATTAGCCGAAGTACACTGTACAGGATACTGAAAGATTTGGGATTTTCCTTTGAAAAGCGAAAAAGGCAGGCTATGCTTTTAGAAAGACACGACATAATTTTATGGCGAAGAAATTATTTACGAAAAATTAGAGAACTGAAGAATGAAAATGCCTCAATCTATTATTTGGATGAAACATGGGTGAATGAAGGACACTCACAAAGTCGAGTATGGCAAGACAAAAACATCAAAAGCACCAATGAAGCTTCCTCTTCTAGTTTGACAACAGGCTTGGTTGCGCCAAAAGGAAAAGGAAGAAGACTCATCATTACCCATATCGGAAGTGATGAAGGATTTGTACCTGATGCGGCTGACATTTTTGTAGGAAAAAAATCCGGTGACTTCCACGAAGAAATGGACGGTAACCATTTTGAGAAGTAGTGAAAAATTTGGACATAAGGTTTTGAGACTTCCCTACTAATCAACCCGACACCGTTCCGCCAGTTTCAGAATATGTTTCACACATATAAGGTTTATTTTTTTTTTAACTCTAATTTTTAAAATGGTCTCATTTTTTTATTATTATATGTGTATTCACTATATTTGTATTTTTTATATTCTATTTATTTATTGTGGATGTATTTTATATCCTCTATGTTATATGTATTTTTATTTGTTATTTATTTTCTTTAATGTCAGAATAAATTTGATTTAATTTGGAGACTATATTTTGCTGTTAAGAAAAACACATATTTTAGCAGACAACGCACTCTCCCCTACCTTGTCCAACCAAATGTAAGACCAAAGGAGTAATTAAATAGGAGTAATTTCCTTTACTAAAATTATTAAAATTGAAAAAAGAAGTATTAATCAAGGTGTTTAGCTTTCAGGTAAGTAAATTTAAAAAATGAATTTTATGTTGTTGTTGTTTCTCATGCCTACACTGGCAGACCAGAGGAGTGCCAGACCCGTCGAAGACGGCAAGAGGCGAGGGGGGGGGGCTTCCATGTTATTGAGCCCCATTGGGAGGAAGTCCCACTTTGCTCGACATACATGACACATCCGTATTACAGGAAGGTCCCCTTTCATACATCCATTCATTCACACATATCGTAATTTAGATCCCAATCAGACGCCGATAAACCCCTGATCAGGTACCCCCAGAGGTATTGATTTGGTATGGGAACATGGGGGACTTTGTGACCACGACCTATTTAACGTGCCCCAGTCACCATTAGTGAACACGACGGTCTTTAGCCAGGTCGAAGCGCCGATCTATGAATTTTATGGTTCCATCCCATCTTTAAATAGACTTTTTTTTTTAAAATAACATTTATTGAAAAAAAAAATTATATATATATATATTTTTAAATAACTAAAAATAATACTCATTTAGAAAAATCAAAACGGATTTATATTAACATAGAGTAGCTTTTTGTTTAATTAACGAATGTAATGCAAGAGCCATTAGAAATTAAAGATCTGTGAAACGTATAGAATTTCCACGTGCATTTTATCTCTCCTTGCCAAAAAGGGCGAATTTCCTCGCTTATAGTTGACTTCTTTTGACATTGTAACCCTAGTTTCTACGACAACGGCTGCGATGCGGTCAACGTAGCCTTAACTCTACTGCCAAGTTAGGGTGAAACAGACTATAGTTGATTTGGAGTACTATATGTCCTTAGATCGCGCGCACACACACACACTTTAAAAAAAATGTTGTTTCAGCACAGCATCAGAACAGGAACAGGGTGTTTCATTGGTATGTCAGGATGACACTGGAAACACATTCCACTAGACGGGATATAACCGTCAATAATCGAGAAAAAAAATTTTCTTTCGGTCCGGGTGACCATTACAATTGCTGCAGTTTCTCTTGGTCAGGATGACCATCAATATCGTCAGTATTCTTTTAGGTCAGGGTGACCATAGAAACGAAAAGAGAAAACGTTCATTAGGTCAGGGTGACCCTAAAAAACAGAACACAGTTCCTTTGGTCAGGTTGACCAGCAAAACCCGCTCGAAGCTCCTCTGGTCAGGGTGACCAGCTAAAATCCGTATCAAGCTACTCTGGTCAGGGGGACCAGCTCAATCGCAGCAGTTTTCCTTTGGTCAGGATGACCATCAATCGTCAGTATTCTTTTAGGTCAGGGTGACCATAGAAACGAGAAGAGAAAACGTTCATTAGGTCAGGGTGACCATCAACTATCCTTTGGTCAGGTTGACAAAAAAAAAAAAAAAAAAAAACGAAAACCGCTCGATAGAGACTGAAACCTAATGCTGGGAATTCTTATCCCTCCGCTGTGCACCAAATCCAGGTTGGTGCAATGTCATGGGTATATTTTGCGTGGCGAGTGGCTTGAAGATAATTAAAACGATATTTAGAATTACAGCACATTTAATTAATTATAGAAGAATACAAATAAGTTAAAACTATTTAGAGGCTAATAGATATTGTACAAATTAGGGTTTCAGCCCCGCGGCTTCAATCCGGAGCAGAGTCGTCCTGCGTCCGCTCACGTTTCGGTTTTCCACGATTCTTCTTTTCCTCGAGAGAAGACCCCACACGTTCTTCCGAAGCCGCTATCGCCCAAAGAGAAGGGGATACCCCCATCCGGTCATAAATTCATGGACCACCGTGAAAGCTGTGGTCAGAGGGACCCCCTACGGTGACGCTACAGTAGGTATAATTGAAAGGATTTTGTGAAATTTTATTTTGTTTAATATGAGGAAATATAACTAAAAAGGACTTTGAGAAGTTTTTGGATGCATCCTGAACTACAGTAGCGCTACTTACTTATGACTTGTATAGAATTAAATTACAGAGATGACAATTTTATAATTTACAACAAATGTTGTACTTTTATTGTTTTGTTTTTTTAAACTTGTTCGCTAACAGTAGTTAAATGAAGAGATCAGGGTAAGCACCTGGGTCCCTTATATTCTGAAATCCGCACTGGTCACACAAGTTAATGTATAAAAAGTTAGAAGTATTATTATTATTATTATTGTTTTTCATTATATACAATTATTATAATATGCAGTTTATAGTATTATTGGTTTTTATTATTTCATTTTCATTAGGTCAGTTTTTCAGAACACAATTCTTTGGAAATTGTGGTTGTATTATTTTGTACAGTATTCGATTTGGTATGATTGTGTGAACTAGTATGGTATGAATGAGGGCTCATTGATAATTCTATTATGATTACCACTTATTGTGTTCAGTTTTATTTTAATGGATCCTATATTCTAATTGTTTATTGCGCTTCTACTCTTTAACATGATTGAGATATAGTTAATGTGTTAAAAGTGATTTTATTTTATATGTTAATGGAGGGATAACGAGAAGGGAGATAGAAATTTTGGGTTATAGGGTTGCTAGCTTATTCCAAATTCAGGGTTTCATTAAGAGTTTCCTCCTAGATGTCTTACGCCGACCAACCGGTATAGTGGTTAAGGTGTTAGCCTCTAGATCGGAAGGTTCCTGGTTCGAATCCGGGTCCGGGCATGGATGTTTGTAATCGTATGGTGTAGAGGCGGCTGATGCACCTTAAATCTGTCGGGGCCGAAAGTCCTCACGTTGGGTTGGCGTGGAAGTTTGGAGAGTGGGGTGCCAGCTCAGGTGTTGCTTCGTCATCTGACCGTGGTTCAAAATTACGAGGTGTTGTCCTCGGATCTTTCCCTTAAGGGACTGATCCCGGACCGTCGTCAATAGCCCGTTGTGTAGCTCTAGTACGACGTTAACTAAAAATTACCTAGATGTCTTACACCCTATGGACGCATAGGATGTAGTCCTCTTGGCAGGGGGATGTAACATTAAAAAATGAATCGTGAGAAAATTGCTTCGAGCCTGGCTGGCCGGTGCCTGATGTATTTTTTCGCGTGCCTATTATAGTTTCTCAGCCCATTGCATCAGAAATAATTAATTTATGCAAGCTCATATAAATGCATCTTCTCATGCCGTGATCCATCTATTTAGTATAAAATGCCCCATCAAATGATACCATTAAGGCAATGAAATCTGTCTGAGTATTGCAGATCAAGGAATTATTAATTTGTTGATACACAACTAGTGACTTGATGTGGCAATCCAATCATGACTGTTCTGTAATAAAGACGCCTTTTTCAATGCTCTCTCCTGCTTGTTTTATTGGTACCCAAGCCGTGAGACCTGTAAAAAGTCTCACATATATATTTATATCATTCAAATACGCAAATTAACGAAAGAGCAAAATAAAAAGCAGGAGTATTCAACCAGAAAACGAAAGTTAAAACTAACCATGCAAGCGCGCTGAGAGCTGCAGACATAGCATGATATATAAGCAATATAATTTCTAAAACAATTGCTACTCATATAAGTAGAAAACATCATATTGTGTTGCATTGGTCAGGCTCCTCCCTGCTGATGCCCTGATCCATCAACATTTTTATTAAATTCCTTTTGGTTTTTATTTTGAATTTCCTCTTGTTTTAGAAATTATATATATATATATATATGATTTCCTCACCCCACGAAATACCAGCTCTACAGAAATACTCCAGGTCACGTATACACGAAAGTACTAATCTTCGGCCTTCTTTCCCTATATTGCTTTACGTTTTCCCGCTGCAAGCGTCTGCGTTATTCCACCTAAATTCCAAATACAACTATTTTCCATGTTTATGTTCCCGTGGTTTTTTTTTAATTATTTTTTTACGGTCCATAAGAAGGGAAAAAAAAAGCTGTATAAGCTAATGTTTTTAAGAAAATGTGTCGACTAGCAAAATTTTTCAGTCGCCACGTATTTGACAATTAATTTTCACCTTTAGTGAGATGTTTTGCGTCACCCCTCAGATTTTCACCTCTGTAGGTCACTTCGCAATTCTCTGAATGGCCTGGAGTTCAATTCTTTGGGGACTGTCAAACAGCACCTCGATAACTTCTTCATAAATAAGCCTAACGATTAAAAAAAAAAAAAAGAATTAGAAAGAATAGAACAAAATAGTGCTTTTGTGATTCCATAATATTTTATGTTTGTGCACTGCATTGTTGGTATTTATGATAAAAAATTTCAGAACTTTCCGGATGACCAAATACTTTGCATTGATAAATACCATTTCCAACAAATATGTCCATCTGCAATCCCTACAAATGAAAAAGAAATGATTGATTTAATGAATAAAAAAAATATGAGAAACAGCAATTACAGCAGCGAAATTCCTTTTAATGGAGAAAGTTATATTTTTTAACAATACATTTACTATATTCTTGAATAGATATATAGTTTTCATTGTGACTAGGTCACATCAGGCAGTCATTAACAAAACAGAATCACTTATACTTAGTAATTTCAAATTTAAAATTTTGATTTTATATACAATTTTATTGAGTTATAAATTTATGATACATTTGTTTTGATATTCTTTACAAATAATTTATTAGCTCTATTAAAGCTATAACAAATGCACCCTCTATTATGTTTAATCTATTAATTGAATATACTATAAATATCTGAAAAGATAAAATATGACTTTTATGGAAAGTCTTTTGACTGATACACGCCAGTTTCAACAAAAATATCTCAGGGGGTGTGACACATAATTTCAAAGCTACAAAATGTGAAAAAAAATTGCAGCTGAATCATCATACTACTCACAGAAAAAACAAAAATGTGAATTAAAATGAACAAAAAGCTAATAATGCAAATTTTTTTATATTTATTTTATATAAGAGATTACACCCTTTATAGTCTACTAGCCACAGCATGGCCAGCACAGCGTTGCCTGTGACAATTCCAAGAAGGTCGAAAACGTTGGTTCAAGAGAGAGAAAAAATAGTCTATGAATATAAATACTGGTTCAGAAACACTAGGAAGAGGAAAGATCGTCTTACAATAATAAAAAAGAATACTTGTACAGAAAAAGATTGCCTATAACATAAGACAATATCAATGATGTAATAATAACAATGGTTAGATTTATATTTTAATTTTAGAACTTTAAAGGCAGTTTATGTAGCAGCAGATAACTAAACATTAATTACAATAAACAATTATCTGTTTTTAACAATACCCTTATGCATAATTTGACAAAAAAATCTCACTATTGTGATTTTCAATAATATTAAATAATATACAGTATAACTTAAATAACTCAAAGTTGATGACGTCTCCAAAAATATTTTATATAAAGTTTTTAAGAACACCACATGATTTCTAAAATTTAACATCAAATTATTAAGAGCATTTATATATTTTTAAAAATTGGTGTTAGGTGTAAAAGAAAAAGAATGTATTAGGAAAAAATACAAAACATATTTCTTTTATTTAACATAAACATGAAACAATCTGACACCAGGGCCGCCCATAAGGGGGGACAAACCCGACAAATGTCGGAGGGCCCGGACGTTTAAGGGGCCCGCTGCCCAAAGGTTTATTCAAGAAATTATCTGCCTCATTTTAGGGTTATTTTCCGAATTTGACGAAAAAATATCGAACAGAAAATATTTTTTTCAAGTCCGTAAAACGGCCCCATCAAGGTGGTCTCACATTTTCACCAGTCTCCGGTCTACGACAACGACTAGTTGGTTTACATGCCACAAGGAGTAATGAAATAATAAGCACGTTCTTCAACTTTATAAACCAGCTTTATAATTTCTTTAGTGCGAGCCCACGGCGATGGGAACTGCTTCTAAAACACACTGATGGGAGGTCTCTACACGGTCTTTGTGAGACAAGATGGAGTGCAAGAATTGAGTCAGTGAAACCTATATCTGAAAAACTACCTGATGTTTTAAAGGCCCTTCAAGATGTAAAAAATTAGTAGTTTATCGTAAGAGAGGAAACGGCGGAAAAGTAAATGGATTCCTCAATTACTTTTAAAAATTTGAAACTTTAAGTCAGTTAAATATTTGGAAGGAAATACTATAGTAAATTAATGCAAGAAATTTAATCCTTCAATCATTATATATCTCCCTTGATATCGAAATGAATAACATTAAAGCGTTAACTGAAACAATAGATAAAGATTTAAGAAAACAATGGCCTGTATAAATAGAGCTAAAGAGACAGCTTCTATTATGGGTATAGATGCAGAATTTTCTAAAAAAAGTGGACGGAAAAGGAAGCTTTTTTTCGGAAAAGGATGCTTTTGAAGTGGAAAGAGAAATGCCTGAAGTATTAGAAACCGAAGAAACAAAATTCAAAAGTTCAGTTTTTGATATATAGTAATCAATAAAATAGTTTCTCAGTTAGAATCAAGGTATGAGCAAATGAAAAAACATATGCAATACATTCGAAGCCATATTAAAAATAAATTCTAATTCTATTGACAACAGCGCACTTAAAAAATTAATTGTAAGCTATCCAGATGATTTAAGCCACAATCTCATCAATGAAATTAAGATGTACAAGACCGTTCGCGAAGCTACTTTTGCACATTAAGCTAAGTTAGAAAATATAGGTCTTCCACTCCCTTTAAATTATATCTATAGATTAAAATTGCAATCTATTTTTACAGAACTTTGCTTAGTTTTAAGAATTTTGTTTTATCTTCCCATCACTGTGGCTTCTGGTGAAAGGATTCAGCAAATTACCTATAAACAAAAATCATTTACGATCTACTTTGGGCCAAGAAAAATTTGAATCATCTTAGAATATTTTCAATTGAGCATGAACTGGAGTGCAAAATTAGCTTCCTTTTTCGACGGCATCCATAAATTCATTAATTTGAATAGGAGATTTACTGCTCCCTCCTCAGTACTGCAAAAGTGTTCGGAGTTTTGACTTGTCTTCAACGTCCAAGGTAGGTTTTAGCATGGGTTTCTTACTATCTTTCTATAGAGATATTTATTATAGTTTTCTGAGTATACTTCATTATCCTTATTAAAGTTCTGCTCGATCGAAAAGTGAAAACACTTCGGGCGTTAGGCGTATAACACATATACATATTTAATTACATATTCACTAACGAGTTCATTATTAATTACTGTGGGTTTGCTTCTACATTTCTAAAGTTGTGTATTTTTATATATATGGATACTTTTGAAAATAAAAACTTCCTACAACCTAGGGGCCCGCGCGAAAATTTAGTCGGGGGGCCCGGGAACTTTATGGGCGGCCCTGTCTGACACAAAAAGGAGTATCTTAATTAAGGGTTTTTTATTTTGTAATTTTAATTTCTTTTGTTTGTAAAAATCCTCATTACATTTTCTAAACATCCTGTTTTGAGCCAGAACTCCATAAAGAAGGTCAACAGGTAAAATTTCTTCACACAAAATATAAAACGTGAGACACACAAGACAAAATTTATAGTGTATTGCGCAAGATGGGCGATAGGGAGTATTATTAGAGTGCCTATATAATAAGAGTGGCGACATACGGGAAACATTTTCTGATTGGCTTAGAGATGATTTTTTCCAAGCTCCCGTAGGCTTAACAAGGGAATTTTCTGTGTGTACGGGTAAAACGTGAGTACATTAAATTTAGAAGAAAACATCGCTTTTTCATGTTCTAGAATCTATATTTATTCTTATTTTAGTGTTTTGTCCGTATAAATTTTAATACTTTTAAAGTAAATAGCTTTTTTTGAACAACATGGTGTTTCTCGCAATCTAAGTTAGCGCGTTGTGCAATCCATCTCATCAATTACGCATGTAATTGAGCATTTATATGATTCATTTTCCCTAATGTATCCATATTATAACAATCATATGCTTTTTGTTCTCCCTGAAATTATATATTCCAGCAACCTTCCTTGAGACGATTCTGGTAGAAAAATTGCTGCAGCGCAAGCGCATCGGGCCAAATTTGGTCACTTGTCACCACTCTTATTATATAAGCATTCTAGATATTCTATGTACATGCACTGGATGTTTTTCAGGATGGATTGAGTCACCAATACCTTACTGTTGCTATTTTTTGAGAGGGAAATTAAAGCAAACTTGTATAAGACATTTCATTGATGAAGAAATCATCCCTTCCCGAGCTTAACTACGACAGAGAATTAACAACAACAAATGCCAGACTGAGGACGATGCAACTCAGAGGTATGAAGATTTTGCCAGATGGATCAAGAACATACCCTGAATACAGGCACTTAATCCCAAGCACCTCTTTAACTGCCCTTCCATTATTGCAGCACTCTTCAAGATCGACTTGGAACTGTTCCAGGGAGACCCTTTATATGGACAAAGCTGTAGATGTGGCCTACACAGTGCTCCACGCTTTTGGACCCAATTAACTATGCTCTCCCATCCTTTTTCAATTATTGCACTGGTCACACGACAACAACAAAATTGATGAAGAAAATATTCAAATTATACAAAAGGAATTTAGAATTCAAATTATCCACAATTATACGCATGCAGTTTTGCATTAAAATTATAAAAAAATTCAAAGGGATTTTGAATAATCCAATAATTTCAATTGAAAAGTTCAAATAAAACAAATTTTACTAGGTAGAACCCTACTTAATGATGTATTAGCTTAAGTTGGCATCTTAACAGCAAAGAGTAAGTACTAAGTACCTATTGAGTTTTTTAAAAAATTTAATTTTTTATGCTTTTAAATTATAACTGAAGACAATTTTAAAACAATTGCAATAAAAGTGCACCAAAATTGAGGATTAATTTATTCTTTATGTATTAATATTTAATTAAAAAAACATTTATTTTTTCTTTAAACATAAATATAATTTAAATCAATTTATTGAGTGAACAAGTCGGTTCAATTTCAGTTCATTATGAAAAGGGTTCTTTTCTGTCTCTCATTACTATTTTGCAACAGAAGATTTGAATCATGCCAATGTTACACCATCATGTATGATTCTACTTTATATTAATGAGGACATGAAGCAAAGACTGAGAAAAGAGACGACTTTAAAATTAAAAAACAAAACTTGCAAATTTTGATTATTTCCTTTGAATAACTTGAAAACCACTTAACTCCGATCATGTAAACATTGATAAAAAATGTGATGCTGATTCGGTACAGCTTTGATAGACTTCTTTGTGGCAATACCTTTTTGTTTGCAAGTTGTGACAAAGACAATCCTGTTTTATTAGGATTATAGCAATCTCGCGATTATCTAAATCTATTATTTATTTTCGTAAATCATTTTATTTTACCACGCTTATATATTACTTTAGTTTGTTAGAATTAATATGACCTTTAGTACTTTCATATTGCCTATGTTCCAATAGACTTAAAACTAATAAATTATTTAACTTGGACAAGCTTCTATAACAATATTTCATAAAAAGTAAGAGATTTTTTATTTTGAACTAAATACCTAGTAGTAGTAGTAAGAATAATAAGTTATGTGAATGTTTTTTTGACTATTTTTGAAATTCTTTTCATTGATTTTTTAATTACTTTCCTTCCAGCATAAAATTTTCCCCTCAGAATTCTTCCTTAGAAACATAAAAAACAGGTCAGAAATTACATCATAAGAGTTGCCACAAAAAGTCTTTATCAAAGTTGTACCAATGTTTCTTATCAAAAGCCTATTGTACTAGGCAAAAAAAAAATTATGGTAAAAGTAATGTTTGCACACAAAATCAGGAATTCATAAATTATAGTCGAGCATTTTATCGCGGACAGCCCAACGCAGTTTGTCATGTGTTTTTTCCCCTGGGGGCTTAAAATTATTCCAAAACTTTTTATAATAATTATACATGGCTACTGGGTCATTTTTCTTTTTCCTTTGATTAGCAATTCGGAAATGAAGGGACCGTGGTGTCGAGTAAGAGGACTGGGAAGCACTGTGGGTGACCGGACTCAAAGCGTTGATACTTCCAGTAGATCCATTGGACTTCCATGACAAGTCATCACTCGAAAAAGACTTACTGCTTTCCAAGTTCTCAGTCTCAGGATAAGATGTGTTAAAGATGCTGGGAATGTCGAGAAATTCTTCTGTGATCACAGGTTTGCCATCCTTATGCCTCAGGACTTTTCTTTTGATTTTGTTTCCTGCTATAGACACAGAGCTGGATGACAGGCTGCTTTCAAAGGGTCGATTGCATTCTTTGTTTTCTTCAAGGACATCAGTGTCTTGTCTCCTTGCAAAGGTATTCAATTTAAAGCGCCTTCTGTAGTTACTAAGTGGATCATCTGTCTCAGACAAACTACTTAGCGACGAGCTGTTTGTGAACTTTTGATCAGAGTTCAGTTCTCGGGACTTCACAATTTCTGGCAACTTTGCAGACAGATCATATTTATTTTGTATTCTTGTATAGTTTCTTGCAGCAGACACGGAGCTGGATGGTTCACTGTCGATGTTCGGACTGTCCACTTCAGTATTTTCGAGAGATTTCTTATCCGCTTGTTGCTTAGCATATGTATTCAGTTTAAAGGAATTAAAACGGTTTCTATACTTGCTGTAAGGGTCATCTTTTACAAGACCATTGCTAAGAGATGAACCCTCGGAAATCTTAGAATCCTCATTTATTTGTTTTTCTTGCGATGTCTGGGACATTAACTTCCCCGTATATTTCCCGTTCATCTCATCATGTTTGTGATGCGTTGTCGAATATTTAATGATTGTCGAACTTGAAAGTCTTCGCTCTTTTTTTGAAACTTCAGAGGGGTATTGTTCTTCCTCGACTAATTCTGAAAGATCCTCTTTCATCATCTGAAATACATCCGGGGTAACGTCATTGTAGCCGAGCTTTTTCAATTCGCTTAGCAGTTCTACATCCGAACAATAAGGCGCCTTTCGAGAAGACATTATTTTAGGGGCTTACTTTTAAATCCTGTACGTGGATTCACATCATCGGTGCAGAGAAAAGCGTGAAATTCAACATGTTAAAAATACGCTGTTGGACTGTATTAGATGTAACATGTAAACAACTTTTGAAACTCATCATGACAAACATTCAGTAACAAATACAGTGAAGGAGAATATTTTCAATTTTTCAATACCAGGGATCTATTTTGAAAATTTTGAGGCCTGGGTGCTATAAGTTCCACGTCTGTGTCATAAAAAATTAAGATTTTAGGACACAAATTTAATCAAAACGCAGTGATGGTATCTGTAACAGAATAAGTTTTATAATAATAATAATAATACTTATTTTTAAAGAAAAGTTTACAGCATCGTTGAAAGAAATGAAGTGAACCCAAATCCAACGAGTTAGCGACTTCAACTTGCACTTCATCTTGAATTCCGGAGATCTTAAACATTTTATAAATATTACATATATTAACTATTTTTGAGATTTGAGCTGTGTTCAACAATTACAAAAACAATGAATTCGTAAGTAGTTTCCCTCATTGCTTCCATTTCCTTTGGCTATCCTTTGTTTCATCTTTCGTTTTACCGGTGTTTGTCGAACATAGAAGTTTGAATTGTTGAATGAAAAGTATATTTTTATCGATTCTCTAATCATGTTCAAGATAATGTTATGTTCCCAGGGCTTCTAGATTCACCATCTAGAAGGCCTAAGTGATGTGCTGTTCGTGAATTTGTACATGGCCATGAATGCTATAGGTAACCGAAGAAAAAATAAAAATTCTCAGTTTATGAAAGTATACCTGTTTAGAAGTAAAATGTTGTAGACTTGCAAACAATTTTTGCTTTGTTTCCTATAACTGATGAATTTGAGTTCCTATAACTGATGAATTTGAGTATGGTAAATCAGAGTATAGAGATGATACTCGCGTGTAAAGTGCTATCGCACTTATTCAAAAATCAACTGACCCAAGGTCGGCTACCTTCATGAAAGAAGCCACACAATAGCGGGTATGAAAACGTTAGTATATTTTTGGTGGAGTGGTAGCAAACGGGACAGTCCTTTTTTTTCTCACCAAAGTGGTAACCTTCCATTTTGGCTGTTTTTAAGGCAACCCTATCAAGAAGATTAGGATTAAAGACATCTGATTGGAATTAAACCGTGTTTTGTAGTGAAATTAAACATGCTCTGATTGGTTTAGATTTTTTTTTCTCGTTTAATGATAAGAGATAACAACGCTTAATCCGCCACTTTGTTTTTTATTGTTTCACCGTGGTGTGTGTTTTTTATCGTTCCTCTTGCATTTTTTTCTTGTTTAACGACTCCGTCTTTTTTTGGTGTAAAGGTTGGTGTTTACTTCTTTTCAAGTTGAGCATGAGCCATTCACGAACTCTGATTGCTATGATTCTTGTTTAACGACTCCGCTTCGGTATTTGTTTCGGTAGGAAGATCTGTCCAAAGACTAAACGCATCCATTGGCAGGTCTTTATTTATTTTAAACAACGGCGTAGAATATCCGAGATCAAGAAGCTTGACAATGATTCGCATTTAGAGGCTGCTCATGGATTACCAACGGAATGTGCAGCATATTGCCGAAAGGATGGTATATTCAAGGAGTTTGGTACTCTTCACGCAACTAATGTCGGCAATAGCAAATTTGCAGATGTACTTGCTGCCGCTAAACACAGTGACATTGAGACCCCTTGAGAGAGATTATCCGTGCATCTTCCTCCGTTATAAGACGAAAATACTCTCGTGCATCGAATTTTCTAGCCTTCGTCCTAGAAATTAACAGTATTTACAGTGTGGCAACAAAATGAGGGTAAGTTTCGTTTTTCTATACCATTTCGCAAAAAATTACTATCAAATCCATTTATGCAAAGGTTTGCAGTGTGAATTTTGCTATATGGACCATCTTGTTATGGCGATTTCCGACATCTTGTTATGGCGATTTCCGCCATCTTGGTTTGGAGACCAACACAAACGCCTTGGCTCTACTGTCCTGTTTGCTACCACTCCACCATTTTTTTTATTGTATTCATTCATTAAAATTTTGTGAGAAGGATAGCACACCAAGTGGTCATGTACTTAGGCTGCTCATTTACTCGCAAGAATAGAAGTAGAACACAACTTTTTTATGGTAGACAAATGTTACCAAACTGAACAATTAAATAACATTTGTTGAAATAGTGATTTTCATCGTGATTAAAGTGGAAGAAAAACATGCATAAAAAGAGATGACATGAAGGAACGAATTCTTGGAGGCTGTGTTTGCTGTTGTTTAGTAGTTATATTGCTGTTTGAGAAGGTTTCTGCAAAGAAGCAAGAATACAGTCAAGCTTGGGCCATTTGATTTTGAGAGTTTTCAAACATGTTAAGCAAAAGCTGCCTTATGTAAAATCATGAATGGTAATCCATTGCTGCGTTTTCCCCTTGCCAACTCATTGTCATTCCTATAGCTTCTGACATCAAACGATAATTTTGTGGGAAAATTTATACAGAAATGATGTGGTACAGGGAGTAAGTGGTAAAGTTCACTGGAAAACAATTTTTTTATGGTGCTCTGAACCAATTGTACAGTTTGGATCCTACAAGAAGGCACATTGGGTCAGTCAGTTTTTAACAGGTGTTTGGTAGAAGGGCTGCAATTTCAAAAGCATTTACTATAACCATAGATGAATTTCTCCTGCAAAGCATTATCACTGCTATCGCTTTCAGTACTGAGTGATGAACTTCACATCAAAATCCACTTTGAAGCCGCTAGTTGTGAAAATGCTGTTTTTTCGTCACAATCCAACACCTAATGTTAAGAACTAGCCACAGCTTGGCGTTGCCCATAACAGTTCTTTTCATGGAGTCGGGTGTGAGCACTGCTCGCCAACCCCAGTGTTTGCTATGCATTCTCATTTAGTTTGTTTCGCTAACCAACACTACAGGATGGCAGTGATGATCTCAAAGTGGATAGTAATAAATAAATGCCACTAAATTAATTTTTAGATAGTTTAGATTAAAATTTAAAAATTGGACTGGACGTATTAAATCTTACTGCAATACCAAATTATGTGTTAAGATCAGAGTGTAAAAAAATCAATTAATCAGATTATTTTTATTTAAATTTCTGCAGGCCCTATACAATGATTTTATATTAATTATATATAAATTTGTTAAATAAAAAATTGAGTTTCTGACATGACATGTAAACTAATATTTATTTTAAATAAACAATCAGAATTTGTGGCACATTAAATCAATATATACTTAACATTTGTTTAACTTTAAAACACAAGTTGACATCCTACATAGCTTTTCTTGAGAAAATATGTTGGATGTTATTTGTATGAATAATTTTGAACATCTCACCAACGGTGAGATATTTTTTTAAGAGTTGCAGTTTTTCCAAAACTTTGATACAAATATGAAATTAACAGGAAATAAAAATGCTGTTACAAAAGAATAAATCAAATAAATATTATTTTTATTAAATAGCATAAATTTTATATGAAAAAAAAATGAGTAGACATCAAAAATAAAAATGGTACAACTTCAGCCTACGTTTATAGCAGTGGCAACGGACTTGGCGCTTTTTTGACGCACTTCTAGTAGCGAGTAATGACAGGTTAAGGTAACCCATCCGCATAACGGTTATTGGGGATTTTAATATAACCTGGGCAAGTAGAAAGAAATTTTATTTAGAATATTCCAGAAAATTCTTTCAAATTCCATTAAACTGTCGTTTGATTTCATTGGTTCATTTGAAATTATTTTTTCCTTGGCGACTTAAGCGCGCCAAGGGCGGGCCGTTGCCACCGCTAGAAAAGTAGACTGAAGCTGTAGCCCTGTGGGGGGGGGAAACTTAATTCAGTTTAAATTATCAACCTATTTCCGAATATAAAATAACTTTTTTTTTCTTCAAAATCTCTAGTTATCTATATTTTTCCGTGAATATTCTTATTTTCTAATTAAATTAACTTTAAATAAAATAAAACCTAAAATTAATAACTCGTTTTATCTAAGAAACAAAAAATTTAACTTATTAAAACAATCATAAATATTGCCCTTAAAAGAAGCATCATTTTAAAAATTCTCATTAGTTAGCCTTTTATCGCGGCATCGAAAATCTAAGTACCGTGGTGGAAAATCGCACATGCACATAAATAAACATCGGAATCGTTGTGTCGATCTATACCCAAATTTCCCCCAAAGATGCTAAAATGACACGCCATCATCAACGCGAAATTTCACACAGGAAAATCATGAGATACTGATTAGGCAACTCAACGTGAAAATCGCGCTCAACGTGAAACCGACGTTGACATCGTTTTTTCATGATGAATCGCGCATGCGCTATGAAAACTTCGATGCATCAAAAATCGTGATACCGGAAAACCATGAAATAATGTTTTGGCAACTCAACGTGAAAATCGCGAAACCGATGTGGCGATGTTAATACCGGTTTTTCACGATGAATCGCGCATGCACTATGAAAACATCGATGCATCGAATATCGTGACACCGAAAAACCATGATGATGCTCTGGGATTGGCTGCGTGGCATCGTTTGAAACCGTGATGATGCCCTGGGATTGGCTGCGTGAGATCGGGAAAAACCGCGATATCGTGTATGCGCTTTGAAAATATCGAAATCGTGATAGTGCTCTGGGATTGGCTGTGTGACATCGGGAAAAACCAATATATCACGATACATCGTCATCGGGAAAATCGCGAAACCGATATGACGGTGTCAACCTCAAACCGGTTTTCCACGATGTATCAATACATCGTCCAGGCCTAGCAACTAGTCGACATATTAGTCCCATTTACTGAAGCTCCTGTCAATAGAAGCTTACTTATATTTCTACTCTTACTCAACTTATACTTCACCATGTTTATCGTTGCGATATATGTCTCATTTGGCGCATTTTATGTTTATAGAAGACAAAAAACTGCACAAATCGGAACCTTTTTTGTAAAAAATGATAAAAAAATGGGTCATTTTCTCAAAAATTTACGAAAAGTCGGAAGACTCTCATCCCTGAAGTAAGGACATATTCACACTTTCCTTATTATTTTTTTTACATTTATTCTTTGACTTTAATTTGATGATATAATTAATTGTAAAGAAAAAATTGTAGAAAAGTGGAAATTCTCTCGGAAGAAAAAAAAAGCGGAAGATTTTCGCCCCTGTAATATTCATGCACGGTTATAATCGATTATTATAACAATGTTACTGAACGATCATAAATCGATAAATGTAGCGCAAATATCGAGTTTCTAAGAAAAAGTCGCCTTGAAATGAAAATAGTTGCCTTTTTTTTTCTAAAATAGTTGCTTTTGACGTTTTTCAATGTTAATTTTCTGAAAAAAGTCGCTATAGTCGCCTTGCCTTGAAAATAGTTGCCTCTGGGAGGCCTGCATATTGGATCTTTCTCATTTCCTTCTAACATTTAATGGCTGTGTGTAAAAATGTATATTTCTACTTTCTAATCTCTATTACACACTACAAAAATAAGCTAACACAGGGGTTCCCAAACTTATCCAAGTGGTGGTACCCTTAATATAATTGTAATTTTCTCACTGCACCCTCATCGTCATGTAATATTTATCTGTGGTATATTATTACATATATACGTATTTCATATTTGTACCACTTGAAATTAGAGAATTAAGAACATATAATTAATACAATTAAAGTATTTAAAATTCACACACAAACACTTTAATTAAACTTAATAAAAAAAACATAGGTTGGTTAAAAAAAAAATAATAATAAAATTATCTTCATCATGCTCTTGGTTGGGGAAGTGAACCGATTTTTGATGAGTGACCTTAACCCTTTTTTCTATTGCTTAGATCGGAGGCTACGGGCACTTTGCATCACCTCTCATTTCTCTACGTGGCACCCCAGGGTGCTGTGGCACACACTTTGGGAACCCCTGAGCCAACTGACAAATGCCTCAAAAACTTGACTTCCCACTTGTGTTTTTTTTTTTAGATTCTAATAAGTTACAACTGGCTGTTGCAATCTTTTATAATTTGCAGTAATTAACCCAGTTCCCTCGGAGCTTGGTGTAGCCATCAGTGCTGAAATCACCATGAGTGCAGAAAAATTAAAGCATTTGACCACTTCTGTGATTTTTCTATGGTAGGGGAAGACGGGGTACAGTGAAACAAAATGTACTAATTATTTTTTCCTATCCACAATTTTGCATGCACAAAAGTATAATTAATGCATACTTTTAAACTTGTATTTTCCCCATCTAAACAAATTTTATCAGGTTCTAAACAATATCTTTATGATTGAAAAATAACAAACAGTAAATGTCTCACAGTGTTTCATTGTACCCCGTATGCTGGGGTACAATGAAACACATACTGGGGTACAATGAAACACTCCAAATGATGCAAGCAATTTTCACCCTATATAGTTTATTTTAGTCACATTTGACTTCATTTAAATTTACGATTTCTCCAACAGAATATATTTAATAAAGTTTCAGTTCATCCTCCTTGATTAAAACATAAACATTTATTCAGATACTGCTTGTCTCACGCATGTTATGTGTGGATATCTCATTCTTAGTACTTCAGTGATCAGCTGGAGCTACAAAATAATCTGGATCCTTGTCATCTTCTGGAGTTTGTAGGAGGTAGTTTGTTTTGAAAACAATACCTTCTTGGTTTTTTCTTCCTCTTTTTACTTTCAAATTGCTTAACAAGAGCATTTTTTACTGGCGTGGTTAGAACAAAACTCTTTTTTTTTTCTGTTTTCCTACTCTTTCTACTTTTTTTTTTGGACCAGCCTTGGGGTAAGGTTTTATCTCTTGAGGAGAAATGTATTTCCTCACAGGTTTAGAACTAGTGCATGGTGTATGAACAGTTGCTAAACAACCTGCAGTCGGTGTTTCTGATCTACTAATGGCAAGATCCACAACTTATCATTCTTGGGTTTTGTCTGTCTGGTCTTCATTTTCATTGATATGACCATGGAAATAGTCTTCAGTAGAACAAGGCCTATCTGACACGTACAAACACAAATAATCTTCTTCCCAAAACATATCTCTATTGAAAGGCCATATTCCAGTTGGTGAAAAACCTTTTGTAATATTTTGTGGAGTGAAAGACTTACAATAAGCAGTGCCAAGCAAAGAAGATATCTCATAGATAGAGATTGTATGACCTAGATTACACAGCATCCAATCATTTGCAGCTAGATTGAAGACATTTTTAAGTGACTTGAACACAGTTTTGTCTAAAGGCTGCATTTTGTTACTAGTTTGTGGGGGCAGGGTTACAACAACAATTCCGTTATCTTTCGTAAAATTTAGACTGGAAATTGTAATATGTGATTCATGATTGTCCATTATTAGTACAGCTGGATTTTCTTTAGAACAGTGTGCATGTGCCTGGAAATGTGTTAGAACTTTAACAAAAATATCTCCATTCATCCATCCCGATTTTGTTGCATCACCCGCAGTCCCAGGTGGAGCTCCATTCAACATGCAAAACTTGAAATTTTCTCTAGGAAATACTAAATAATGGGTATAGAATTTCCAGAAGCATTAATAAATTCACACATAATTACAAGAACACCCCTTCCACCAAAAGTTAATAGACCTATTTGTTTTTGGCCCCTATGACTGAGAACTTTAGGAGGATTGTGAACTGTAGTAAGTGCAGTTTAGGCCTATGAAATAAATAAACTGTTCTTAAATGTTTTTGAAAGTAAAAAAACTAACTTACTATAAAAATCTGTATTTAAAAAAAAAAAGAAAAAACAGCTTAATTTTGCATGCTTCCAAAATTACTGATTTGATTTGGTGTTGCCCTTTCTTATTAATGTTAGGTGTTGCCATTTCTTTAGTAAAAGGGTTTTATTTATATAAGTGACAACCAGTAATATGTTATTTTATATCAGTGATATTATATTTACCATTGATATATTACTTCAGGTAAATGCATTCACCCGGGGCGCAATGCAACATGTTTCATTGTACCCCATCTGCAAGTGTTTCATTGTACCCCGTACTGAGGTTACTAAATAAAAAAAAATTTCAAGCTTCTAATATTTATTTTTTTAATTTTGGTTTTGGAGGTATGAAGACAATAACACAAAGATAACAATGTGTAGAAAAAATAATTATTACATATAAGAACGAGGAAAAAGAAACAAAATTACTTTTAGTAAAGAAACTTACTTTCAATGGTGAAAAATCAATAATCTTCTATTGCTAATGTCGTAGAAGTGGAAATGTATTCAAATCACATCAGTAATTGGAACATATAGTTACAAAACATATATATAAATTGCAACTTTCTGTGACAAATTTTACTGATTTTAGAAGCGATGTTTCATTGTACCCCTTGTTTCATTGTACCCCGTCTTCCCCTATATTTACTTGGTTATAAAAATGTAAGATAAGTTGTGATTTAAATCAGTGATTTAAAAAAAAAAATCATTTGATTAAAATCATAATTTTAATTGTTAATTTAAATCAAGTGGTTTAAATCTTGACACCCGGGTTAAGATGTTGAAAGATAGTACGCTAATGGTGTAAGTGATAAATTTTATGGGTTTGCATTGATTTTCTGTGTTAATTTTCCAGATTGCTACAGAAACCTAAGAGTGACATGACGCCTGAAGAGCTGGCAAAGCGAGAAGAAGAGGAATTCAACACTGGTCCACTCTCCATCCTTGCCCAGTCTGTCAAAAACAACACACAAGTTTTGATTAATTGCCGAAACAACAAGAAACTTCTTGGAAGAGTGAAGGCATTTGATAGGTATATTTTTAGGATTTTAGAAATCTATTTTTAACTTAAAAATTTATGTGCTCTTATTCATTTGTGTTATTCTTTCCTAATGCTTTTCCACTATCAAATATAAAATAATTTCAACTTAAACTAAATAAGCGTTGGAACCTTTTTATGCTTTGTACACCAAGTGTAAAAGGCAGTGAAATCAAATCTCTCTTTATGTATTCCTTCTTTATGGTAGAACAAATTGAAGAGTACCATTCAATATGGAGTAATCGAACCACCTAACTGATGATCATGGGGTGTATCTGTCACTTAGGTTTGAATCCCAGTTTGCAAAAATGAATGGATGTTGGCGATTGTTTCTTGTTAATACTAAGGGTGCATTACTCGTTGGTTACTCCTTCACATATCAGTTCGTACCTTGTAGGGCTGAAGGCCAAAGAGGTTAGTCATGGAGCATTTGAAATTTTTTTAATGAAATAAAGTCTTGTATGAAGTCATCTGTATAAGGGAGCATCTTCATTCCAAATTTCAATCACTGTTTGCAAAGTAATGGGAAACTATTCTAGAATTCAAAATTTCAATTTGAATTGGTGAGCAGAAAATGGGAATAATTTCACTTTTTGTTGAGTTTAAACTAATTTTTAAATTGAATTGATTCAGAAAAACTTCATGGCCATGCATAGTTTCAGATTTCTTCCTCTCTAGTTTTTCTCTAAATCAATTCAATGTTTTAGTTTAAGAAATTTCTTTTTTTATTAGCTTATAAGCCAATCATCAGATTCCGGATCGTTTTCTTCCACCTTATAATTTTCTTTATTTATTATTGACTCATGATAGCAGTCAATCAATTCTTCTGTTGTCTAAGTGTTGTTCATCCATAATCACATACTTTTCATAGTCACATTTTTAAGGGAATAGTCTACTTGCTTGACCCTCTTTGAAATCCACACCATATTCATTGCTTTCAACTGAATTAAGTAAAGTTTCATCATCGTTATCTGGAACTATGAAACCAGAATGTTTAGAGCATCCAACACATTCATTTCAAAAGTAATGTTTTTATCAAATGAAGTGATCACTCTTCAATAATGTAGCAACAAATAATACCTTGATCACAAGGCTGCAGCTTTGATGTTGTATTTGGAGGTAGAGAGACTATTTAATTGCCTTTAAATCAGACACATCAAGATGGGCAGAAAAGTTGTCTAGAATCATGCGATTTTTCTTTATTTCATGATTGAGTTTTTTTAATTCAATTCTTTCTGCCTTTGCTTAAAAATTACTTCTATCATCCAGGCATTCTTGTTGGCAGCATATGGAAGGTTCTTTATATTCTTGAAACATTAGGTCTTCTTTGATTTGCTGATTACGAGTTGAGTCAACTTGTCTGATCCATCCATATTAAATCCATCCTCATCGTCTTAAAGAGAAAATTAGCTTGTCTAAAATAAATTATTTAACATTATTTTAAGTACATTTATATTGGGCTTAGGAATTTAGTCCATGGTAACAATAACTTGTCTTAAGCGAGCTCAGTAAACAATTTCAGCATGATAGGAAAATTATTTTAGAAGTTATGAATAAAAGTTTAGGTAGCTAATTAACATTGAATATGCATTCAAAATTTTTCATGCAAAAAATTCACTAAAAATTGAATGAAATGACTAAATTTGGGGTTTGAAGTTAAGCTCAATGTAGATTCGAAATTTGGTATTGTCATCAGGAATTATGAAGTTGTGTGCAATTTAATATAATGAATTAACCAAATTTTATACATATATATATGTGACACCTCCTATCAAATGGAACCTTTGAATTTGCAATACTTTGACAATCCGCAAATAGAGAGGGGTGTTTAAATTTTGTACACAACCACATGGTTTTATTATTTCAGCCCTATTCGTAATATAAATGGGCTGTTTTAACTTGTACCATCTGTCAGGCCAAGATGACTTCTGATTTTCTCCCTTATGTTGCAATTCACTATATAAATTAGTAGAGTGCCAACAAATCACAACATTAAAAATGCATGTATTGCCATAAAATTATGTATTGAACACTGAATATTAAGTTCAAAAGTGCTAATTTATATACCATTTTGACAATTAATCATCTCCTGTTGTCAACTAACTTGTGTTGAGATGCAACCCAATCACTTGTAAGAGAAAAGTCAGTGCAGTAGAACTCCATTCATCCATATCAATTGAGATCCCACCCATATAATTCACGAAAACAGGAAAAAACTAATATTTCTTGAGTGTGTAATGTAATTGAATGACTGAAAACAATTTTGTTTACAATTTGTACTTGCATACTGTATTAAAATGTATCATCGCTTGAAAATATCAGTCAAAGTCAGTTGTTTCGCTGTCTTTACTTGTTTTTGTGCAGCCAAGTCTTGCATGAACTTGCGGTGAGTAGCTGTAGAGGGTCGCTCTCAGCTAGTCGCTCCATCCGTTTTAACCGCAGTGTCATGGCACGCAAACGCCTTACTAGCTGACGGTCCTGCGTCTGGTTGAGCAGCAACGTCGTCGTCATGAATGAGTTCATCGTCACTGAGAATTTGGAATTCAGGGGTCTCTTGTTTTCGTCATTCACTGACAAAAAACTTCTAAAATACGGATTTTGATTTTTTTTTCAGAGCGATCCGGGTAATTGGAGTTCTACTGTACTTGGTAATATTTGTTACTTATTTTTTCCCACAGAGGAACCTGACTTGCTACAAAATATGGCCCTTGTGAAATAAAACCCCAACCAACCTGACTAGCAACAATTTTAAGAGTTTAAAAATTAAAATATATAATCTTCATAACTCTACCTCAAAATGTCACTGCAGTCTATTTCTAAAATACGAATCAGATGTCTACACTGAATGCCTCTTTGTACAAAACATTTTCCTGAACCATATATCTCCTTTGAAATGGGAGAAACTAATTTATATTTGAGTGTTTGTAGAAGACAAGAAATCCATTCATAAAGACATCTTAACCCCATTGTTACTTCTGTATTTGTAGAAAGGAATATTTTCAACTCAATAGTTTGACTATCAGTGTGTGCTCATAAAACTAACAGTTTTTGCTCATTGAGCATCAAAAAGCCACAAATATAAAATGAAAATCTTCCGCGTTTACGCGGATTTCCACTTTTTTTTTTCCTTGAGAATTTCTGCTTTTTCTACAATTTTTTTCTTTAGAATTAAATTATATCATGGAATTACTGCCAAAGAATAAATGTAAAAAAAAAAATAATAAGTAAAGTGTGAATATGTCCTTACTTCAGGGATGAGATTCTTCCTACTTTTGTAGGCATTTCCTACTTTTCGTAAATTTTTGAGAAAATGACTGATTTGTATCATTTTTTTACGAAAAAATTCCGACTTTTGCCCTTTTTTTTGTCTTTTTTTAAACGTAAAATGCGCCAATTGAGACATATATCGCCAACGTTGCACTCCTAAATTTTGCAAGCTGATAAGTCTTTAAAATTCAGTTTTGAAAAGAATCCTTTGTGAAAAGCTTATTAGTTTAATGGCAAACCTGGAGAACTTGGATTTTTAACTAGTCAGCGGTACACTCTATAACAAAAAAATCGACGCACAAAGAAGGAGTTGTCCGATGAAGACAAAAATTGGTGGATAGGAAATGATTAAAATTTCAGAACAATTGAATGATTTATTTCAGAGTTACAGTAACAAGCTCAATAAGGTGTTGACCCACCTCTAGCCTGGATGCAAGCTGCCACGCGGCGTGGCATAGACCGATAAAGCTCCCGGATGGTCTCCTGCAGTATTTCTTGCCAAATTTGCTCCAACTGTCGGAATACGTCATCAACATTCCTTACTGGATGAAGTCGCCTTCCCATCATATCCCAGACATGCTCGATGGGAGAGAGATCTGGTGATCTGGCTCGCCAAGGAAGTTTTTGACAAGCTTAAAGACAGTTCATAGCAACATGTGCCGTATGTGGTCTGGCATTGTCTTGCTGAAAAATAAGCCCAGGTTACTGCGAAAGGAACAGTAGCAAAACAAGTCTCAGAATGTCGTCAACGTACAGCTGTGCAATAAGTGTACCTCTAATGACAACCAAAGGGGTCCGGCTATCAAGGGAAATGGCACCCCAGACAATAACTCCTTGTTGAGGGCCCGTGTGGCATGCAGTAGTGACAGCAAGATTGGCATGCTGCTCTGGGCGTCTCCAGACACGTCTTCGATGATCATCAGGACACAGTTGGAAGCGGGATTTGTCGCTAAAGACTATACGCCCCCAGTTAGCATAATTCCAGCCTGATCGAGCCAAGCACCACAGTAATCTGTCTCGACAGTGTGCAGGCGTGAGTGGCAGGTGGCGTAACGGTCAGTACGAGCGTATATTTCGCTCTCTCAGCCATCTGTGAATGGTCATGGTGGACACTCGTGTGTGGGTCGCACGACTGATGGTTGATAGCGATGAATCAGGCGCTGTGACAGCTGATCTGACAATCACTCTGTCGTCGTGATCTGTTGTGGCCCTATGTCGACCTCTGCCATTGTCCACCCACTCTTGCCAGCATCTTCTAATCGCCGCATCGTTTCGACTCACATGACGAGCGATTCTCCGATTTGCCCAACCTGCCTCTTTCGATCCAATGATACGAACTCTGAAAGTTGATCGTAATGAGCTCGAATCCTGCGGCGAGGCATTTTTTCAGTCGGTAAAAGGTATCCTAAATCGCAATGCAGCAGAAATTTTTAACAACAGTTCAAGATCAACTCCTTATATACATCTGCTGGAGATCGCACTATTCATTCATTGGACACCAAATTTTAATGGCCACCGTTTTAAACATAGACTGCAGCTATATTTTCAAAATGATGCTTTTTTTTAAGGGCAATATTTATGATTGTTTTAATAAGTTAAATTGTTTCTCGGATAATACAAGTTATTAATTTTAAGTTTTATTTAATTTAAAGTTGATTTAATTAGAACATAAGAATATTTACGGAAAAATAGTTATATTAGAGATTTTGAAAAAAATAAGTTATTTTATATTCGAAAATCGGTTGTAAATTTAAACAGAATAAAGTTATACTAGGGGGCCTGCCCCCTGCTCGTTAACGCTCGCCAACCCCCGGAGGATTGCTTCGCAATCCTCATTGGTTCGCTGCGCGAACCTATGCTCGCTTCGCTCGCCTCAATGAAGACATGTGTCCTAGCAGAAGGGATTGTTTACAAAATATGTTACCAAAAAAAGTTTTTCAAATCTAAATTTGCTGTATTACAGAAAAAATATATACAGTATCTCTAAAATCAGAATTCAAATGAAAACTTTGTGCAAATTTTGACTCGAAATATGAGCGTTGCTTTGGAAATTGAATACCCAGCATGTTGTTTGTGTGTACATTTTCCCAGCACTCAAACGACCCACACTTTTTCATTGAGTTTGTTGCCGCACAAGCGTCTTGTTGAACTATAATTGTTGGCCCTGAAAAGGACCGTTTTTTAAATGGCCCTGAAAAGATCCTCCGCTTTCTTTGATTTCTATTATAAACTAACTGCACAACAGCTCATTAAAATTTCCTTTTTTTTTCCTATAAAATTACATTCGATAACATTTTAAATTCAATCAATGCGCGAGACTTCGCGATAATCAAACAATCGTACAGTGTTGCCAAAACGCGATTACAAATAAAGTCTTTTTTGCATGCCATGTAAGAGAATTATATATATAGATTTTTTTCCACAGCTTCAGTCTACGTTTATAGCGGTGGCAATGGCCTGCCCTTGGCACACTTATGTCGCCAAGGAAAGAATTATTTCAAACAAGCCAATGAAATCAAACGACAGTTTAACGGAATTTGAAGGAACTATCAGAAAAAAAATTTATCAGACTAAAAATTTGCTTCCCCCCTTCAGAAAACATTTCTGGCTGCACCGATGTTCAGTACACACATTAGTACACAAATATAATATTCTTATTCAGCTATTTTTGTAGTTCAAAATAATGCTGCATATATTTTCCTCTTTTTTACATTTTGATTGTTTTTACCCCTGTGTATCACAAAATGAAATTCAAATGAAAGAATCAGTTACAAAGCCCAAGAATAATTTTAACTGCTTAAACTTTTTCAAGTAGTCTCGCTATATTTCCCAAAATTTCGTACATTAATGTGCTTAACATTTATCAATGCTACCTAGAAACTAACTGAATCGCATGTCTCATTTTTAACACATGGAGGCTACAAATTAAAATCTTAAAATTCTGATTTAAATGAAATCTGGTTATTGATAGGGACTTCAGCAGGGTTTTATCATGTCTTGCAAGTGATTTATCATTTTGGGAACAAAAAATGTACCTTTGTGACCACTTCTGTAACTACAATGATGCCAGTTTTGTGCCCTAATGGTTAATTTATTTTCCAGGCACTGCAACATGGTTCTTGAAAATGTGAAAGAAATGTGGATGGAGCTGCCAAGGACAGGCAAAGGAAAGAAGAAAGCAAAGGCTGTGAGCAAGGACCGATTTATTTCCAAAATGTTTCTGAGAGGAGATTCTGTCATCGTGGTCTTGAGAAATCCACTCCCTGCAGTGAAAGCATGATAGAACATTGTCCTAACTCATTCGTTTTCATGTTAATTAAGCATTTTCTAATCTTCTGTCAAAAGCCATGGCAATGTACTAACAAAAAGCCATTTTCATATTAAATAAAGTGTTTTACCATATTTTGAAATACCTTGAATACTTCTTTCTAGAATTGCTTAATTTTTAGATGTCTTTTCACCAACCTTCATATAGAATTTGTGTGTCAAGTGCTTTAATTTATCAGTAAATTTGTATTACATTTATATACAGGGCAAAATTTTTGCGATAGGAATCGAAACATTTCATCTGTGAGACGCCAATGGCATATGGAGAAACGTGAAATGGCACTCGTATTTTCGATGTAGAAAATGTTTTTGTATTTTTCACACAGTTTCATTCTTTAGGGTCCTAAAAGCGTGTGCTACATTTCAATTGGAAATCGTAGTTATAAGATCCAATTCGCAAATGTAGAATTAGAAGTATGTGCTACTACATAAAGATGTAATTCTATAAGGCCGATTTACGATTTGTCATCGAAAGATGTTGGAACAAAATATCACATTGCATGACACTGGTACAGCAGTAAAAATACAAGTACTGAATGTGCTTCCATTAATTACTGCAATTATTATTTTTTTTTTGTATAACAGCTTTTTCACACATGACTAGCATATCTAAAACTATTTGATTGATCAACTTTCTTGAAATTCTTACAGCATGTTTTGCAATCATCCTTTTATTATTTAATGAACCAGAAAAGTAGTTACATTTTAAAAGCGAAAACCTCTACCCGATTCTTTTGGCTAAATCGATGAGTTTGAATTTGCACAAATATTTTTTTGTTTTTCTTGTGCATTTTCAATTTCTTTTGATGTTGAGAAATCATTCCAACCTGCGACCACAGAACTTCGCATAGTGTTGAGGAGGGTTAGCAGGTGTTAAAAATGTTTGGCTTGTATAGTGGAAAATCTTTAGCTTAAATAATATGCTTCCATATGAACAATAAAGCAACTGAACACAGTTCTTTTAAAATTTAAGAGAATTTATTACATAAAAATTAAAGCATGAAATAGTATCCACTTAAAAATGGATTTTCAGCTTCAAGAGCTATGAAAATCAAATGTTTGCCGGGTTCAACATTATCAAAACAGTTGCTTTTCTTGTATTTGGCATCCAAGTTTAGAGAAACTTCTAAGAAACAAGTCAATCCATAATTGGTAAGAAAAGTAGCTTGGACTACATGTACCTCACTAATTTAACCCTCTTTTTACGACGCTTCAGAATATCGTTTCCTCCTTTGGTTACTGGAGCTGGCCTTACAGGCAACTTCTGAAATCAGCCCTCACAATGCTTTTTGTTCCATTGTCACCAGATGTTGCGGTTTCTACTGTGGGCCTGGTTATGCCTAGAAGGTAACTTCCCCAGTAAACTAAAAGAACAGCAGTGAATTCAATATGTATGGTCATTAACACACCCGAAGTTGTCTTTGGCCAAGGCTACTTAAAGGGGAAAGGTGGTAAAGAGATAAGGTTCCTACATGTAAAACCGAAGAATGTTGAGCAGATTGTTTTGTTGTAAAGTCTTAAAAACATAGATGGTTTCTTGTGGTGCTTTTTTTTTTTTGGAGGATATATAATCTCTTGCAAATCCTTTAGTCATATAAATTGTAAATAAAATGAATAAGTTTTAAAAACTTACCCCATAAGATGAAACATCTTTCAAGGCGACAATTATTCTTTCGTGGTTTTTCAGATTTCTTAAAATTTTGCCTATTCCTCATTTAATTTTCTAGCAGCACAGTTCATTTATTTCATGCAGAAAACTGTTCTTACAAAAAATTTGAGCTGAAGCATTTTGCAAACGAAATTTTTCCTGCAATAGTTTTGCAAATTTATTTATTACACCTTCGCACATTTATTTAATTGCACAGGTCCTACAGATATTGCATGAAACACTTTTCCAAGTTCTTTCGTTTCAAACCAACACTCAATTGATCAAACTAAACCACCTCGAGAAAAAGTGCCAATCCACGTTTGATTAATTTCCTGCTGGATATGGAGGCAGCATTATTTTCCAGACTTTTATCATCCACTTTAAAAGCAATGTAGCCGGCATTAAATCTCAATACTTCGGTAGAGCAGACTTCTCTTTCGTTGAAAAAGGATTCAGATCACTTTATCAGAGGGTAGTTTTATTCTGCTTTCTAGAGTAGGGTCTCTTATTAACTTTAAAAGATAAGGAAAATCAGCATAACCCAGATGTTACTTTTATTCATTAGATTTGAAAATGAACTGTTAGTGTTATTGAAAAGTCCTTCCGAATGCGGATGTTTTTCCCACCTAATTCTGACACGATACCTAGGGCAACTTGCCGACCAACCGGTATAGTGGTTAAGGTGTAAGCCTCTAGATCGGAAGGTTCCTGGTTCGAATCCGGGTACGGGCATGGATGTTTGTAAGCGTATGGTGTAGAGGCGGCTGGTGCACCTTAAATCTGTCGTGGCCGAAAGTCCACACGTTGGGTTGGCGTGGAAGTTTGGAGAGTGGGGTGCCAGCTCAGGTGTTGCTTCGTCATCTGACCGTGGTTCAAAATTACGAGGTGTTTTCCTCGGATCTTTCCCTCAAGGGACTTATCCCGGACCGTCATCAATAGAACGTTGTGTTGCTCTAGTACGACGTTAACTAAAATTACCATTACCTAGCGCAACTTAAATCCAGTTTTTTCCTAGTTGGGTTGGCGTGGAAGTTTGGAGAGTGGGGTGCCAGCTCAGGTGTTGCTTCGTCATCTGACCGTGGTTCAAAATTACGAAGTGTTGTCCTCGGATCTTTCCCTCAAGGGACTGATCCCGGACCGTCGTCAATAGCCCGTTGTGTTGCTCTAGTACGACGTTAACTAAAAAAAAATTACCTATTAATTTAAACCAATCGATTATTTGAAGGAATCCAAGAAAAATCTCGTCTCTTTACCGCCGACCAACCGGTATAGTGGTTAAGGTGTTAGCCTCTAGATCGGAAGGTTCGGGCATGGATGTTTGTAAACGTATGGTGTAGAGGCGGCTGGTGCACCTTAAATCTGTCGTGGCCGAAAGTCCTCACGTTGGGTTGGCGTGGACGTTTGGAGAGTGGGGTGCCAGCTCAGGTGTTGCTTCGTCATCTGATCGTGGTTCAAAATTACGAGGTGTTGTCCTCGGATCTTTCCCTTAAGGGACTGATTCCGGACCGTCGTTAATAGCCCGTTGTGTTGCTCTAGTACGACGTTAACTAAAATTACCAAAAAAAATTACCATTACCATTTTTACCAATCCTAGCTCTAACATCCTTCTGAATTGGTAACACTGTTCATTTTATTTGCAGGATATTGAAACTGGGTCTGAAATCTCAGCCATTCAAAGAAAACATAAAGGTGCAAAATACAACTGCTGATTCATTTTGAAGCCTGAAAGGACCAAAATTTGTTCAATAAACCTGCAAGTGTAAACAATTGTGTTCCAATTTATACATTTCCAAGGAAAATTATTTCAGTTTATTCAGTGACTGATTTAGGACCTGGCAACTCTTAAAATTGACCTTGTACCAAGCCATTTGAAAATGTCAGGAAATGTACAAATGATTTAACCTTTACGCTGCGGTGCTGGGATTGTTTTCAAAATCGTCTCCAGGAACTGCTTTTCTGATTCTCCCATACCTAACTTAAGCGATGGGGCCGTGAGAGGCATTTACGACTAGCTTTTCTTTCCTAGTATCGTTTGGCGTGAGAAGAGATATCACCTTTCTGTTTTCCCCACACCATTCACACCTCGGTCGGCAGGGTAGGGGCAAAAGAAGGCATCCTTTAGAAGGTCAGTTGCTGGCAGCTCGTAAATGGTGACCGCTATCATGCCGCTGGAGTAAGCGATATGTTAGTGGTAACAAAAGTCAATCTGCCGCATCGTAAAGGTTAAATAACTTGGAAAATAATGTACAGCAGAACTCCAACTATGCGAAACGCTTTTAAAAGAAGAAATTGGTGAAATCCGCATTTTAAAAGATTTTAATAGTGAATGATAAAAACGAAGAGGACCAAGTATCAGTTGAGAATATAAAAAGCATCACAGTAAAAATTCCTGGATGTTCCGACTGCAGTGCAAGGCGAGTGTGGTTCTTCGGACCCTGGATTCCAAATTTTCAGTGATGATGAAGCCATAACAATCAAAGTGTGAGTTAACTCGTTGATGACCTGAAAGGTGACAACGTCATAGCTACTCACCCAGAGCTAGTGAGGCGTTTGAGTGTCTTGACGCATCGCTGAAATGAATGGAGCGGACCCTCTACAGCTACTCACCGTCAATCGCATGCGAGACAGTAGTACAGTAAGTAGCAGTGGCGTATATAGGAGTTTATTTCGGGAGGGGCCAAATATTCTCTAAAGCAATTTAGTATACATCGTACAAATGTATTAATTTTGGGGGAAGCAAACATTCGAAAGCTATTTAGGACGTAGGAAAGCTATTAGGAATAATGTCAATGTTTATAATAATGACTTAAAACCTGCATGGATATTAAAAGGAATAGGTCAGACATGGGTAATAAAAAAGGACAGTTTAAATGTATTTTTAGAAATTGGGAATTATAATTTTAAAGATTGTTTTTATAGTAAAATATAAATTTTTTTAATTGGAAAAAAGTAACTCGTTTACTTATTTAAAATATTCTATAATCCGTTCTTATATAAAGGGGGGGGGGGGGCACTCTTAAAGTTGATGGATAAGTAATTTACTTTTAATTACTATCTCAATAGAAATTTCTTTGCTTAATGTATGAGTATCTGGATCTTAGTTTACTAATTATGACTGACAAAACTAAAACACCGAATAAAAATTAAATTTATTTTAATATTGATAACTTTTTTTTTTATCCAAAACGTTTCAAATACAATTTTTTCCTTTCCAAACATTTTTGTTATTGAAAATATGCATATATAACGAATGGTTAAGAAATTAGTAAAGACATTATCAGTCAAGGTTAAGAGTGGACGCCCTGTAAAATGACAAAAATTGCTGAGAACTTTACAAAACAAAATCTGTATTCCTTGGTGAACTGACAAACTTATCAAGAACTTCTTCGTCTGTTATTTTAATATCTCTGTGAATTGAAAGCAGCGCCAGTCCATATAGTCTCGTTTCTGAAGTAGTATTTCGTAAATAAGTCTTCAGTCTCCGCAAACTTGAGAAACTCCTTTTCCGCGGTCGCAACAGAGACTGGAAGAACCGTTAATGCAAAACGCTGTTTCAGGGAATTGCAGAGATCATCAAGAAAAGGTATATAAACGGCTCTCCTGTTATATTCTTCTGCTGTGCAGTAAAGGATGTTGCTCCTTACATTTTGAAGGCGGCAAGTTCTGGGAACTTCTTCTCTTATCTTTATTTTTTCAGCAAATTCCTTTATTTCACTGTACAGAGTCTTAAAATTTTCATCGGCATCCGTCCTTATGTTTGATGCCAGTTCCAACACATTTGATACATTCTCATAGCTTCCGAGAGGTCAATATTTTTTCTTGACAGTTTTTCTGATAAATTTTGGGTTATGGCGAGCATATACTGCTCAAAACAAAAAGGTTGACGAGAAACTGAAATTGGGTTATTGAACTTATTAACCCATATGCCCTATAGGAGGAATTACTTCCCTCGTTTTCAAATTCTATGAGAGCAAGAATTATGGGTTCCATCAAATTTTTGAATAGCAAACAGAATCAAGTATTTCGACCTAGCGAGTTTCGCATAAAGAAATTAGTTTCTTTTTTTTTTCTGTTCAGGGCAGCATTTTAAAATCACTGAATTTAATATCGCCGTTCTTTTCGCCGATGAATGAAAGCACTCACAAACTTCTTTAATGACCCCCCCCACACACACACACACAGTTTCCTATAGAAATAATATTACACGAATCAGAAAGGCATAAGTTTAGAGTACGAGAAGAACAATGTGTATATACAGCTAATGAAAATTTTTCCTTAATACAAGCGTGTACTCCTCTAAATTACATTACCGCAGCTCCATCATATCCTTGCCCTCTCAACTTATTTAAATCAGGTCCTAAACTTCATAAGTTTTCTAACACAGTTTTAAGCTAAGGCTTGCGCCTGTTACATCAAAGACAGGAACAAAAGCTAGGAAATCTTCTCTGATATTATTCAACTTATCAACGACGTATCGAACACAAAGAGAAAATTGTTCTATTTGGCTGATATCGGTGGTTTCATCAGCTAATACAGTATAAAAGGATGATTTACGAGCATTACATATTATTTTTGATTGAATTAATTGGCCGAGTGTATGAATCAGCTTATGTTGTATAACTGAGCTCGTATACATTCTCTTCCCGCTGCTGTTAGTGAGATGATCTATAAAGATTGATATCTCCACTGTTGGCTCTATATCTCAGCAATGCTCGAAAATTTCCATCATTGCCTTCAGGTTTCTCCCAACTGATTCGCCCACTGTCAATATGGCCTCTTAGTGCTATTTGTTGTCTCCCACAAAATCGTATTGTTTGAACTATCGGTATTATTTTCGTTCTAATATTAATTGCATCAGTTTTCTTTGGGCGTTAATTTGAACTATAACACTTTCAGTGTTTTTGTTAACCATAGCCTTAATATTTTCGGCTGTTAAAACTGATTTTTTGTGGTACGTGCAGTTTTCATGATTATTGAATTCCTCTTTGGCTTTTTTCAAATTATCCAAAGGCTTTGTGTCTAAAGCCCCTGGTAATTGATTATCTCCTATTCGAACAGATTCAGATGAAAAAAAGACACAGTACTTACAAAAAGATCCAAATTTTTCTTCGGAATATGTTAACCATTTGTAATCATCAAGCCATTTCAATTGAAAGGACCTCTTGTGGTTTGAATCTGACGTATTGGGAAATTTCTGTCCACTTTCAGGTTTCCAAATATTTTCAACAAAGGAAATTATTTCTTCATTTGTTAAAGATTTTAGAGAACTTTTATGATAATGATTCCCAATATCATAAATATTTTTCGTTACTAAGCTTACTTTGCCAATTTGTTTGTCATTGGATCTTGAAGAATCTTCAGTGGGGGGCTGCAGCTGATCGCGGTTCCATCAGTGTTATTTCGTCTTTTTATAAAGAAGTTTTGAATGGAGGATTGACTTTTCACCGATGCTCAAGGGGTTGTTTGGGAAGCTAGACAGAGGGTCTCGCAAAGTCGTAAAATTGTCAGGGGTGTCCATTGGATTCTGCGGGCAGCGGAGGGAGAAAATGTTCTCTGTTGAGTTGCACTCTCACAACCACGTGGTCACAGCACATCTTTCATCAACCATCATAAATTTTGGTGATACCTGTGTCCAGCCCACTGTGTTTTCTTTACTCGGGAAAGGAAATAGCTTCTCTGTCCAATTTTAAATGTGTCCAAATAATAAAATTTTTAAGAAAATTATTTCCGTCAAAAATACAAATTAGATTTCAAAAATTCAAAATAACAAGTTATCATGATTGAACCTAGTCAAAATTTCCGGAGGGGCCCGGGCCCCCTCGGCCCCTCCCTTATATACGCCCCTGCTAAACGAGTAGACAATGAAACAACTGACTTTGACCGATATGATCAAGCGATGATACATTTGAATATAGTATGTAGTATAAAATTCTTTTCAGTCCAAAAATAACATTACATACTAAAGCAAAATTATTTTGCTAAAAAATAATCTTTTTTTCGAGAATTGTCCAAATATTTGTTTATCCGGATGGGATCTTGCACCAACCTAGAAAAATAAGACCCCGTTTCTGAACCGAAACTTGTCTGTGACGTCACCCCTAGTAGGGAAGTGCCGAAGACCAATGCTTCCACCCGCTATTATACGACCATCTCACGGGTGTAAGAATCATAGCAATTGCGCATGCGTATGGAGTTGGAAATTTTAACTGCATGTTTGGTTCGGGGGAACGGTATGCCAAATTTGGCAATTTATCGCTTAAAATACGGATTTTTTGAGTTTGCTGACAGATATTAAAGTAATAAGTATGGCCAGTTTAGTATCCTATTTTTATAGTTTAGTTTAAGTACGGTTTATTTACGACCAGTAAATAAGTATTAAGTACTATCTATTCTATACTATCTTTCTATTAAAAGTTAATTTATGTAAGTTCATAATTTAAAAGTTTATTTTTATGCAAACACACACATTATGAGTTTCTGAAAAATAAATTATTTTATAATTAAATTTAATACTGAAGCATGAAAAATAATAAGTTGTCATCTTTGACGCTAGAGTTTTGGGTGTTTGTTTGAGTACATAAGAGTAATTTATTTCTTTTTCCAACTCCATCTTCCACTGTTTAAATTCTGTAAGAATATTTAAATTAGAGTACAAGATCTGAAAATCAAATGATATGACAGATAATTTATAGTAGAGATGATTTCATCTAGTGATGGTAATTATTTACCGTCAAATGATGGAAATTCCACGTGCTCTACATCCAATACTACATTATGAGCACTCGTCACATGTCCCCTCAACTCTGTTCGTGTTTAAAATGTTTCTTCACACGAAACTGTAGGCCAGTTTATGTTAGATTTTCGTTTTATGCTGACATTAGTCACAATGTGCACCTTTTTTATGTGACGTAATAAATTCTGTCGATACTGGAAAGTTTTGTCACAAGAATAGCATTTATTCTGTTCATCCATTCTAGAATGTCAACGACAGATTCTTGGCTTGGCACGGGGTGAAAATATCCTCGTCTTCGCCAAACAAACCATTCGTAAAGAAAGGGTTGTAACAGAGGTCCGGACCGGAATAAATTGACGCATGCGCAATCGCTATGATTCTTACACCCGTGAGATGGTCGTGCTATTATTCCTCTGTAGACCGTGACTTCGCTACCATGCTATGAGGGTTAACGTATTTTCTCCTTTCATAACTGCCGACCCACCGGTATAGTGGTTAAGGTGTCAGCCTCTAGATCGGAAGGTTCCTGGTTCAAATCCGGGTCTGTGCATGGATGTTTGTAATCGTATGGTGTAGAGGCAGCTGGTGCATCTTGAATTTGTCGTGGCCGAAAGTCCTCACGTTGGGTAGGTGTGGACGTTTGGAGAATGGGGTGCCAGCTCAGGTGTTGCTTCGTCATCTGACCGTGGTTCAAAACGACGTGGTGTTATCCTCGGATCTTTCTCTTAAGGGATTGATCCAGGACCGTCGTCAATAGCCCGTTGTGTTCCTCTAGTACAACGTTAATTACCAATTATTATTTAATTTTCGTTCTAAAAAGTGATGGTGTTCACATGTTGTGCCAGGATGCAAGGGCAACTATCCAAATAGCCCCAAAGTCCAAGTGTTCTTTCCCAAATGAAGAGGTATTGAAAAAGAAATGGATTCGTGCAATTTGCGGAAAGGATTTTGTGCCTACAAAATATTCTAAGGTATGTAATTCAGTTCAAAATATTATTTAGACTTAAAACCACAGTACCATCTCCACTTCATAGCCGAATATTTAGAACAATAATTAGAATTTTTTTGTTTGGCTAAGAACTTGTATCATTTTCTCAAGGGCTCCCTAGATGATCAATTTTATTGTCAATGTGATACATCGATTGATAGACGCTTCAGTATAGCTTCAATCAACACGTCAATCTCATTCGGTCAATAGTTTTGGAAGGGACGTGACGTGTTTTATTTTTGTGTTTCAAATTAAGATTTCGACTTTCTTGCTTTGAATTTGGCTGTCTGCTATAGGAAGAAAGAAAAGAGGATACAAAAAGAGTGGTATAAACTGAGAAGCCGCTTTACTCACTAACCTTTACTAAACTTTAAGTGAGATACTGAATCGTACGCAGAATATTAATTTTCTGTTTTTATTTTTCCTCAGTATAATCTGACTTATTTTGTTTTACAACATTACATTACAACATTACAACACATTTTACATTACAACATTTGTTAACACATTAACAATTTTTTTTGCAAAGCAATACTTTTTTTTTTTGCATATTCACTTAACTTTTTATATCTAAGGATAATCACGATACAAAGTAATTAAAAGCTTCACAAACTCCCATTCCCAGACACAATCACTTCTCTTGGGGCTCGCCTAAATTACAATTAGCTTGCGTTTTTTTACAAAAAAAAAAAAAAACTATATACGCTTTATTATAATAGAGATTTGAATTCTAGATCCCTTTGTGTCGACAGATTTTCAGGGAATCAGTTAAAAATCCCCTGCACTCATAACCAATAGGACGGCTATCGAAAACCATCTGCGCGATCCGGACAGATCACAAGTCTCAGCTAGTTGAAAGGGGTTTGAAAAAATTAGAAAGCATTGAATCCAACGAAGAACAAAGCAAGAAACGAAGAAATTCTGCTTTTAAAAAAAAAGGCATTGTGTCTGTTGTCAGATGAATTTGTTAGAATTTATGAAGCCATCGACATCGAAATAATTATTTTAGTAACTCGTTAATTTTTTAAATATTTTGTATTAATATGTATAAAGAGAACAGCAATTTTATAAAATATTTTTCTTCTAAACTAGTATTTTAATGAGTCTTTTTGGTCCCAATTAAATAAAATTTATATATATTTATAAGCAAAGTTGTACTTTGATATATTCGTATTAGAGTAATTTTCATAATGTGGAAACACTAAATGATAACTATGAGTAACTTTTGAAATTTAGCATCAATACTTTTTTAGTGTATTTTTTATAGGCCAAGAATACAATATACAATCATTCAAAAACAGTAACTGTTCTCCAAAATTACTAAAAAAAATATATTTAATTTCAAGATTCGTAGGTTACAGATTTTTGACATTGCTATCCTGTAGGTTACACAATTTCAACAATGCTGGCCTGTATGTTACGCAACTTTGACATTTCCCAAAGTCTAATGATTTTCGGATATTGTGTTATTACATTTTTGTTACATTATTATTATTGTTACATTACATTGCGTCAGAAAACAAAAGTTAATTTGCATGTTTGAAAGAAATCGTTAATTTGCGTATTTGAATGACCATAAATATATATATATTTATATCATTCAAATACGCAAATTAGCAAAATAAAAAGCAGGTGTATTCAACCAGAAAACGAAAGTTAAAACTAATCATGCAAGTGCGTTGAGAGCTGCAGACTGATAATAGATAGCGCTGCACAACATGCAAACGATTATTAAAGAACTAGCAGAAATACCCGGCTTTGCTCGGGTTGATTTAATAATATGTTAATTGAAAAATCATCATCAATTATTTTTCATTAAAGAATGTTAGCATCATTTAAGAGTACGGTAAAAAATTATTTACGATTTAACTTCTCCATCGCTTCTACAATTTACTTCGGACGCAAATATGCATATATTGTATCGAACCATATAATCCATTTCATATTCTTCACACTTCTGCAGAAGTTGATTTCATTTTGTTATGTTATCATTGTGCTATCTCTTTAAATACATCAATTTTTTCACTACATGTGTTACATTGTAAGAATAAAATTTTACTAAAATAAAGAAAAATCTGAACATTATTTGTCTCTAGTTGCAATTTTCTTTCATATACTTTAGAGTAAATTATAATTAAAAATAGTAGTTTTTCTTCCCTGCTATAACTAAATGTATTTAAAACAGTACATTTCACTAGTGTTTGTCAAATTCGGTACGTGCTTGGCACCCGATAATCAGAATGTATTAGAAAAATGAATAAAAACCAGTAAAAAAATATGGTATACGTATATATATATATATATACCATATTTTTTTACTGGTTATATATATATATATATATATATATATATATATATATATTTAGCTATTTTTCTAACGTATCCTTTTAAAACATCCACATTTTTTTTATCAAGCATATTATTAAAAAGGATTGCAAAAAAATATTACAAAACATCAGTGCGCCGTGTGAAAAGTTTGGGAAATGCTGGTATGATTTCGTGTATTTTTTCTGGATCATCAACTGAAAGACATTTAGTGAGTATATTGTGAATATTCTTTTGAAAAAGGTGCAAATAACCAGAGTTTTGAAAGAAAAAAAAACGCCACATATCGGGTATCATCCGCGCAACGACGATATGCAATTGATTCAACGAGCGGAGATCAGCTAAAATGGACACGTGACTTTCTTTCTCGCTGTTAGTTTCAGGGCCTGTCTTTTTAGTTGGCCTTGGGAGCAGAGTGACTGCGATAGGAGTGTTGGTGTGGGCTCTTTTGCGCTCAATTCTCAGACAGTTTGAGACGAATATGGACGGTTTCAAAGTAGAGCACACAAAATTATACAAGATCAACATGGTGTATTCAAAATTGTGCAGGGAACAAGGCGAAGAAGGTTTTTTACTAATGCGGCTATTATTTCAGGGTGAATTAAGTGTTAAAGTAAAAAAAAGGGAAATCACTTGCGAAAGGAGTCTTTGTTTGCGAAGCAAACCAAATGGAATTGCATAGCAATCACCGGGGTTTGGCGAGCAGGGGGGCAAAGCCCTCAATGTGACGTCATGGATCGGAAAGTCAAATCAGAATTATACGAATTATTAAGATAGTTTGGCTGTCGCAGAAGATTGACTCTGCAAAAGGAATGTTGGTTTGCGAGGCAAACCAAATGGGATTGCGTAGTAATCCCTGGAGTTTGTTACGTATAATGTCACGACAGTACATAAATTCCTGTGAAACACATAAAGTGTCAGTGGCAATTGATTGTACAGTAGCAGAAATCCGTTATTTAAGTTCACATAAATTTGTGGGTAATGGTGGGACACACACTTTATATCTTTTACAAACCCAAAAAGGAAAAAATCCCATGGGATCATATCTGGTAACCTAGGTGTCCAGCTGTGTAACATTAAATCATCTGTAGCCCAAAGAGGTGGTGCCCCATCTTGTAGGAAAACGAAGTTGAAGAGATCTTCTTTTATCTCTCTCTGGGGGAAAAGCCATATTAAACATATCCAAGCCACATACGCCATCATTACATCTGCCGCTGAAGCTTCTAAAACAGCTTCCATGAAATAGTTTCACGAAGAACACGCAAGCATTATCGAATCTTCACAATACAAAACTTCCATTATTCTTTTGTATTCATGTATTACTTATTCTGTTGGAACCTCTCGAAGCAATTTTGAGCGAGAACGCGCCAATAGTGGGAGTTGTGATTTTTTTGTATTTTGTTCCATTTTCAGAAAAATATTTGTTTCTCTCGGGTGAAAGTGGTCTGGTCCATCTCTCTTCTTATACGAGCTCTTGTGCTCATGCATTTATATTTGATGGTATTGTCCATCTTTCGTCTTCAGAGCTATTGTGCTCAAATACTTCAATTTCTAAATATGACATATATAAAGTATAATTAACTAAATAAAACTACAGTCCACTTTTATCGAATTATTCCATATCTTAATCGCCAAGATACATTCTGTATTGTTTATTTTCGAAAATATAGAATTTTGAAATCGCAGGGCTCCTAACAGGTTTTAAGGTCCAAAAAGGTGACAAAAGTGACTAATTAAACCAAAAAAGGTGACAAAAAGTGACTAATCAAGTAGAAAAAGGTGACAAAAAGTTACTAATCAAGTAGAAAAAGGTGACAAAAAGTGACTAATCAAGTAGAAAAAGGTGACAAAAAGTGACTAATCGATCAAAAAAAAGTAACAAATAACAATAATGCTAAATATATTAAAAAAAAAAACTGGACCCAATATGGATTTAGAAGGGGTCACAGCACCACTGATCAGATCCTATATTTAAGTCAAAGTATTAAATATGCTCAAAATATGAAGCCTACTAATCATACCGTATCTGCATTTCTGGATCTATCTAAGGCCTTCGACAAGGTCTGGCGAAACAAACTTATTGTTAAGCTTTATGAAACTTTTAACATTGGAGGTAGAGCCCTCGCCTGGATTTCAGACTTTCTACAGAACAGGCTCATCAAAGTATAATATGACAACACGTTCTCCGACAATTTTAAACTATCTCAAGGAGTCCCTCAGGGCTCAGTCTTGAGTCCCACGCTTTTTTCATTATTTCTGGGGGGCTTGGAAGAGAAGCTGAATGGGGCCAGCAAAATTGGTATATTTGCTGATGATATCGTTCTATGGGATTCAAACCCAGACATTAAAATGCTGGAATCAAATCTTAATCTAGCACTTGCAAGAGTCCAGGATTTTGCTGCAGAACATAAACTAACATTTAATGTCTCCAAATCAGTGACAAGTTTTTTCACCACCAATAAACATATTTATAATTATCACCCTCAGATTTCCCTGAGCGGTATTCCTCTCCCATATGAAAATCACCCTAGATATCTGGGTTTTGTACTCGACCCAGAATTTACTTGCAACAAACACATTGAGGCCCTGGTAGCCAAGAGTAGAAAGAGGCTGAATATCCTTAAATATATTTCTGGCCGTGACTGGGGTGCAGACGCGACTACACTTAGGACCACCTACATCACTCTTGTGAGACCTATATTAGAATATGCTCAACAAATATATTCGAGTGCGTCAGAATCCAATCTTGAGAAGCTTGATCGTGTTCAACAGAGTGCGGGACGCATAATTACAGGTCTAAGAAATTCCTGCCCTAGCGAAATTGTGCTTTTTGAGGCAGACCTTATACCATTAAATAAGAGAAGAGACTTGTGAAATATTTTAGTAAACTACTTAGTTATAGAACCCAACACAGAACTGCTGATTACCTCTTACATTGGACCAATAACCAGAGACTAAAAAGAAACAGCCCTTTTTCACGTGCAATCTCCCTAAATGCAGTCTATCAAGATGTCGAGCACCATTCCCTTAAGACTTTCGTCGATCCCTCGCGAGGGATTCCGAGAGTGCACTTTTGTCCGGCTTTAGCATTAAGCACAAATAAAACTTCGGACGTTCCTGAATTGCTACAACAGCTGGCTCTCGAGATTATAAACAACATCCCAGAGGAGGGCATCCGGGTTTATACATATGGTAGCAGAGATGAGCAGAATTGTACTGGAAGTGGAGTATAGATCAAGAGACCCGATGTCGATGTAAACATAAAACCCAAATTACTGTTCTGTTTTCCGATCGGAGCTTCTGGCTATCGAGGCGGGACTGAATGCAATTGAAGAGGACTCGCACTTAGACCCCATCTGGATCCTTACGGATAGTAGAAGTTCTATCCAATATTTGAGTGCATGGCCCAGTGTGCGTGATAGGGCTGGAACGGCAATCTTACAACGGCTGTCTAAACTTTCAGAAAAGCGAGATTTTTACCTACAGTGGATTCCATCCCATGTGGGACTTTATGGCAATGAGATTGCTGACTCACTGGCAAAACTTGGCACACAAGAACCCCTTCCGGAAAACTTGACACTTACATCCTCGGAAATTCACTCCATTCGAAAGACTGGAATGTTCCCCCAGTAAATACCTGGTACTCTGGGCCGGGTCGCGCTTTGACCTTCAGGGGTGATCAGACTGCGTACACAAGATTCATCAGTGGTCACCTAAAGTGTATGAGCACAAGCGAAAGATCTACCCCAATTGCAATAAGTGTTTGTCCAGTGAAGCTAGCCCGACTCACCTCCTTAGCTGCGTGCAGTTTGAGAAAGAGGATTTCCTGCGCGACCCGGTTTTGTTCTTCGACTTCCTGAGGGTGGATGGACCTTTCGCTAGACCAGTGGGGATAAGTAACAACAACATATTCAAGTATAAAGATAGAAAATAAAAAGATCCTCCCAAGCTACCCTTATCTTTTATTTTTCTTTCTTTGGAAGGATATTTTTATTTTTTTCATTTAAAAAGTACATCATTTTAAAATATTAACATAATTTTTTTTAATCGGAATTATGATTTTTTAATTTGTTTATTTTTGACACAGCTTGAAGAATTTCTTCCTTTTCTTTGAAATATTATGTCTTAATTTTTTTTGTTCAAGAAGTCTGAAATTAATTTTGTCTTTTTCTTCTCAATAGAAGAATGTGCATTTTTTAAAGTCTGTCTTTGCTGACCAGCATCATCTGAGACTTCCTTCAATCATTGCCTGAACAAGTGCTCCTTCCTTTAATAATTTTGAAGCACTATCCAACACCTCATCCTCTTCTTTACACATAATTTTAAGTTTTCGTTCTTCTATCACCTTTCTTTTCTCTGCCAGCTGCTTTAAATCTTTTTCTTTTCTGTCCTTCTCTAAATTTTTCTTCTGCCTTACGTTTTATATCTTCTAAATAGGCACTGTAGGTTTTATATGCAACCCTTACCATATCCTTAAGCTTTGATGTGATTGACACCAAATAAGGTTAATTGTCAAAATTTGCCAAGCTACTTTTAACCGTCTTCAATGCATTGAGTGTGCATTCTGACATTGATGCTCTGTCTCCTGTCAAAGCTCTTGCTGAGGCTGAGAAGTCAAGTTCAATGTCTGCACTACCATGAGAAAGTGACAGGGCAGTCTTCACTAGCTTTGACACAACTGGGTACTTAGGATCCACACCACTAATGCAGGGTTGTCAACCTTTTCTGAGCAGCTTCAGGAGCATTCTCATAAAATTTCAGGAGTTTTGAGACTGCTCCCGGAGCAACGCGAAAATCAGGACAAAAATAAAATATCTACATATTTTTCTTTTAAAAACAGTTATAAAATTCCCTATTAGCACAAATAATTTCTTTTTAATCCCAAATGCAGACGTCCAAAATAAGGAATTGTCAAAATTTTCGAAAAAATAAATAAATATTGGACGTTTTGCTAACCCGAGTTTTTTTGTTTTTCTCACTTTTTTCCATCTTTCTGACAATTTTCATAGAACAAGGAGGTAAACCTGAACCTAATTGATGAAACAACGCAAAATAACGGACATGTTCAGAGTAAATACCAATCAGAAAAATTAAGAAGATTTGCAAGTAAAATTTCTTGCATTGTTTTTAAAAAATTCATATTTATATATATATCTGCTATTTTAGTATTGCAAACGTAAAATTCGCGCAAGGAGGGTTAGATTAAAGTTTTTTTTTGACAAAAAATCCGAAATTCGGAAAAGCCGAGGACAAAAGGATTCCAAATTTTGGACTTTGTACTGTTTAAAGGATAAAAATTACATGTGTACATTAGAGTGCCTATATAATAAGAGTGGCGACATACGGGAAACACTTTCTGATTGGCTTAGAGACCTTTTCTACCGCCCGAAGCGGTATTTTCCCAGCTCCCGTAGACTTAACATGGGAACTTTTTGTGTGCTCGAGAAAAACGTGTGTATATTAAATTAAAAAGAAAATATAGCTTATTCGTGTTCTAGAATGTTTATTTATAATTATTTTAGTGTTTCGTCAGTGTAAATTTGAAGACTTTTTAAGTAAATAGCTTTTTTTGAACATGCTGTATCCCGCTACTTTGGCGATGAAAACATCGCGCCAAAGGCAGTTAGCAAGTTTTAAACTTTTGATAATGCGTTGTTTTTTTAGCTGTTTCCTTATTATAGGTTTTCAATAACCTAAGCCGAATTGAATCATCAGAAAAGCAGAGAGTAAATTGTAGCAATGCTTTATATAAAAAGAATAAAAGAAATGTTTATATAAAAGTGTTATTTTTGATGCAAACTTTCATCTTTATTTTGCTGCTAGATCTCGGAACAAAACCACCACATCATTTATCTGTGAATTTGGATATAAATGCGTACAAATGCTGTTAACTATTTTTTATCTTGAGATTATTCTTGTATGTTTAGGCCAATATTTGCTCATAATTTAGTTTCAATCTGTTAATTCTATTTTTCATATGAAAATGTGGTAGATTTTTTAACAAATGTGTACTGATGGTGTTGATTATTTTTGAAATTACATGTCTTTTGACTTGTATAAATGGATGAAACTTAAAATTAAATTTAAGTGGGTTAAAATTGTGTTATGCATTAAAAAGGTCAAATAAAAATGTCCAGTATCTTTTCTGGTTCGGTTAATGTAAGGAAAGGATTAATCACTCTAAAAAAAACTACATGTGTTGAACAGTTCGTTGAAAGAAAGTTTTATTTTAAGGAACTATCCATTAATAGTAGGACATTTCAAATCTATTTTTTATTTAATGTTATAAAATTAATGCGTAAACTTCTATCAAACAGCATTGAAAGAATTTAAAGAAAAAACTTGTGCCTGAGAGAAACAACACATCAGTTCTTATTTTATTTAACACTGAAGTTATAAGCTTAACTTTATTAATTTTCTTGTTAATATTCACGAAAACAAGTTCAATAAGTCGTGAGCATAAAAATTACGGGACATAAACACTATCGCCAAAAGAGAGAGGAGGAAATGTGGGAAACCGATGGAAGAAACGTATTCGTCCAGTAACCGATTCTGGTAGAAAAATGGCTGCCGCGCATGTGCATTGGGCCAAATTTGGTCCCTTGTCGCCACTCTTATTATATAGGCACTCTAGTGCACATGAAAGGTTTTATCTCCTTAAATTATAGAAACAAAATTCTAGTACACAATTTCTCCGAAAATTGAAAAAATTTTCCTTTTCATAGAGGAAATTTCCCTTTTCAAAATTTGGAGCGAACCAATGATTACACCGAGTTGCGGATTTTCGATTCTTTAGCGTAGAAACTCTGGAAGTTTCGGAGCACTTGGCAACTCTGCTAATGTCTCGCAGTCTGAAGAACTGGTTCCAGTAAACATCAATATGCTTCATTCTAAATCCTTATTCCTCAAATTATCTTTGGAGTAATTTCCACTCATCCAGTAGTATGTCTGTCGGGACATACCATAGCATTGCTCTTGCAAATTCTAATACTTGTCGAACACTCTCACCACTGAGTCTCTCAAGAGGACCAACACAGGATAAACTTTAAGAAGAGATGAAATGAAGGAGGAATTCTTCAAAAAATATTTAACATTTGCAATGTAATGATTCTGAGCACTTTGAAAAAATAAATTCCTTTCCTTCTCTTTCGCATTCTGTAGCGCTCTAGAAATTTGATCTCCAATCACAATATCAGCCAGGGGTAACAGTTTCTGAGGACATATATCTTCAAATTTATCCATTTTCAAATCTCGAATAAATTCCTCTTTGTAGATCCTACCCAAAATTGTTCTTGTCAACAATTCAAGTTGAGAATGAAAGTTGTGTATTGGAGGTTCTTTTTTCTGAAGAAATTCGGTCACATGATTAAATATAGGTACTTGCACTTGATACGACAAATATCACCTCAGCCTTCATAGTTTCTCTTCTAAGGAAATAAACAATTTTTTTGTAGCTTGGTCTTTGTATCATGTTTGGCTTCTTTATTGGAATGTTGTCAAGGATATACTTTCGCACTGTAATCCACTGTTCAAGCAACCTTTCAGCAGCTGGCTTTAGGCTTAGCTACCTGCTTGATGAAATAGTGAGTGGGAAGTTTCAAGTCTTCTAGAATTTGTTCGTATGTTGACCAACACTTAGGCCACTGATTAAAAAATCTGTGAATAGTAAAAACCAGTTCAGACACATCTTCCCTTAACTCTTTTAGACCTTTAAGAAAAGCATTATGTATTGTGTGAATATTACATGCCTCAATGTTAATTAGTTCTTTTTTCGGGTAGAAAGTAATGAGTCATTTTAATCTTTTTAAAAACTGACATTCACTAAAAAAACCTAAAGAATTTGTAATAATCAACTTCGATGATGACAGAATAATTTTCAATACGTTCACAACCCTCTGGATACAGAGAGGGACGAAATTTTTGCAATCTTTCAGATCTCAAGCTCTTTAAGAAACGGCTGAAGATAAGATTTCCATGGCATTGATTTCTGTGCCCCAAAGAGAGCAGCGCGTGAATAGCCTCCGTTCCATAGACAGGAATATAGGGGGTTTTAATGGGAAGCTTCGAGCGCTTAGAATGTGTGAGAGGTTGATGATCTATCCCCTTAAAAACTGACACCTTCAAGTGTAAATTATCTAGACATATTGAAGATTCCACCGTCATTTCAGTGTTTACCCTGACGTATCTATACCTTCTAGACATAATCAGACCCACAATAGAAACTGCAACATTTCTCTTGACCTCTCCATTCTCGACTTATTCTAGAATCTGAAAATAAAACGGGTCTGTTGAGACCGCCCTCAGATCTGTGTATGGAGGATGTTATCCCCCCCTTTTAAGTGACCACTGACATCGATTACCATTTACGAGCTGTCAGCGTCTGACCTCCTAGAGGGTTACTCCTATTGTTCGACCTGTGATATCTACCTTGCGCCAAATGATACGCCACTATGAAAGGAAAACGTTAGTCGTAAATGCCTATCACTCAAGTTAGTTAAGAGGGGTCGGACATGCAGATGGCCCTGCTTCCCTTAAACTTCGCCGCTTTGTTTTACTGATAGCCTTTACCTGTGGGAAAATTTCCAGAACTTGCTGCTAATACACCGAGGGCAACGTGAAGTATCCTTTTACAATTGAAACAGTACGCTTTTGAATCTATTCTTGCGGTGGAATGTAGCGTGTATTTCAAAATTGAATTCGTACACTGCTTTTTTTTTTTATAGAAAAAAAATGAATTTTTTTAAACTGTGCACCAAAAATTTTTCTTCTCCAAATAAAATTTAACTTAAAACCCCTGAAAAGGTGACAAAAAGTGATGTGTTAGGAGCCCTGTAAATGTTAAGACTCCACTCAAAGGACAGCGTTGACAAGATCAATTTTAAAGCCAATAATTCTGTCTACAAATGATGAAAAGTAGAACATCTGAATGATTTTCTTTCCTGGTTAGCTCTACTGGTACACTAAAAAAAGAAACACATTTAACCATCTCACATACAACATGCTCTTCTTTAGATGTCTAATTATTTCATTGAGTTGAATTTTACATACTTTCTACCTGGTAAAATTCAGACCGACTCTCTTGAAAATCACTTTGGAAAATATAGAGCACTTGTGGGTTCAAAATATCTAATATCAATTTATGAATCTAAGGCCAAATTAAGAATGCAAAATTTTCTTCCACTTGTTTTAAATTCCAACATGTATGGTGAAATAGAAATTAGAAACACTGACCCTGAAAATAACCGCTAAGAAATTAAGGATAATGTTCAATATTCCCAATTTTAGATATTTCTGAAAAGGATTTTGATTTAAAACCTCTGCTACCTATTTATAAGGTTATTGTGCTCGTTCAGCAATTTCTAAACTGAACTGTGATGCCTGCTCAAAATCTTTAGTTCTAGATAAAACTTTAAATTTAATTTGGGATTACATTCTTATTCAGAATTTAGACCGGTGGTTTGCTATGTTCATCTTCAGATGTTGTTACTGCTGTTACATAGTTGTGCAAAAGCTAGATTACCAAAAGAATAAACATTGGTTTTTGAGACAGAATAATCAAAGGGAACTTGAAATCACTATTAGTTTTGATTTGATTAATAAGCATGAATCTTTTCTTAACGATGAGAATTGTTCTAATTGGCATTCAAAGACCATGTACTGAAACTAATTTTAAGACCTTTAACAAATGCTTTACTAAACAATTATTGCACTTTAAAAAATGATACACCAAAACCTGTTTCACTTACTAAACAGCGTAAACTAGATACAGTTAAGAACTCCCAAATGTGACTCTGCAGCCTATGCCAGAAAAAAATCTTTACCCCCAAACAGATAAAAACAAAAAGCCAGAGTAAAATAACCACTTAAAAATCATGTATAAATCAACCAGAATAATAAAATTAAATAATATTGTTTTAAGGTTGATTTATATACATTTTTTCATTACATGCATGGATTTTGTGAATTTGAATATAATCAGAATTGTATCATGTTTACCTTTACATAACTAAAAGAATATAAATGTTTGCTGAGATTTGCATATGTGCAAAAATAAAGTTTGTTCTTACTTTTATTTGTTTTATATTGCATTTAAGATTTGATTTCCTGGCATTCAATTTTAACGTTTGTATTCTTAAAGGCAGCTGCTTAAAGTATTTATTTGTTTAAAAACAACTTTCCTTTTCAAGCCTAAGTTTTTCTTAAAACAAAAACAAAAAAAGTTTAAAAACACAATTAAGCATTTATTTTCTCATTTCAAACTTTGGTAGATAACTGAGTAATCTTATATTTGGTTGAACTTGTTAATGTTTTGCAGTGTCATGGGGAGAATCAAGCTTCACTGTTTACCTACTTGTTCTGATATCACAAATGAGCGCTGCATCCTTGTCCGTCTAGGTGGTGTTGGTCTGGTCCCTATTGATCCTGATAACTGGAGTTCTGCTGTATTTTGTCCCACATTTTGATGAAAAAAGCAATCATAACTAAAGTGAGCAAGACTAAAAAGTTTAATAAGTGAATACTTTACATAATTGATAGCAATATAGCTAGAAAAAGTTGACACTTTTACATTCACGAAAATGAAATAACCCTTTTACAAACTAGCTACAAATGAAAACATAACATAAATAAAATTACATGATTGTGCATATTCCTACCATTTTACCGAAGCAATCACCATTAAGTTACTTAACAGAACTGGCCGAAAGTACACAATTGAGTCAACAATATTTTAATATACCTTTAGCAGCATTTCTCAACAATGAGAGAAACAGCATTCATTTGAGTTTCAATATTCCTTCTACTTATGAGAAAAATCAAACTACTCGGCAGTTCTTTAGCCTTTGTTTCAAATGAAACATCACTTTTACAAAGAAAAAAACTCAAGAGGTAAATCGAAAATCTTAAAGCATATTTTATCTCAAAGTATAAAGTGGAATAACTTTCAAAAACATTTTACACTACCCTAGAAAAATGTATTGCCACACAAATCATATATACTCAAGAAAGAATGTTCTAAACACATAACTTGCCTAGTTTTAATACCTTTGTCATAAGTTTGTTATCAATACATTTGATTTCAAATTATTAAGAAACTTTTAAGATGTTTCAAACGCTGGATATAAATTTTTCACCAATCTTCGACACTTCAGAAAAATAATTTTTCTCTGGGGATTTAGTTTATAATTTATTGTATGCTAATTTGCAGACCTTTTATGTGTAATTTTACTTTTATCTATCAAAAGAAATTGTAGGCTTTCACCGTACAAACAGATGAGAATAAGATTATACAAATAAAGATTTAAATTAGACCATAAAATTTTATATAATAGAAATTATTTGTAAGTAAAACATTTGAAATCTAGGCCTACAACTCTGAGCAAATTTTGTTACAACTGTAAATCATGAATTTGAATTATACAAACACATAAAAGCAATATCAACATTTTCAATCAAAAATTGAAGTCATATTCCAAATTTAAATTTTTTGAACAAATATATTTGGTTTTCATTTTTGTAGAGCTATCAGTTATAAAATGAATCAACTTCAATAAAGCTAAAAAATAAGCAGTCAAAATTCAAGATTGAAATTAAAACAAACTGAAGTTTCCATATAAAAATTATATAAAGCAGACTTTCTTTAATTCAATGATGTGTGCTGAACCTTAGTAAATTGATTTTTCTGAAGCTTATAAGTTCTTAAGCTTAGATGCTTGAAATTTAAAAAGAAGTTCAAGAAAGTACAGATTCAGTCTATGTTAATAGCGGTAGCAAGTTTTGGTACACTTTTAGTAGCGAGTTATGGCAACCTCGGCAAGTGGAAAGTTTAAATTTCCATTTTGAATATTCTGGGAAGTTCTTTCAAAATCTTTTAAACAGTCAATTGATTTCATTTGTAATAATTCTTTCCTAGGCGACTTTAGAAGTGCGCCAAGGTCATAGACACCGCTATAAACGTAAACTGGAGCTATACTGTATTTACTTCTCCAGTTCCCTAAAATAGGACAAAAATCAATTCTTAGGTATCATTTAAAAAAGCCAGAACACTTGTTTTACACAAATTACTTCAAGCAGATGTCATCAGCCTCGAATGACACCCGATTTAGTATTTGTTGAGGTATTGCAAGGACACCAAAGCCTTATTGTCACTTCACAAAGGTGAATCAAAAATGCACCTGTACTCATGTAGAAGTAAAGTTTGAAATAGAAGGATAGAAAGCATCCTCTCCCAATACACAAAAACATTAAAATGTGTGAAAAATTCAATTCCCAACACACTTCCGCACAAAAGTAAGTCACCTCTGTTGGAATGAGAAGCTCTTAGATGAAATGACTCGTTAAAGTTTCAATTCATTCGGACACTGAATGCAGGCAACACGTTGGAACTTGACCAACTTGTACTTGTCATACACAGCTCGATGCGGTTGAGATGCTATGGTGCTATACTTTTCAAACAGGCACTGTGTGACAATTTTTATGTCTTGCAAGGAGTACCCAGTCAACTGCTTCAGCTCCTTGGGCCAGGTGTGTGCTTCCAAAATGCAGTTCGCCAAAGCGAGGCAGCCAGCCCCGATTTCGCTGGGCAGAAACACCAACAGCTCTACATACAGCATCGAGATCTCACATATGTACTGAGCAAGAAACAGCACAGTTTCGGAGGAAGAAGCCATGTTGGCATACATCTGCAGGAAGTTGTGTGCTGTGGGAGGTGCCAGGTCAAAATTGATTGCAAGCAGAAGCATCTGCTCCATTTGCAGGATCTCCTTCTTAGTGTATGTGCTATCTGTGATGTACACAAAATCTTTGAGCTCTGGAACATAGATTTCATGATGCTTGGCTGCGATGAACAGGGCCGTTGTGCCGACCAGTTGCAGATAAGACCGCTGGACGCTCATCGAGGAAATGAATCGGTCTGTGTAGGAGACTGCAAGGTGGATGGTTTCTGATTGGAAGGTGTATTCTTCGGCCACTTCTATCATCCAGTCAATGAGAACAGTACGCATCTCCATCGAGACGTCCTCCTGTCTCCGCATCCTGGACACGTTGGGTCGAACACCTCTCTGACGTTCCTTCAAGTAGTGGTAAACCTCAATTTTGTAGGGAGCTGTCCAACGCTGCTCCAATTCCTTGTTTTCCAGCACGTCCTGCGGAATATCAGGAAGACTCCAAGAGGCGTTTTCCTTGGACTCATCATCGCCTTTGTACAGCTTCATGACATACTGAGGCAACTCTAATTCTGTAGGCGACGCATTGGGAGTAGATACATGCATGTTGTCATCAAATATTGGGAACTTCAAAGATTGTATTGGTTGCGAGCTCGATTGGACTGTGGTCGTTGCATCCACCCTCCATATATTGTCCTTGGATAGAACGTGATATTTGGTAATAGGGCCATTGAGAGACGACAAAGCCGGCCTTTTCGGAATATTGTTAGCATACTTAACCGCTTCGATAGCAGAAACATTGGACGAAAGAGGACCTCGGTAAGAATTGTACTGCGCCATGACTTTCTCGAACGTTGACTGAAGCACCTTAGGAATATATGAATCCAACACGAAAATTGTTCGTATCTTACATTCTTTAGAAATGCTAAACTATTCTAGTTTTTAAATTTAACATGAATGAAATCCCACTGCACTTGAACAACAGTAAAAAAAAGTCAGGAACGTTGAGGCCAGCTGCAGAACACAACGAGATAGCAAACGAATTTGCCACCAAAAGAAGCTTTTTGCTACTTTCAATTTAATACGTTTGACGGTTTACAGTTAAAATTTAAACAGTTCACGCATTGCAAACTACGTCACTACTAAAAACAAAAGAGGATGATTCGATTTTAATATAAAGTTAGTGGCAAACACTGTAAACAGCATAAAATTAGGATAAATTATAGTTCCTAAATTTTTGTTTACAAATGTCAGTTTATTAATTAAAATGTAGCAATAGCAAGAGACAGGAAGAACTTTCTGACAGCTGTTACAGTCTGCACTTTTCCTTCCTTTGATTGGTCAATAATTTAGCGCCGTTAGAACATAAAATTGTAAACAATTATTGATCTTGTTTTGAGCTCTGTCAAATTTGATTTTCTTTTGGACATTTCTTTTTGTTGAGATATTGAAGGGTAATCGGTTAATATTTTTTTTTTCCCGTCGCAACCAAGCTCATCGAAAGTAGCTTCTCGAACTGAAAAATACAATAACGAAGTATGGGTGATTCTGATCGCAATTTGAGCATAATTTCAGAAGCGAAAGAAACGTTTAAGAACCTTCATGAAGTATCCAGATTGTTGCATTCTGGATTAGACGACGAGGCTATAGCCATTTGTGTAAGATTGGTTGAAGATGGTGCAAATCCTGAAGCCTTGGCTTCTGTTATCAGAGATATGCGACGGGAATCCGCCGCTGACTAGTGCAAAATGTAGCGGGATACTTTTGTAAGTTTTTGTTTTGAAAATATTTTCTCTTTCGGCAGTGACGCAATGAAAGGGGTGCTTTTGTGTCCCTTGTAATGTTTTAACAAATATGTAAATGCATGGAGTAGTTTTGTAATATTCTTTCAATATGTAATAAAAACATATTAAATAAAATTCTACGAAATGTGAATGCATGAGAATTAAAAATTTTATTTTCCTTCGCTGGCTTTATCATCTGTGTCATATTTGAATATCTACTTAACACATTAACCAGGATTAGAATTAGGAGCAGAAAGTTCTGAGTCAATGGCACCTAAATATTTTTCTTCCTGTGTCAAAACATTCCACTTCAGTGTAACTTTATTTTTTTTTATTTTCATTGATTTGGGTAAACTTGTAATGATTAGGGCCTGGTCTTTAAGCTTTCATGCCTTATTACCTTTACATCAGCCTTTTGCATGTCACACATAGATTTTTATTTGGGAAACCACTCCATCATTGCCATTTTTATTTCTCATTAACATGCTTTGCCAATGTTTTCAGATTGTTTTGATCACTTTTTGCTTTCTACATTGTTGCGTCATTTTGCCAGTGTTATAAATCATCTTTTTTTTTAAATTACATTTCATTCTAACTTTAATAGTGAACTTAAATGGGGGATTCCCCATCTTATCACAGTTTTCTCCATTTATATTTTCAGCCTTTATAATTTGTTTCTACCAATGGTGTCTTACATACATTACATTTTTTATCCTGGAATTTCTTGTATCATCTGCGCATCAAATATATAATTTTAATTATACTTCTTTATTGCTACAGTTTGTCTGTCTTTGGATCTTGTGCCATAAAACCCAAACCAACCATTTGGCATAGAAACTGTAGTTCTAATTTTGACCCCTTACAAAATGAAATCCTGATGACTACTGATTAAAGTAATTCATGTCTTAAAATCTATAATCTTACTTATAATGTCCCACAAAGCAACACATTTGCATGTTTTTTTACAAAGATTGAAGGGTTTTAGATTGGTCTGGCTTACCCAGGATACACAATCTGCAGAGATTACATTGGTATTCTTACCTTCCTATTTCAAGGGGTGGTAATTTGAGATGATTGAACTGTTGAACATAAATAATCTGAAATGAGGATCACTGATTTCTTAATTTAAAAATTTTCTTCGAAGTATGGAGGCTCTAGAGTGCTGCTAGGATAACTACTAAAGATGTATAAAAATGTTATTAAATGAAACTACTCTTGATTGAAACTATGAAAGATGTACCTACTCTTGATTACCCTTCAAGTGGTTTTGACGAAATATGTTGTCCATCAAGATCTGACCAACTTGGCTAATGACAGGATATCTCGTCATCCAGACATTGCTTATTTCTTTATGTTGGTGGTATCCAGATCTGAATAGTTTCCTTCTAGTGACGAGATATCTTCCCCCATCGAGATCTGGACGCCGGTTTGAGAGAGGAGATGGAAACACATGTTAACCAAAACAAGAATATTGGATTTTACAGTGCATTTTATTTTCTGATTTTAAGGGACATCTGACGATGTTTGATCGTAGTCAAAAACCAAAGGCCTTTTCAGATCAGAAATGTTTTTAAGCAATTAATACAATACCCTTAATTATATTGCTCCTCAATTTATTTCAAACTCTGCAATATTGCTCTTTTTATTTACTTGATTTCAAATAAATTTTCTGTTTCGAGGAGCAGCAAAATTCAAATTCTCAGGCTACAGGTCTCTTTCTTTGAAATGAATGTCACTTGCTTCAAGCAGTTATCTTAAACTTTTGCTTGGCTCTTACTGTATGAAATCCCTCAGGGGTTGCCACTAACATTGTCAAGTTAGGGAGCTAGGGTTAAGCATCAGACCTCCAAAGGAATATATAGAAAATTACTGATGACGCATTCAAAGTAGGAAAGTTAAGAAAATCACGGAACTGCTACTCAATCGCTGATAGTTTTGAATCACAGTTCTTGCCTGCTGCTGAATTATAAAATAACAGTACTTGAGTAGCAGTGATTACTGGAACAGTGATTGAGAATATGTGTCAACCGGTAGCCGTGATTGAGAGTTAATTGATATCAGCGGATATCGTTTGATCCTGATACTGTGCACGTGATTTGGGAGAAGGGATTGAAGGTGATAACATTTTACCTCGGTACCATTTTAACTGCTACAGAGTATCAGTGATTTGGTAGGCCTAATTGATGGTAATATTTTGCATTTGTGAACTGTGACCTTAACCACTTTCCCTTAACAAATTCCGTCGCAGTTTAAAAACACAATCAGATTCTTCAGTTGCGATCACAGTTGAAACTGTTACTGTGAAATCACTATTATTAACATAACTAATTCAAAGAGGTTCTTGAGTGTGTCCACACTGCTTTGGGAAAAAAATGGATTTGTTTGGCCAACAAAAAGGGAACAGACTGCAGTGTAAATGCGTAAGCGAGCAGGGGGCGAAACCCCCTAGTCTTTTAAAATTTTATATCAAATTTTGTAAGTTCTGCTCTTTTACTTAACATGTTTGCTGCAGAGCACTATTTCCCAGAAGCCGACTTACTTTTTATAACAAATATGATTGAAAAATGCGTCAATACCAGATTGGCCGTTCTTTTAGCTATTGCCCCGCCATAGAAATGGTTTGTTTTACTAACTAGTAAAGCTGTAAATTCGAAACCACATACCTTTACAACTAGCTTCTAACCTTTACTCTACGTCAATACCACGCCAACACCTAATATTTAATGCCAATTGAAGCAGAGTACAATTACACGAGATCAGCAGCGAACGTGTTAACTCCTACTTGATGAGGTAAAAAAAAGAGCAAATGTCATGATCAGAGCAGATGCTGTGATGGGTTGCACTTGTAGGTGGTTGAGAGGACAAAGGGAATAAAAGAGCGATGAAGATGATTGGGTATTGTAGACCTGTAGAGTACTTTGTGAAGATCTTCTCTGAGAGTAATAGTGAAAAATGTTGTAGTTTTCTGTTGTTTCTGTAATAACTATATTGTTAAGTTTCACATGTTCTTTTTGCTTTGCCAACAAAGAACTGCTGTTGGTTACATTCCAAATCCTATTATCACTATTATGTAATTTACAGGATAGGTAAAGGGAAGAACAGGAGGTTGAAGTCGAATGAATAATTGACTTTGAATAGATAATTGAATAGCTGCATACAGAGTTGCCGACCCTCCCGATTTCGGCGGGAGACTCCCGATTTTCCGTCTATCAGGATTTTAATCGAAATTCTCCCGCTTTTTTACTTATTTTTCGATACCGCGAAAAAACCTCTGGAACCAACCAACTGGTAATGTAAAAGGATCTTTTAAAGATGAAATTCTTCCGACTTTTCTTAAATTTTTAAAAAAATGACCGATTTTTATAATTAAAAAAAAAAGAATTTTGATTTTTGCCCTTTTTTGTCTTCTATAAACGTAAAATGCACCAAATAAGACATATCTCGCCAACATTGCATTTCTAAATTTTGCCAAGCTGATACGTCTTGCGAATTTTTTGAAAAGAATCCTTTGTGATAAGCTTATTAGTTTTATGGCAGACCTGGAGAACTTGGATTTTGAACTAGTTAGCGTACGTTGTTGCTGTAAATTTCGTAGGTAAAGCTACGGTTTTCTAAGAAAGTGGAGCTGTTATCTAGCGGCCGTGAAACATCAAGATGCGGTGGAAAAGGTATAAATGAAATATTTAAAGTTGATCAGCTTTTAATGCAGGGTTGGCAAGTTAGGCCCAGCCCAGAAAAACCAGGACGGGTTTTTCAGGGCAGGCCTACCAACAAAAATCCACTGGATTTTTGTTATGAAGTGGGGTTTTGTAAATAATCTGACATATATTATATATCCAAATCTGCCTGGTATTTATTTGTTCGGATTAGAGATAGTGTACTGTATACAAAAAAAATTAAATCATAATATCATTAAACTTGTAACAAAAACAGTTAATAAAACCAACAAAATTTACATGAAAATATAATATACTATTACAAAAGACTATAATTAACATGAAATATAACATTCCTTCAGAATAACAACATTTTAGATTGAGCTTTTTATTCTAACAAAATGTAATATTTGACAGTTACAAAATCACTTCCATCAAAGAGCTGCACCAAATTGCACTTTATTAAAATGTTTAAGAATATTAAAGGGATTAGCATTCTAGTGTTTATTTTGTTTTTTATATGTACAGTTATTATCTGTAACATTGAAGAATTATTACTTTTGCATTAAAATTTTTTTTTTCCATTAGAAAAAAATCAAGAGTTCCTATATAATGCTATACATTTATCCTTAGAATGGCTCCAAAATGTTTTTGCATATAAAATTGCTTCAAAACAGTGTTTTTGAAGAAATCTGATACATATATGCTACAAATTAAACGTTTTTATACCACAAATTGGTACTTTTGCTGCTCCAACCAGTAGGGTAGTTGTTAAAAAAAAGGTGGGTGGGATGCTCATTTTTGAAGAATTTCAGCCGCCTGACTGTGTGATCCTCCTCGCCAATCAACCAGTTTCCACTTGAATGATAACTGTTTTTCCTGTGACTTACACAGAGGTATTTAGAGACTTTTATAGGACATGATTGAAAAAAAAAGGACATCCACTTTGAAATTATAAAATGGGGGTATAATTCAGATTGAATAAAAAAGTGGGTCTGCAAACCCCCCCCCCCTCAAAGATGTGGCCAAAGGGAAGGTCCGGACTCCCCCTTCAGCTAAATTTCATTCATAGACTCTAAAACATTTTACTTAATTAAATTTCACATTATGATAAAAACCCTCCCGGCTTAACAAAGTCCTGACTACATGCTTGCCCCCTCCCCCCTGCCTACATCAAGCACAAAAAGATCAAGTTAGAATGATGTTTTACAATTATTTATACATACCCAGAAATCCCCACAAAAACCCACCCGGGATTGGTTTTTCTAGAAAAACCCGGGTTTTTGCCAACTCTGTTTTAATGTGATTTTTCTTTCAACTAGAAAGTAAGATGCTCGTTTATTTCGTCTTTTCTGGCAATTGATTATATATTTAAAAAAAAGGTATTTTATATTTGAAAATAGGTTGTAGATTTAAGCTGAATTAAGTTATATTTTATTTACCAAAGGAGGACAGCTTCAGTCTACGTTTATAGCGGTGGCAATGGCATTGGTGTTTTTTTTTTAGGCCCACTTCTTAAGTCGCTTAATCTTAATTAAGGAAAGAATAATTTCAAACGAACTAATGAAATAAAACGACAGTTTAACGAATTTTGAAAGAACTTTCTAGAATATTCACAGTGAAAATTTTAAACTTTTTGCTTACCGAGGCTGTTTTAAAATCCGCAATAACCGTAATACAGATGGGTTACTTTAACCTGTCATTACTCCCTACTAGAAAAGCGCCGAGACCGTTGCCACCGCTATAAACATAGACTGAAACTGTACCTTGTAGCTGTTAAAATTTCATTCCATTCTACCTTTATTTGATACACCAAATACATTGTCACAATTTAGGATGCCATTAATTCATGTATTACAGCCTACAGTGGCGTATATAGGAGTTTATTTCGGGGGGTGCCAAATATTCTCTAAAGCAATTGAGTATACAAGTATTAATTTTGGGGAAAGCAAGCATTCGAAAGCTATTTAGGACTACATGATATCAATTTGAATAAATAATAACAATTCAATATAATTCCAACAACAATTTGAAAGTCTCAAATTGTTTAAAATTTATTTCTAAAAATAGGTAGTTATGCATTTTAAATAATGTCAGTGTATATAATAGTGACTTAAAACCTGCATGGATATTAAAAGGAATAAAAGGTCAGACATAGGTGAAAAAAAAAGGACAGTTTAAATGTATTATTAGAAATTGGGAAATATATATATATACATTTCTTTAATTGGAAAAAAGTAACTTGTTTACTTATTTAAAGTATTCTATAATTCGTTTTTATATACAGGGGGTCCACTCTTAAAGTTGATCGATAGGTAATTTACTTTTAATTACCATCTCAATAGAAATTTCTTTGTTTAATGTATGATTATCTGGATATTATGTTACTAATTATGACTGATAGTACTAGAACACAAAAATAAAAATTTGAATTTTTTTTTAAATTAATAACTTTTTTTTTACCCAAACCGTTTTAAATACAATTTTTTCCTTTCCAAACATTTTTGTTACTAAAAATATGCATATATAACGAATGGTTAAAAAATTAGTGAAGACATTATCAGTCAAGGTTAAGAGTGGACACCCTGTAAAATGACAAAAATTGCTGAGAACTTTACAAAACAAAATCCGTATTTCTTGGTGAACTGACAAACTTATCAAGAACTTCTTCGTCTGATATTTTAATGTCTCTGTGAATTGAAAGCAACGCCAGTCCATTTAGTCTCGTTTCTGAAGTCGTATTTCGTAAATAAGTCTTCAGTCTCCGCAAACTTGAGAAACTCCTTTACGCGGTCGCAACAGAGACTAGAAGAACCGATAATATTTTTAGTAGAATGAAAATATTTGGGAAGAATGTTTTATCGCATTTTTCAATCCTTTTCGATACAGAACTCAGGAACGGCATTATTTAAGGACGCAATTGTTTGATGGTGGGATGCAAAACGGGCTCTCCTATAATATTCTTCTGCTATGCAGTAAATGATGTTGCTCCTTACAGTTTGAAGGCGGCAAGTTCTAGGAACTTCTTCTCTTATCTTTATTTTTTTTAGCAAATTCCTTTATTTCACAGCATAGTCTTGAAATTTTCATCGTCACCCGTCCTTAGGTTTGATGCCAGTTCCATCACATTTGATACATTTCTCATTGCTTCCGAGAGGTCGATGTTTTTTCTTTGCAGTTTTTGAGGAAGTTGCAACGCTTGACTACAGGATCAAAATAGGAATAAACTACCTTTGAATTCAACGGACAGAGAAGAGAACGGATTCTTTCTGAAATACAACCAATCCGAAAATACCCAACACGTGTGTCTGAACAAATTTCTAGAATAGCATTGCATCACTTCCCTCCCGAAGTTTAAGAATTGCGTTTATCCTATTGGCAAGTATTCGTTCCACAGCATTGTAATTTCTAAGGCTGGGGTCGTAAAACAAGTGAAATGTCCAAGGGGTTGTTTGGGAAGCTAGACAGAGGGTTTCTTATCTCGCAAAGTCGTAAAACTCTCGGGGGTGTCCACGTGGTTACAGCACATCTTTCATCAACCGTCATAAATTTTGGTGATCCCTGTGTCCAGCCCACTGTGTTTACTTTACTCAGGAAAGGAAATAGCTTTTAAATGTGTCCAAATAATAAAAAATTTTAAGAAAATTGTTTCCGCCAGGAATACAAATTCGATTTCAAAATAAAAAGTTATCATGATTGAACCTAGTCAAAATTTCGGGAGGGGCCCCCTCGGCCCTCCCCTTATATACACCCCTGACAGCCTATGATTTCTGATTTGTTCAGGAATATTTGGTCCAAATTTGTGAAGGCTTCAGTAATTTTATCTACATATTCTGCTTTTCAAGTTGAGTATAATAAAACAAGTAATCAAAAATGTGGTGAGTATTTGGTGGTCTGCAACTGCTGCAATATTATAAAAACTTGCAGAGAAGGATAAAAAAAATCATTCTATTCTCATGTACAGCAGTATTTTGGTAAAGTATGTGATTATATCCTACACAAATTTCCCATTAAAGATTAAATTATTTTGCATGCTAAAGATGCAGATGTTTCGAAATTTCAAGAGACATCCTTTTCGGATGTGAAATTTTTTTTAAGATTTTCATCCATCATTGAATTAGTGTTTGGAGAAGTAGATTTGGATAAATCAATAGATTTATTAGAATCACAGTTTTGTTCTCTACAATTAAAAAACATAGAAGATGTCAGGGTTCCCACGGTCCTTAAAAGTCCTTGAATTTGTTTTCCCTAACTAGGGGCCCTAGAAAGTCCTTGAAAATTACAAAACTTGGTAAAAAGTCCTTGAAAGTACTTGTTTTTTTTAACATGTGCATAGTTGTGTAATTTCGTCTTGCATTTGGAACTTGTCCGGACTAGTTTTCCTCCACAGCAGGTGCGCCATTTGAGCTTCATTCTGAATGAAACCGGTGTTTTGCGCTTTGGCACACTATGCGATATACCATACCAATAATGCTATGTCTAGATCGTCCATTTTTACACAGTATTCTGTCCATCTAAATTGACATCTCTGGTCTCCGTTAAGACGGCCGCCTTGTTAGGCCTGCCGCATCATGACGTATCACGGCCGCTCGATAACGGCACCGTTTTCTTAGGAAACCATAGCTTTTGCAGTCAGGAAACCTGGCACGCATCCAAAGAAATAAAGCCAAATTCTTATTGCGAAAATATAAATGTTGCAATTGAAAAATGAAATTTAAAAAAAAATCACATTTAAGATATTTTTCTGTTGGGAAAGTTTCTGCAGATTTCGAATCCTTTGAAATTTTTACTCTATCTTTAACGATTGCAAAGATAGAAACAGACTAGAGAACACAAAAGCCCTATCAACAGTCAAAACTTTTGATTTGTTTTGTTTCTCTAACAAAATAAACCATGACAGTCGTCTGTTGTGGCAGTGGAACACAGCAAAATGGAGATTGTGTCGTGTAGACCGAACCTTTTGCAAGCTCCCATACTCTTCTTCGTGCCACCAAAAGACTTTATCGCGTGACCGAAATTGATATGTGTGCAAGTAGCCTGATAGTTAGCATTGAGACGAGAAACCCAGTTTGCAACAACAACAAAAAAATCACACGTTCTGTGAGATAAGAAAATCCAAATTATAACCAAAATTGATGACAACCTTAATTTATTAAACTACTGAGAATCAAAAAAGAGGTATTTTTTATATATTTTTCACATTTTTCTTTTTAACTGACAGCTTTTGTGTATGCCTTGTTTTAGGTCCTTGAAAAATAGTTTTTTGGTTTTGAAAAGTCCTTGAATTTTTTTTTGGGATAAAGGTGTGGGAACCATGGATGTGAAAAATATGTAACCTGAATTGAACTTGGGAAAAAAAAGTGGTTGGATGGAACTTGTTTAAAAAGCTGTTGAAGGTTATGTTGGCTATTCTAACTGTTCCACACAGCAATGCTGAGTGTGAAAGAATTTGTAGTATAGTTAATAAAACTAGAAACAAGTTCAGTTCAAATATTAATAATAATGCACTAGAAAGACAGTTTTGCAACATGTTCTTGGAAAAAATTAGTTTTTATTGAAATGGAAAGTATAAGGGTATGTTACATTCATTTTTACTACTTTGCATTTAAACATGAATATATTTGTTTCAAATATATTATTAGTCTTAATTGTTAATTACGTTTGTCATATTCATTCTTACATAACTATTTAAAATTTATATTTTATAAAACTTCTAAATATGTTGGTTTGGTGGTAATGGAAATAAACAAGTTTTTCTTTATAATTGTTTTTTTTTTTGGGGGGGGGAGTGAAATGTCTATAAAATTTCTCCTGATTTCCTATGGAAATCTCCTTATTTTTATTTTAGAAGGTTAGCAACCCTGTGCATAGTACCATGTCCCCCTATTAGTCAAAAGTACGCCAGGTGAGAACACTATAAAAGACATATTCTAGTCTGAAAATGCAAAATTGAATTCGAGATTTTGGTGTATTGTTTTTACAAATTTTATTGATATCACAAAATTTAAGATAACTTTTAAATGTTTTACGATAAATTTTGTGCTGAGCTTGCATTTGTACATAATTTATAATGAAAATTGCTTAGTTTAATGTATAATTTATATTTTTTAATTTTTGTAAATTTTTCTCGACTTTCAATGCTTTATTTATTGTTGTTCTCAGCAATCATGATATATCAGGGGGTTATTGTATAACTGTATAAAGAAAAAGTGTATAATTATTTGTGAATGCTATTATTTCAAGAGTTTAAAAATGATTTCTTTACAGATTTTTCAAGTATTGACTTGTGGCCCCCACACATCTGTTTTGTGAAGACATGGGAATTTTATTTATTTTGTGTATCAGGTTTTGCTGTATACTACTAAGTTAAAAGTAAAGATAGACAAATTTTATTGTATATAAAAGTATGTGATGTATAACATTTTTAGGATGCAATAATCGATCAAGCAGCCACTTCTCTTCCAAAAATGTCAACTAACATCAACTATCAGAATACAATAAACATTATTATTTCTTAGATTACTGATTTGTTTGCTCTGTGCCAAAAAAAAAAATTTGTCTAATGCATTCTAAAACTAATTTTATTCTTGATTTCAGATAATAGATACGTTTGTTGTGATTTCTATTCCAAAATGTTTCATTGTGTTTATTTTTAGTTAGTAACATGTTTAGTTGTGAAATTGTCTGCATCATTCTGTAAATAAATAAAAATAAAAAGTCACAAAGTATTCAAACCTTTTCTATGAATGCCATTTCAATTACATATTAATACCTCTGCCATTGGTTTACTGTTTTTACTTGAATGTTTAGGTATATTAAGTTTTAATACTGAAGATAGCTTTTCTATTCAAAAATATAACCATGGTTAATAGTTCTTATGCAATTTAGTGGTTTCACGTGTATTTCATATACTAAGTAATCCCTAATCATTGAAAGACCTGCAACAGGTCAACCAAGTCTTGCAGGTAACAAAACTCGGGAGATGAGTAAAATACGAAATTTCTTGCCTTGAACTGCATACTGAAGCAGTGTTTACACCGGAGTTACAAATATTTTTCTCCCCCTTTTTGTGGGAGAACTTGGATTTGAACTAGTTAGCGTACGTTGTTGTATCTTTAGTAGGTAAGGCTATGATTTCCTAAAAAAGCGAAGCTGTTATCTAGCGGCCGTAAAACATCATGATGCGGCTGAAAAGGTATAAATGAAATATTTTAAGTTGATCAGCTTTTAATGTGATTTTTCTTTCAACTAGAAAATAAGATGATCGGTTATTTCGTCTTTTATTTTAACCTCGGCAAGCGGAAAGTTTAAATTTTCATTTTGAATATTCTAGAAAGTACTTTCAAAATCCGTTATAACTTCTTTCTTTGGCGACTTTGAAGTGCGCCAAGGCAATGGCCACTGTTTTAAACAGACTGCAGCTATTTTTTGCAACGGAAATTTTCAAAATGATGCTTCTTTTAAGGGCAATATTTATGATTGTTTTAATAAGTTAAATTTTTTTTTTGTTTCTTGGTTAATACGAATTATTAATTTTAAGTTTCATTTGCTTTAAAGTTGATTTAATTAAAAAATAAGAATATTTACGGAAAAATATAGAGATATTAGAGATTTGGAAGAAAAAAAGTTATTTTATATTCGAAAATAGGTTATAAAATTAAACAGAATTAAGTTATATATTTTTTACCACAGGGGTACAGCTTCAGTCTACGTTTATAGCGGTGGCAACAGCCTGCCCTTAGCGCACTTAAGTCGAGAAGGAAAGAATTATTCAAATCAACCAATGAAATCAAACGACAGGTTAACGGAATTTGAAAGAACTTTCTGAAATATTCGAAATGAAATTTTTAAACTTTCCATTTGCACAGGTTGTATTAAAATCCACAATAACCGTTGTGCATATGGGTTGCCTTAACCTGTCATTACTCGCTACTAGAAGTGCGCCAAAAAAGCGCCGAGTCCGTTGCCACTGCTATAACGTAAACTGAAGCTGTACCATTTTTATTTTTGGTGTCTACTTATTTTTTTATATAAAATATATGCTATTTAATAAAAATAGTTGATTTATTCTTTTGTAACAGCATTTTTATTTCCTGTTCATTTCATTTTTGTATCAAGGTTTTGGGAAAGTTGCAACTGTTAACTTTGAACATCTCGCCATTGGTGAGAAGTTCAAGAATATTCATGAAAATAACATTTTCAATATTGGATATTTCGTTACTTTTTGTTAAAACTGTCATGTATAGCTTTATGCTATTATTTTTTAAAACATCAATGAAAATCTCAAAATGTACTCTTATGGTAAAATTATTTTTGAAATTGGTTAATAAACAAAGTCGATGCAATTAAAAGTTGGTTAGACAAATTTCGGAACTTTTAGATCGTAATTTCCTATACAAAACTAAAACTGTCATATCTATAGCTTAATAGTTTTAAAATTTGAAAACACCACAGGCAAACTTAGAATACACTCTTTTGTATGGCATAATTTTTTTTTTTAAATTGGTTCATAAATAAATTTGAGCTTTCTGTGACGTCATAAAGGAACTGAGGCAGGGCAGGGGCTGTACCGTATCGACGATAAAGAAAAACCACTTTCCAGGTTACAATAGTTCTATTAAGAATTAGTATTTACAGGATTTGTACAGCTACAGTTTTAAAATTAAGGACGATATTCATCACCGATACAATACAGCAGCCTTAAGCTAAAAGTTCTCACAATTGTCTGCATCTAGAAAAAGCCTCTGTCTCCAGACAGCCTCCTCCAGTCGTCAATTCCGCAGCCAATCCAGGGGGTGGACCGGGTAAACGCTTCCCGTTGGGAGCTCCCACGATTCTGGATAAGGGGATGCTCTCATGATGGTACAAGGCAGAACAAGCGGATGGAGAGAGAACGATCAGCAATGTTAAAACTTAGTCGTTTTTCGACCTTTTTTGCAATCCTTCTGCGCTTGCGCAGAAGTGACTGACACAGTTAACCGATAATACATGCTTTTATGGTTAAGTCAAACTGTTATTTATTATATTTTATATCAGTTTGAAAGTTTTCACCGAGTTCGATACGATTGGCTTTATATGTCAGATCTTAACTTTTATTTAGATTTAGCTTTATCAAATTAAATATTACTTGTATCGAGCACGATTGTGTTGTTAGTTGGTGATTTTTCTAAACAACGTTTTGTGATGGATTCCGATCGCATTTTTTCGATTTGCTGCAAGTCTTTCAAGACAAGTTCTGGAATGTTTCCGCATCAACGGCAAATTCACGATGTATCATCTGTAGTCATTAATGCTGGTAAAAATAGCCTGGCGTGCCCAATTTTCAGCCTGACTCAAATTTCAAAAAAGCAGTTAGAAAGTCATTTGTATATGTGCATGAAATACAATTTGACAAATAGACAGAGCAATTTAATTCTGAGGCTGATTTGTTGCTTTAAAAAATGAAATGGAACAAGCCACAAATTCTCTCTGTTTACTCAAGAACTGTTTACCTTTCAAAACCTGCCTTCTTCACATGTTCATTTTCATCCATGCTTTTCAAGAACTGTTTACATTTCAAAACCTGCCAGCATCACATGTTCCTGATCACAGAGTATCCCTGCTTTCACTCCATCATGCCTTCCAAGAACTCTTTATATATCTGCTGCATCACATGTTATCAGTTTATCCATGCTTTTCAAGAACTCTTTACAGTTCAAAACCTGCCTGCATCACATGTTTATGGTAACATTTTATTCCATCATGCCTTTCAAGAACTGGTTATATATCTGCTGCATCACATGTTCAGTTTATCCATGCTTTTCAAGAACTCTTTACTGTTCAAAACCTGCCTGCATCCCATGTTTATGGTCACATTTTATTCCTGCTTTCACTCCATCATGCCTTTCAAGAACTGGTTATATATCTGCTGCATCACATGTTCAGTTTATCCATGCTTTTCAAGAACTGTTTACATTTCAAAACCTGACAGCATGCCATGAACTTTGTCTTTGAATTGGATATAATCCTGTAGCTTGCTTCCCCATGTAATTGCATTTCCAGAGTAGAAATTAACTACGCCTCTGTGAGACCTGCGTGTTTCTGCACAGCTGTTATCTGCATCACCAAACAACACCAGACTTCTGTAATCTTCATTATTCTACACAATGCCATGGCCAATGGTATTGCAAAGGTATCTTAATATTGTCTGCACGATTTCCCTATCAGTGTCTGTGGGGTTGTCCAACTTACGACACACTAAACTCACTGCCTAAAGAATATCTGGTCGAGTCCCCATTGCCAAATAAAGCAAACTGCAAACTCCTGATTGGTATGGAATTTCACTGCTTGGCCGGGCATGGAAAAAAATATTACTAAATTTGTCCCGACTTGGAAGGGTTGTCAATTTCAGAAAATGGAAAAGCTTGTCGGAAGAACTCCAATAGTTCGTCCGGAGCTGCCTTTTGAAGTTGTCAATATTGATATTGTTGGACCCATTGAGCCTCCATCCAGTAGATGACACAAAGACATTCTCTGTATGATGGACCAGCACACTCGTTGGTCTGAAGCAGTACCTCTTCGGTTACTTTCAGCCAAGGCAGCATGCAACGCTTTGCTACAAGTATTCCCTAGAACTGGTATATCCAAAATTGTCACGAATGACCAGAGAACAAACTTTAAATCGTCCCTAACACAAGAGTTTTTGAAAATAATTGGATAGAGTCCAAGTTTTTCTTCTAGCAACGGCTGGGTGGAGCAATGGAACATAGTGTTGAAGGAAATGCTTCATCACGCAATTAAAAAAGATCCAAGAAGTTTGGATCAGCAACTACACCTCCTGTTCACTGATCCAGAAGTGATTAACACGGCTACAGGAGATTCATCTTTTCAACTTCTGTATGGCAGAGAAGCTCAGAGTCCGCTCTCAGTTCTCAAAACCTCCTGGGCTGGTCTACGATTGAATGGAACGGTAAAGGGTGGCATTTGACACCCTTTAACATTTTAAAGGGTTCCTTTAAAAGTGCTTCTTAATCTTCGAGTTTGCAAAGATGGACTTTTGCACTACTAAAGTAAAATATTACTATAAAACATTGCTCCGGTGCTAATATGCCTCATGCTGATGCACTCTTACACTTCTTGTGAAAAGTGTAAACATTTTAATTATAAATTTGGATGAAGTGAAAAATAATTTCATTTTGTAATGATCGATTTTCAGTGACATGCTTAGTTAAGAATTTTGTTCTAAACTTTTTCTATTCTAAAATTTATTTATATTTCTGATAAGTGATTTTTTTTTCTTTTTTTTTTTTCAATTTATGAAATGGGAATTTTTATAATTGGGATAATTTCATAGCCACAATATTTGTGTACAGTACATTTATTTTTATTATCAGCGTGCATATTATTTTTTACTTGTATTGCTATATCATACAAGAAGGTTTAGACTTATTTTGTGTTTAGAGTTGGGTAGTATACATGTGAGCAATATTTTTTGGTTTTATTAATAGGAATGTGTATTTGAATTTCAATATTTCTGTACAATTCCTTCTGGGATTGTCAGATTGTGTATCGTAGGTGATACGTCAATCTTGCATAGGGGTGTAGCGTTAGCCCTACTCTCTAGAGTGTTCGCTATAGGAAGAGATGAAAGTCTGACTCCGGCGAGCTAGGTTGGTTGTCGGAGAGGCATGTGTAATCGTTGTTTTTACAAGTCCTTGTAATCCGTTTTTGTTGTGAATAAATTAATATTTTTTTTTAAGTACAAAAGTATTTTTGTGTGCTGGATCTTTGAGAAAATAACTGTGTACGATACTCACTATCTGGGGCCTTTTCCCACTATGTTTTGCATTTGCCATGAATATATGTGAAAAAGCACTTCCCAAGATACTATATAGCATGAAAAAAATATACAGGGTTATTCAAAAAGATGGATCCAATTTTTATTTAATGAAGTATAAATTGGACATGAACGCTTTACATACCAATGAAAAGAGGAACTTTCAAAGTTTTTTTAATACAGGTTATAAACGTTCAATGTGTCCCCCTTTGCTGCATGGCAAACATCGAAGCGGTAGCCAAACTCGTCCCACACACAAAAAAGCATGTCTTGTGTTACTGAGCCTCTGAAAAAGCCACTGTTCCAATATGTCCAGGTGCGTTATTCCGCTTACAGTGCTTTCCGCAAAAAAGAATGGTCCTTAAACTTTTGTCCGTGATAAGGCTTCGCCGAATCTCTCGTGTTGCAATGTTGTCACAGAACCCCATATGTGAACATTGTGTCTATCAATGCCCAAGCGGTGGTAAATAAAACTTCGGAATTTCATCTTTCCTTCGGTATGTAAACTGCTCATATCCAATTTATATTTCGTGAAATACAAATTACTTAAATTGGGTCTATCTTTTTGAATAACCCTGTATATTGTGGTTCTTTTAACTCTTTTAGATCAGACCAATCAACTTTAAAAAAACATAATTTATTTACTTAAAGACTGGAATATATGCAGGATAACTTTTACCGATATCAAAATAACGTAAACACCACAAGGCGTCATCTCCATGGAATTGTCCGACTCCTTTTTGTTTCTTCTTCCTTCTTTTTAGCGGTGGAGCTTTTTGCTCCCAGGTCCTACAGCTTTACCTGGTTTCCTGCGAACCGGGAACTAGTCTCGGTAGCGGTCGCTACAGGTAGCCCCCCGCCAGTGACAGCGAGATATCAGTTGTACCGTGGGTTCGCACGAACTCGCCGGCCTGAACGTGTTGTCCTTTCAAGATGCGGTTGTTCAATGCCTTCTTCAGAGGAAGATGTTGGGGTTGGGGTTGGCATGTGGGTACTCCAGTTCTGTGCATCGTCTCGGGTGATGTAGGCTGGCTTTACTCGATCAATGCTCACAGTTGTTTGCTTTCCCCTCGTCAAGATCTTGAAAGTTTTGGCACTGCGCTCAATGACTTCAAAGGGCCCTGTATAAGGTGGCTGTAAACTTTTTCGAACAGCATCAGTTCGCAGAAATACATGGCTGCATTTCCCCAAATCTTTGCTGACAAAGACAGTCTGTTGACCATGTGGTTGGGTCACAGGAACTAGGAGGCGCTGCATGCTTTCCCGAAGTCTCCCTACAAAAGTGGCCGGATCTGGGCTGCCAGGAGCAGGGCATAGGAATTCTCCAGGGATGCGAAGAGGTGTTCCATAGACCATTTCTGCTGTTGTTGCCTGTAGATCCTCCTTCCAAGTAGCCCTGAACCCCAGGAGGATTGTAGGCAGTACTGTTGTCCACTGGATGTTGCCATGGGCCATAATCGCAGATTTCAATTGTCTATGAAATCGCTCTACCTGGCCATTTGCAGCTGGGTGATATGCGGTGGTGTGTTGTCTAGCGGTGCCCAAAAAATCGGTTAGAGCATTGAACAGAGACGATTCAAACTGTGTGCCCTGGTCGGTAGTCAACCGCATTGGGGATCCAAATCTGGAGACCCAACCAGAGTAGAAAGCTGTTGCCACAGAATGTGCAGATATATCTACCAGAGGAAAAGCCTCTGGCCACTTTGAAAAACGATCTACACAGGTAAGGCAGTATCGAAAACCCTGTGATGGAGGGAGTGGCCCAACCAGGTCAATGTGCACATGTTCAAATCTAGAGCTGGGGGGAACGAAACTACCAATCTGGCTTCTTGTATGGCGCGACACCTTAGACTGTTGACACTGTAGACATGCCCGAGCCCAAGATGTCACATCTGATCTCATGGAAGGCCACACGTATCTTTCACTGACCAGCTTGATTGAGGCCTGAACTCCAGGGTGTGATAGTGAGTGAAGGGCATTGAATACTACCCTACGATACGACTCTGGCACAAATGGGCGAATGCGTCCAGTGGATACATCACATTGTAGCGTGACAGCTGGTTCGCCAACAGGGAGTGGTTGTAGCACGAGTGAAGTAGTTGTTGACGACAGGACGTCTTGCAGCTCTGCATCATTTAGTTGCTCCAGAGCCATATGCTGGAAATTGATAGTTGAAGGTGTAATGATGGTAGAAATGTGTACACTGGACAGTGCATCAGCTACCACGTTGTTTACCCCTTTTAGATAGCGAATATCTGTAGTAAACTGACCTATAAAGTCTAATTGTCTGGTTTGTCTAGGGGAACATTTGTCCTCTTTCTGACGAAATGCAAATGTCAGTGGTTTATGGTCTGTAAATAAAGTGAAAGAACGGCCTTCCACCATGTGTCGAAAATGCCTGATGCCCATGTAAGCAGCAAGCAACTCCCTGTCATAAGCGCTGTACTTTTGCTGGGCAGGGGTCAGCTTTTTAGAGTAAAAAGCAAGAGGTTGCCATCCTTTGGTCACTTGCTGATGTAAGGCAGCCCCCATAGCCGTGTCTGATGCATCAACTGCTATGGCCAGTGGAGCAGTAGTGGAGGGATGGTACAAGATGGTGGCATCCGCTAGGTCCCTCTTACATTTTTCAAAAGCAGTTGTGGCCTCTTCTGTCCAGACAATGGGCGTCTTGTCATTTTTCTTTGCACCTGTCAGATATGCATTGAGCGTTGCTTGTGTTTTTGCAGCCTGAGGTACAAAGCGTCTGTAAAAATTACTCATTGCCAGAAACCGACGGAGCTCCTTAACAGTTTCAGGTTTAGGAAAGTTGATAATGGAGGAAACCTTTTCTGGGAGAGGGATAATGCCCTCTGGAGTTATCATGTGACCCAAAAACTTGACAGATGGCTTGCCTAGTATACACTTAGATGCATTGAGGACCACACCCCATTCTTCAAAGCGTTGGAAAACTTGCTTAAGATGTTGTAAATGTTCGGTCTCATCTTCTGATGCTACCAGAACATCATCGAAGTAAGGAACACAAAAATCCAGGCCTCTTAGGCATTGGTGAATAAATCGCTGAAATGTAGCAGCAGCATTTGACAGTCCATATGGCATGAATAAAAACTCGAAAAGTCCAAATGGTGTTGTAACAGCTGTTTTTGGAATATCTTCCTCAGACATCGGAATTTGGTTGTATGCTTTAGTCAAGTCAATGGTTGAGAACACCTGCTTTCCCTCGAATACTTGGAGACAGTCCTGGATGTGTGGTACCGGATATCGGTCGGGAATGGTTACACCGTTAACCCTTCTATAGTCTCCACAGGGGCGCCAATCTCCATTGCTTTTTATTACCATATGTAGTGGAGATGCCCAGCAACTTTGGGATGGCCTGCAGACTCCAGTTGCGACCAGATACTCAAATTCTTGTTTGGCTGCTTTGAGTTTATCAGGAGGCAGCCTTCGAGGTCTTGAAAAAACTGGTTGTCCAGTCGTTTTTATGCAGTGCTTGATGTTGTGTTTGACATGCCTTGTGATTGTGTGAGCTTCTGTCAGGGCTGGAAATTGAGCAAGCAAACGATGGAATGCTGTATTCCCACTGACTGATTTGATGCAAGTATCTTTGGCAGTCACTGTTCCTTTCGAATGTAGTTGAGTTAGAGGGTCGACCAAACGTTCTTGTCGGATATCCACCAGCAACCCAAAATGTCGCAAGAAGTCAGCACCAATGATGGGTTGAGGAATCGAGGCAATTATAAATGGCCAGTGAAAAACTCTGCGTAAACCCAGGTCAAGCTTCAGCAGTCTTTGTCCGAATGTGGGGATGGTTGTTCCATTGGCGGCAAACAGTTGTAATTTGGCAGGAGGAAGTCCCTGCTCTACAGCTGTACGCGGAATCACGGAAACATCAGCTCCTGTGTCAATAAGATATTTTGCAGCAGTTGACCTGTCTGTGAGATACAAGCGATGGATCTCGGCCTTGCCGTCACCCGGGGCGTCGAGTGACGGCCCTACTGGTTTTCCGCTTGAAATGTGCATGGTTGGGTGCACTTAGTGGCACGTTCCTTGAACCGCCGATGATACCAGCAGTGCTCCGAATTTTCGGATTGCGGAATGTCTGACCGGCGACTGTCATAACGTTGTTGTGGGCCTCTTGATTGTGCTCGAGAGCGTGTTTCGAGGCGTGCAAGTCGCGCTGAAATGTCCATCAAAATTGCTTGGTTATCATCAGTTTTTATTTCATGAACTGAGATACCGTTATCTGCAGCAGCCATGATTCCGTCAGCCATCTGTGCAAGTTCCTCTAAAGGCTTGTCGGAAATTGCCAATATCTGCCGGACGTTAGTAGGTAAACGCTGTAAAAACAGAGATTTAAGCAGACTGTCATTTATAGGCGCACATGCCTTGCTCCTCATCTCCAATAAGAGGCGCGATGGTTTCTTGTCACCAAGTTGCAAACCGGTAATTAGGTCCTGCAGTTTTTTCTCTTCTGAATCGGCTAACTGGGAGCATAGCCGATTCTTGATTGCTGTGTACGGTTTCTCTTCCGGTGGATTGAGGATTATATCTCCCACCACGTCGAGCTCCTCTGGTTGCAAAGCAGATACGACGTAGTGGAACTTCGTAGACTCTAAAGTCACATTCGCCAAAACAAATTGGCTGTCCATTTGTCTGAACCATATCTCCGGTTTTGCTCTCCAAAAGGGCGGTGCTTTAACAGCAGCCCTTGCGATTGTTCCTTGCTCGGAGTCGTATTCTGAAGTCATTTTAAATTGTCGAGTCCGTACGAGAGTTCTGCGATGCTGCCTAAGCCTAAGTAGCCGTATTAAGTTTGCTGGCCAGTTCGGTTGCGTGCTTCGTCAGGTCACCACTTTAACTCTTTTAGATCAGACCAATCAACTTTAAAAAAAACATAATTTATTTACTTAAAGACTGGAATATATGCAGGATAACTTTTACCGATATCAAAATAACGTAAACACCACAAGGCGTCATCTCCATGGAATTGTCCGACTCCTTTTTGTTTCTTCTTCCTTCTTTTTAGCGGTGGAGCTTTTTGCTCCCAGGTCCTACAGCTTTACCTGGTTTCCTGCGAACCGGGAACTAGTCTCGGTAGCGGTCGCTACATTCTAATATTTTTATTGGGCTTATAAAATGATAATAATACAGGACTGTACAAAAACTAGAGTTTCTTAAGCAATAACTTATCATTTGAAAATTATTAGGTTTTTAGTATAATTGAGCCCCGAAGAACTTGTATGTGTACCTAAAAGGTTTAGCCTAAAATGCCACCATCTAAAAGAGGAATTTGCTTGAGAACTTTGAAGTATTTCATATTTATTGGTAGAAAAAAACTGATTTTTAAACAATTTTTATATGGTTGGTAGTAAAGAGGTTAGAACTAGACCTATTTTTTTTAACTTCAATTATGTGTGATTAATTGTCATTTGAAAATTTTTTTGTCTACAACATTTAAAATTCTGTGTTAATAAACATTTCTACAAATATATTCTTTATTTTTATAAAAATAACTAAAATGCACTTTTTTAAAGTCAGCTAGCTTCTTTAAAGCTTGCATAGCTACTTAATAAGTTAAATTAAAGAAAATTAGGTTTTAGTAATTTTACCAACAAAATTCATTGAAATAGTGAATTTGATATTTTATTTCATGTAAATAGTAAAGAAATTTTGTGATAAGCCACTTTATTTAGACTTTTTCCAAGACTTCAGTGGTTGAGGGCAAGCCTGAAATAATTTTATTGCAAATGACAAGGATTTGATGAAAAAGGCATCTGCAAATAAACTCAATACTTTTAAGAAGCATAGTTGTATTTCTGAACCCTAAGTTTTAAAAAAATGGTAATTATAACTTCCTGCATTTCACATTTTTAAAAATCTGGATTTAATGTATTATTAAATCTATGCATCAATAAGTAAACTAATTTAAATGTCTTGTATTTTCTAGAGGTGCTTCAGCATAGTCAGATTGGATTCTTTTTTCCTGAGTGAATTCCTAAGAAATCAAACATGGCCATGCAACAATTAAATCGTTTGAAAATGTAAAACATGTTTGATATCCGCAGGTTATAAAAAGCAAAGGACATTTCATACAACACAAATAATGTGTTCCTGAATTATATGGTATTCATTCATCATATCACAACACAAGTCATTGACATTTTATATTAATCACCGATAAAAATTTTATTTTCGAAAAATACGCACTAAAATAAACTAAAGTTTTGTTTCCAAGTTAAAGTTCTGGTAAAAATTGAGCGAGAGCAAGCGCCGAAAATTAACTCAAACGTAGTTTCAAATAAGAGTTCAGGGAAAAAAGTTGAGAACAATCGGTACAAGTAAAACAAAACGGAAAAATATCTCAATTTAAACATAAAACCCTGTATTTCTATATGCTTAGGTATTAAAAGATGCGAGATTCATCACAGTAAAAACAAATTGGTGTTTCAATTCTCGAAATTATCACGAGCGTTCAGAAAATTTGGCAAATGTATCAAACTTTTTTTAGAAGTTCCAAGATAATCTGCAATGTTTAACAGCAAAAACAAATTAGTTTTTAAATTCTCGAAAATTTGCAAAGAAATCACCCTTTTTTAAAAGTTTCAAGATAATCTACAATGCTTGTTACCAAATGGAAAGGAAAATAGACAGAATGATCATGAATGCGATTGTATTGTTTGTTTACATGTGAATAAGGATGTTATTTTGTACAGAAAACCATTTCCACAAAAAGAACAGCTATTTTAAAGAAAATAACCAATTTAACACGTATGATCGTTCTCTATGATCGTTCTCTCGTTATCGACTAATCATTCCAGGTGCTTCACGAGAACCGCTGAAATTTTCTAAGTTTTTAACATTGCTGATCGTTCTCTCTCCATCCGCTTGTCAAGGCAGAGGTTTCACCGTCGCAGAACTCTGCGATAGGAGTGTTGGTGTGGGCTGTGACATCGTGATAAAAGAAATAACCCTTTTTAAAGAATAAAAAAAAACTTTATTTACAAATTGGTAGCGATATCACAGTCACAACTACATCTCATCATACGTAGAAAACATAACGGCTGAAACATGCCACTCTGACACAGCACCGTGTCCACTCTTCAAAGAAACATCCAATCGACTAAAAAGCAGTTTTCAAAAATAAAATCCACCAACGTTAATCATAAAAGAAATAATAAACTTCCGGGAAAACCATTTAAACTCACATAAATATGTCAAAAGAAAAAGATATCCTTTCCAAGAGTAATAAGAAGTATAAATAAACACAGACGGCGAGGTCACTTCTCCACATAAGAAGAAGAAGAAATAAACACAGGAAGTATCGCAATGTCTTGGAATAAGGAAAAAGAAATTATATCATTATATTTAAAAGATATTCCGGAAGTATACTTTACAGGGCTCTCTTTTACACTCAATTCTCAGACGGTTCCCGAGAAAGTAGAGATCACAAAATTGAGAGATTAACATGGTTTGTTCAAAATTGTACAGGGAACAAGACGGAAAAGGTTTTTTACTGACGCGGCTGTTATTTTAGGGTGCATTAAGTGTTAAAGTATAAAAAAAAAAAGGAAATCACTTGCAAAAGGTGTCTTGGCTTGCGAGCGTTGAGGGGCGAAGCCCTCGTTGTGACATCATGGAACGGAAAATCAGGATTATACGAATTATTAAGATAGTTTAGCCGTCGCACACGCTTAGGAGATTGACTCTGCAAAATGAGTGTTGGTTTGCGTGGCAATTCCCCTGGGGTTGGTGGGCGTATGCGAGCAGGGGCGGAGCCCCCAAGTAATAAATTTACGTTTGTTGCATAAAAAGGCTTTTCGTTTTATTGTAATACGCATCTAGCATCGGGTAGATGCAACCCTTAAGACTTTCTGTATTTATTTTCTAACAATGATGAGACAATTAGTTTGAAAATCGGAAAAAGAGCTCTGTTTGCTAATAGCTGCATCGATTACTTGAAATTATTCCTGCAAACCTTTAAGTGCTTGGAGTATGTTCTCCAGTTTATTAAAGCTCTCCCCCTCCCCCCCAAAAAAGTATCTTAAAATAATTTTATTGGATACAAAAAAGCACTGCGATGTAAGCCTTACTTCTCTGTGCATAAAACAAGCAACATGATGTAGAGTTGTTTGCTTTACTGTGATTAACTGAAAAAATAACTTTAATTTTTTCATCAATTTTACTATCGTTTCTGTAGTTTCTATGAATTTATTGCTTTACATTTTATTGAAGTAGTGGCTGTCTGTGTTTACATAGATTTCGATTTCTTTGTTGGTTGAACAATATTTGAGAAATGAAAATTCAGAAACACGAGTAACAGAAAAATGGAATTCTATTTGGATATATGTAACGATAAATTTCGTAAATCACGCTCAAATACCAAATTTCGAACTGATGAGAACTGAACAAATTGGCTTAAGCAAAGTAAAAGATGATAAGGTAATTGTAATTAACGTCGTACTATAAGGCATGAATTTTGTAAACATATTTAAGTAACTTTGTGGCCCAAAACACATGCAACAAATCCAAAAATCACTACATAATCTAAACAATACAATTGATCAACTACATACACATAATTTAATTTATAAATGCATTGTTATCTACTTAGCATTTATAAGTACCAAATTTAATAAATGTCACCAAAAAGTATATGTGCATGTTTCTGCCCTGATGCTAAACTTGCATAATTATTACAAATGAAATATTGAATTGCATTTGATAACAGACCAGGTCTATTTTCAGAAACAAACTGAACAAGAAAAGTTCAGCTGTATACAAGATAATGTGGCGATTGCCTTATATAGTTATTTATTTCGCCAGCTCATACTCATTGCAAGCACTTTCGACAAAAAATTCGAAATCAGTACCACCAATTATGGTCTGGCATTATAATATCTCTAACCAGCCCTTAAGCATCTCCACTCCTTCTTACAAAATCAACTCAAATGACAACTTTCCATAGCCAGACTACTAGATTCTGAATTTTAAAAACAAGCATTCGGGTAACTTCTGAAATAAGCAGAAATATAAAATAAAAATGCCATGTCCAATACTTTACAGCATTTCTTGAGCCACAGCTTATTTTTTACTTATTCTAAGCCTTACTGGAAAACTCATCCACAGATTTATGAATTCGAAATTGGAGTACAGTCTAACTCCCGCCAGTTGGCAGTTGAGTCACATGGTCTTGAACAAGTCATTAATTAAATTAGGACACTGGCAGTAATGTAAACAAACCATGTATTTTGTTGATGTCTATAGCAAGGATCCTGGTGTTAAGTTTGTGGTTCAGTGACAAAAGCGACAGCAATAACATGTTGGCAAAGAAAAACCATTCTTGCTTTACATATGGCAGCCTTTTCCTATCAATCTTTTAAACAATTTTCATAAATCAACTGAATTAAGGTTTATTGATCTACAATATATTGATGTATCACTACAGTGTACATCAGTGAACATTGTACTTGAGGAACCTTGTACAGCTGTAAACTGGATTTTATAATCTATTACTTAGATGCTAGACTAACACAGGAAGGCAGAACTCTTGCTAGTTAGTAATAGCTGCTACTGGAATAATTATCCAATTTAATTTTGAGGACTTTCTTTTTGTAAAAAAAGGATAATCTAGGCAAAAAAACAACATTCCCACTTTATACATGTGGGTTCGTAAAAGGTAAGTAACTCTTAAAGTTTAAATTTAAGTTTAATTACATAGTTAATGTATTTAGAGTATATTTACAAACATCTTTAACGATTAAGAATATCCGACAACTAAGAGGCCATCTGCCTAAAAAGTCATGGGCCTTCTGCCCAACTGCTATCTTCGGTGTCTGGGGAACATCTGTCTCATTGCTGCTGTCGCTTCTGAGCGGACGCTTTCTCTAGGTGGCGTTACTGCTGCGGACGTATCAGGCTTTGGCGCGCTCGTCGCACAATCCCACAATCGGCTATCCTGACTGTAATTTCGTCCTCGAAATTCGTCGTCTTCAACATCAGTAAGCAGGCCATAACATTTTTCACATATCTGAAATATAAACAAAAAAAAAAGAGGAAAAAAGCTTATAGTACATTTTTTTTACTGTTGGCCAGTGGGCCAGGGTTTTATGTAATCAGCTGCTGAAGTAGTTAGGCTTGGACCCTCATGATCGCCCACTTTTTCAATGGCATATCTGTCATTAGGAAACACTTTTACAACTCGATATGGTCCCAAAATTTTAGGTTTCAGCTTAAGCCCAACTCCAAACTGCGTGCGCTGAATGGCCACCAGATTTTTTTTCTCCCTTTGTTATACTGACGTTTATTTTCCTGTTGCAATTTGAGAATATTGTCTTTTGGTGAAACTTAAACGAACTGGGAACTGAAGTTTTTTAAATTGGAATGGGATATCAGAAGTGATGATTGGTATTCTAGTAATGAATACGTTTTAACTTGCAGCATGTCTAGTCACGATGGTAGCTTCAATAATATTTCGCATGAGTTTCTTGACAGAGTGTTGTGCCATTGCACAGTGAAGGTGGATTCATATTTGTGAGAAGCATAATCGGTGCTCCAATATGTGCGAGAGTAGTCCAGATGGTTCCAATGTGTTAAAAAACTGTGTCGCGTGTTTTAAGGCCTCATTTGTGTCACGCGTAATGTGTATAGATTTGTATATTTAAAAACTACGGGGCAATTCTCGCAAGAGTTGCTGTATGGGGACATTGACATCTTTATTTAATTGGGAAAGATTTGCCCTTTGGCACAGGCATGCATGATGAGTGCTTTGCTACAACAGCAATATATCGATGAACCACAGGGGTTGTAACCTTTTGGCAGGGAGGCACAGGTGTTTGCACAACTGTTTGGCTTGTTTGCATAGTCATGAAATGACGGAATGTACGCCGAAGAAAAGAGCAACATGAGTGATTGATTGCCCAACTTGAAGGCATCCCACAGAACGGCAGCGCTCACTATTTGCTATTTGTGTTGTGGAAGTGACAGAAACGCGTCCGTCTTGAAAACTAATCCTACAAAAGTTGCAAACACTTTTTATAGCACTTACATGCAACTCCTCTAACCCTTGACAATGCTGGCTTCTTATACGACTGCCTTTTTTATATTTGTCGACACGAAACTGTGATTGGCTGTTACATAACACATTTGCATAGTTCCATCTAACTCTGCAGCAAATTGCAGCCTCTCAAATTTAGATTAGCTTACAGAAATTAACATTTTCCACAATGTCCTTAACTTTTGGCAGCGAGTGTAGACAGTTTTAAAATAGAGTACTACGTGTGTTGTATGTTCGGCACACACACATGTCCTGACGAATCTATAGTACTTCCAATAATGAAATTTGGCACATAGATAGTGTGAATATTTTAAAAATTTATAGTCCACCACGAATTTTAAAATTTAATCCAGAACATTTTAAAAGTAATGTAATGAGATATTTAATTATTATTGTGTTCCTCCGAATAGCAAGTCTTCAATTGGTATTGACTAAATACGTATTTACTGTGCGTATGTATCTGCCCGATTACTGGATATCCCTTATAAAAATTTATTGCTTTTTTAAAAGCATATTAACTATTAGTTTGGATTATCACAATGTATAACGAAAGTCCTCACGTTGGGTTGGCGTGGAAGTTTGGAGAGTGGGGTGCCAGCTCAGGTGTTGCTTCGTCATCTGACCGTGGTTCAAAATTACGAGGTGTTGTCCTCGGATCTTTCCCTTAAGGGACTGATCCCGGACCGTCGTCAATAGCCCGTTGTGTTGCTCTAGTACGACGTTAACTAAAAATTACCAATTATCACAATGTATAACATAAGTATATATATTTTTGTGTTTCTCCATTTTTGGAACTGGATCACAGTTGTGCAATACGTTGTTTGTTATTGTTTCTGTTTTAGAGTACGATAGTTTCGATTATCATTTTTAAAGCATATTAACTTTTCGTTTGGATTATTTGGATATCTTTCAAAAGCAGAGACCTGTTTCATCAATTTATTGTCGCTATGTATTCCGAGATTGAATCGGAGAAGGTGTGGTACATACCACTGAATCAGATTACTCAGAGTGGAACATTATGCACATTTGAGAGATGCGTTGATAAACGGTGGAAATGCTGCGATAAAAAAAAAGTAGCACACAGAAATCACTAAACTTCCAAAAAGATATAAAAACCAAAAGTAAAAGTTTATGCTTTTGTAAAATTAAACGTTGCATAAATTATTAAAATAAAGTACTGCTATGCTTTCCAAAAGACACCCAAACACAGAAAAAAAATAGCATTAAAGATCAACAAAATAACAGCATTTCGCAATAACAGTTTTTTTTTTAATTTACAGCCCCCAATATGCAAAAAAGGCAGTGATATAAGAAGCCAGCATTGGCAAAATGTTGTTTAAATCCAAGACTACCTTTTTGGAACTGGATCACAGTTGTGCAATACGTTGTTTCGTATCATAGCGCATAAAAGTAGCCTCGCGATAGGATTTTTAGTTGCGACGTGGGCTTTGTATAAAGTCAGTGTTGGTTTAACTACACTAAAGCGACGACGCAGTAAACTGATGACAATGTTGTGCAAACATTCCTCATATTTTCGTGACACAAAATGTAGCAGTGCCGCAGCATAAAGAGAAAAGCTGAAACTAAACAGAAACATAAAAACAGCATTTTGTTTTGGCCATACAACCAAACATTGTGGACTGTAAATAAAAAAAAGTCAGTTGTAGCGAAATGCCATAGTTTTGTTGTTATTTTATGCAATTTTTTTCTTTGTTTCTGTGTTTGGATGACTTTTGGAAAATATAGCAATATTTAATTTTGATAATATATGCAACATAAATTAACAAAAGCATAAACTTTTGGTTTGGATATTGTTGAATGAGAGGTCTCTGAGAGTGGAACATTATGCACATTTGAGAGATGCTTTGATGAACGATGGAAATATTGCTATACGTAAACTCAAGTACACAGAAATCGCTTAACTTCCAAAAAGATACACAGAAACAAACAAAAAATAGCATAAAAGATAAACAAAATAACGTCATTTCGTAATAACAGTAATTTTTTTATTTTCAGCCCCAACATTCCTCACAAAAAAGGCAGTCGTATAAGAAGCCATACTCTCTGTGCTTAACTTTGGGTAGTGAGTGTTTTTTAGACGAAATATGAAAAAGTTAATTAAGTTTAAGTACACCTATTACTATGAACTGCCTGCAGTTCGTATCATAGCGTATAAAAGTAGCCTCGCGATAGGATTTTTAGCTGCGACGTGGGCTTTGTATAAAGTCAGTGATGGTCTAACTACACTAAAGCGACAACGCAGTAAAATGATGACAATGTTGTGCAAACATTCCTCACATTTTCGTGACACAAAATGTAGCAGTTCCGCAGCATAAAGAGAAAAGCTAAAACTAAACAGAAACATAAAAACGGCATTTTGTTTTGGCCATACAACGAAACATTGTGGGCTGTAAATAAAAAAAAGTCAGTTATAGCGAAATGCCATAGTTTTGTTGTTCTTTAATGCAATTTTTTTTCTTTGTTTCTGTGTTTGGGTGACTTTTGGAAAACATAGCAATATTTAATTTTGATAATATATGCAACATAAATTTACAAAAGCATAAAGTTTTGGTTTGGATATTGTTGAATGAGAGGACTCTGAGAGTGGAACATTATGCACATTTGAGAGATGTTTTGATGAACGATGGAAATGTTGCTATACGTAAACTCAAGTACACAGAAATAGTTAAACTTGCAAAAAGATACACAGAAACAAACCAAAAATAGCATAAAAGATCAACAAATGAACATAATTTCGCATTAACATTGTTGGAGCATTGGTGTCATTAACAAAATAATGTTTAAATCCAACATTGCATTTTTAGCATATTTCTCAAAACGAAACCGTGATTGGCCGTTACCTAACTATTAGAAATTCTTTCTTTATAAGAAAAAGAAAAACACAAATAATATCTGCAAAATGTTCTTAATTCCGCAAAAATACTATTGTAAAAATGTATAAACAACCCGAAAATATAGCAAATATCAAAATGACCTTTCGGAATAATAGTAATTAAAATGCTAAGTCAAAAAGAATTAATAATTTTATATCAATAAGAACACTTCTTACGCAAAGAAATAAAAAGATAAAAGAGCATTAATTTTGTCAATAAGAACCCTTCCTCTCAAAGAAATAAAAAACAAGTATTACAATTCAAATAACATCAATTAAATACTCTCCTTCTGAAACGCTTTTTTTCAAGCAGTATTCATAGAAAAAGGATCATGAAAATAATTTATCTCTTTCCTAAATTTTCGCTAGTATGACTCATGCAATGAAAAATAAATGGAACACATTACTCAATCAGAATGCAGATATGAACTCCGCTAAAATTATTCGAAATACCTTATGTCATAAACATGTCAAACATACCAAAATTTTTTGCTCGTATTACTCGTATTTGCTAAATTATACGTTACTTTCAAAATGAATATTCTAATAATATCGTTTTCAATAAAAACAGAATTAATTTTCTGTTAAAATAAAAAATCAATATACACAGGAAAATTATAAAAAGAGCCAATTATAATACAATGCTGAGTTAATTTTCAAATCAAAAATAGCTGGAAAGGAATACAAAAATCGAAATATTTTCGACTTTTTTAAAGAACTGGATTTTGCGATTTGCGAACACACCTTTGCTACAGATGCACCGCACACATCGTATGAAAAGGATTTTCACACTTGAGCCGTTGACACTTTTGATTGATCGATACACACGCGCACTAAATAGAAGGAACACACGAAGATGGAACCCTTTCGTTTCTTGATGCACTACACCAGGAATGGGCAAACTACGGCCCGCGGGCCACCTCCGGCCCCCCAGAAGGTTTTATCCGGCCCGCGGATAGAATTTCGAGATTTTCTTAATACAATCGAGGCAATCTGATTACTCTGATGTACTGTATTACACGAAAGTAAGGTGGCTTTCTGCAGGATGTGTTTTCGATCGAGTTTGGCAGCTGAAAGACGAGACATTGTGTCGTTCTTCCATGAGTGCGAAATGTTTTGAAGATACAGAATGGCTTTCGGACTTTGCATTTTTCACAGATCTTCTTTGTCATATGAGCAACTTGAATGTCAAGATGCAAGGGGAAAATCCATTTATCGACGATATCTGGGCCCATCTCAAAGCTTTTAAACTAAAACTTAATCTGTTTGCTGGGCAGCTAGCTAAGAACGACCTGTCTCATTTCTCGAGGTTAAATTCAATACCCTCAGTAAATGAAGAAAATAATTATGAAGAGGGCTTGAAAAAACTGCATTTTGAGTTCGAACGCAGATTTTAAGATTTCAGTGCCATTCAAACAGAATTGGATATTTTTACCATGCCTTTCAACGTAAATTGTGAAGCAGTGAGGTCAGATTTGCAGCTTGAATTAATTGAGTTGCAATCTAATAATCATCTCAAGCAGTTGTTTCTAAATATGCCAAAGTTAGAGTTTTACAAATCATTATTGAAAGTAAATTTCCCAAATTTAATATATCACGCCCAGAAAATCAGTGCTATGTTTGCTTCATCTTAAATATGTGAACAAGTGTTTTCAACTATGAACCTTAGAAAGAATTATTTCAGAAGTAGAATGACAGATGAATATTTAGCCCCGTTCCTTAGAATCAGTACATCTCACTTCGAACCTCAATGTAAGGAACTTTTAAAAATTAAATCGCAATTTCATTCATCTCATTAACATATTTAAATTTTAATACTTGTATATTGTTTTTAAAATTTTAGAAAAATTTATCTTGGCCCGCCAAACTTTGTTTTTTCGATTTTTGGCCCGCGACCGAAAAAGTTAGCCCATCCCTGCACTACACACAGCTGAGATCACATCCAGTGCCGGGTGCACTTTGCAAAAACAAAATTCAGGTCAGGGAGCTTTCCAAAGCCGGGTGCACTTTGCAAAAACAAATTCCAGTACAGGGCGCACTTCCTTGAAAAATCACCAGGACAGGGGCGTCCTGCGTCGACTTGGCTTTCAGCTCCTCCGCTGAATCAAAACGAGATTTGAGCTCCTCAGCGTAGCAAACTTATCTACTCAAATAGGACAGGTTATCCGTTCGGTTTGGACTGGATGTCCGCAGCAACAAGTTCTTGTTCGGAAAAGAACTTTCAAACAGGGCAGGAGAGAGAGGATATTTTTTTTAACAAGCAAAATCACTGAAATTCAGATCTAGGCCGTAGCCCTCAAATTTATGTAGGTCGGTGTCTAGGGGGTATGAATGTATGCTTAAAATGACTACGAACTTCTTAAATAACAAAAACATTTATTGACAATTATATAGTTTAGGGGGGAAATTACTACAACAGATATTAACATAAAGCGTTATTATTTTACATTACTTTTGTTTCTTTCTCTCTCCCTTTTGGCGCCCTTTCACAACAAGCGACGCAGCCGAAAAAAGCGTCTTGTTAACACGGACGTTAATGGCGATCTCTCCTATTCTAGAAGGAACATTCTTATCGAATTTATGGCATTCACACTAATGAAATTTAGCACACAAGTAATACGAATTTTTTGCGATTTTATAGACCAGCCCGATTTTTAAAATTTAATCTTGAAAATTTTAAAATTAATTTAATGCCATGTTCTATTATAATTATCTTTCTTCCGAATGGCATAAATCGGTCATAAATCAGTCATAAATCGGTATTGAATGAATCCGTATTTACTGCGCGTGTGTATCCGTTGCCGTGTAGCCGCCCGATTACTGGATATCCTTTCAAAAATGTATTGCCTTTTTAAAAGCATTTTAACTTTTAGTTAGCATTGACTTTTAATCTTTTATATAAGTATCTTTTTATTGTGCTTACTTCATTTTTTGAAACTGGATAACGGTTGTGCAATACGTTTGTTATTGTTTCTTTTTTAGACTACGATAGTTTGGATTTTGATTTTTAAAGCATATTAACTTTTAGTTTCGATATTTTTTTCAAAATTTAGCGATATTTAATTTTGATCTTTTGTGCAATTTCTGGTTTGTTTCATTTATGCAATCTTTTGTTTGTTTCTGTATAGTACTTTGGTTTTCGTATAGTTAATTTTTATCATTTTTGTTGTTGTACATACGACTAAATCAGATGACTGAAGAGTGGAACAGTATGCACATTTGACGCATCTGATTCAGATGCGTTGATGAACGATGGAAATGTTGCTGTACGAAAACTGAAGTACACAGAAATCGCTAAACTTCCAAAAAGATATCAAAACCAAAAGTAACTGGTGATGCTTTTGTAAATTTTTATATTGCATAAATTATCAAAATTAAATATTGCTATTCTTTCCAAAAGACACTCAAACACAGAAACAAACGAAAAGTTGCATTAAATAAAAAATTATGGCATTTTGCTATAACGGCCTCTTTTCACGTACGCCCCACGATGTTTTGTTATACGACTAAAACAAATGCCGTTTTTATGCTTTTGTTTGGTATCAGCTTCTCCCTTTAGATTACACTGCTATATTTTGCCTCACGTAAATATCAGTCATGTTTGCATAACATTGTCGTCATTTTACTGCGTTGTCGCTTTAGTGTAGTTAGACCAACACCGACTTTATACAAAGCCCACGTCACAACTCGTTACCTAAGAAACTATTTTCAATAATTTTTGCATTGATACCTTTAGTGTTTATTGAAGAATATTTCACGCTTTTAAAGAGTTCCTTCTGATTTCAAATTGCCTTTAGTGTTATGTTTTGATTTTTTTTTTCGGTTTTATACTTTGAGGAGTGTTATAAATTAAGAATTTATTACATAAAATGGTAATAACATAAATTGAATTCAATTTTAAGTATAGTTCAAAACCATCAAGCTTTTAGAGCAGGCCTTATTTGTTTGGAAATTGAATTGAAATTTTAAAGTATTATTTACCTTATCCTCATTCGAAAATGTCTTTTTTTAGTTAAAGCAAAAAAGGAAGATTTAACAAAGTTAGCGATAGAGTTAGGTCTGAAAGTCACCCCCGGAATGACAGTATTGGTATTGAAGAGCGTGGTTCTCGCTAAACATGATTATAATGAGGAAGAGACTAAATGGATACTTGACAACATCATTGAGGAACGAAGGGAAAAGGAAAGAAGATATACAGAAAAAGAAAGAATAAATTAAGAAAAGGAACGAATAAATTCAGAAAAAGAAGATAAAAGAATAGCTGCAGAACAGGAAGAAAAAAGAATGCAATTTGAACTAGAGAAATTAAGATTGGAAGCTCAAATCAAATCGAATCAAGGAAACCCTGCTGAAAGGAGTAGGGCACGGTCTGAAAAATTAATTTAACAAATGCGTGCGTTTGATGGAAAGGAAGATGCTAGTCAATATTTAGCATATTTTGAGCAGCAAGCTGCTGCAGCATCCCTTCCAAAGGAACATTGGGTTACGCACCTGTCGAACCTGTTACCTGCAGATATAGTAAAAATAATCATAAGAGAACCTGATGAGAAAAGAAATGATTATGATCATGTGAAAAGTCTACTATTAAAGAGGTACAGATTAACTCCAGAAAAATTTAGGCAACTATTTGTAACACACCAGAAAAACGCTGATGGAACATGGAGATATTTCTTTTATGAATTACAAGGTTATTTTGATGGATGGATGTCAGGGCTACAAATTAGAACCTTTGATCAATTGTGTGATCTCATTATCACTGATAAAATGAAAAAGCGAGCTCCATTTGAGTTTAAAGAGTACTACTTAGACGAATGGGTTGCAATCACCACACCCCAGGTGACTTTGCTGACAAATTAGAAGAATTTGAGGACGTGAGGAAAACACTTCGACCGAAGTCATTTGGTAATCCTGCCAAAGGAAGATACGAATCTAAAGGACCAGTTAGATTCGGAAAATAAGAGAATCCAAATAGACGAGTTGAAAATGCTAGGAATGAAGGATCGAAACCTGAAGGAAGGTTTGCTGAATCCTATCAAAGTAGAATCCCTGAGAGGAGAAGACAGATGAATTGCCACCACTGCAATGATCCTGGTCACATAGTCAGAAATTGCCCCAAGCTGAGAAGAGGTGCAGAACCACCAAAGAAGGCAAGCCATCAGTGCAAACATGTTCAGCTGTCCCGCAAGAGAGAATGTAGACGAGAAAAATAATTCTCGGAGACAAAACAGTAGTTGCACTCACAGATACGGGTAGCTCAGTCAGTCTGATCCGGGAAGATGTAAGTAATGAAATTGTAGATAAAGCGGAACTATCAAAAGATAACATAATGTTATCGGGAATAGGAAACTCAGCAGTTTCCACGAAAGGCTCTTTTGAACTAAGTTTCGTCTTAGATGACAATAATTATTCTTTGGTTTGGCATATGGTGCCTAGGTCACAGTTGAGTTTCCAAGCAGTCATAGGTTCCGATATTTTGGAGAGCCTCCCTGAAATGTACCAATGATGGTGTAGAATTTTTTAAATATGAGACAAGAGCCTGGTGTGGGCAGATATCCCAACTGAATACTGAAGAAGTGGAATTGAACCACATTCGAGATGCTCAAGTCAGAAACGAGCTTGCAGAAATAGTTTCCGAGGACAAGCCAGAAAAAACAGAAACCACTAATGTTTCGATGAAAACTATCTTGAAGGATGACCTACCAGTCTACCGAAGTACCAAGTGGTCACCTTTTGAACTACTAACAAGTGCCAAGATGAGAAATAAAGAAGACACAATAGTTAAAGACCTGTTAATTGAAGAGATGATGGAGGAGCTTCATGAACAAAGAAATTTCCTGAGACAAGATGCGAAGAAAAACATTCAGAAGATCCAATCTGAGAATAAAAGAACTTATTATAAAAAGCGGAAAAGAATTCCTCAATACCGAACAGGTGACTTAGTCGCGATTCAGCGAACACAATTTGGTACCGGATTGAAACTGAGGCCTAAATACTTTGGTCCATGTCGCGTAACCAGAGTAAATCCTAGAGATAGATACGAAGTTGAGAAAATTGATGATAGTCCTAGTCCAAATGTGACAACCACGTCAGCGGACCTCATGAAACATTTTTCAACTGACTAAACACAAGGAGAGACAATTTGCATTTAAGCTTGATAGGTAATAGAGAGGTTGGCAAGCGGGTTTTGAACATTCTGGAGTCAAAAAACTAGAATACAAGCAGGGATGGGAAGGACATAGAGGGTTGACAGTACACAGTAATTGCTTAGGAAAACTAACAGGGTCTAAATTGCAGGAGACAAACAATACAAAGGGGAAGTGCAATGTAAGGGAGAAAAACAATACCAAGACAAATAATACAAGGGGAAAGTGCAATATAAGGGTGAAAAATAAGCTAAAAGTATTTTATTGTAATGCTTGCAGTGTGAGAAATAAAATGGATGAGCTCAAGGCAATTGCACAAGCAGAGGATATAGATATCATTGGGATTACTGAAAGTTGGGCAAGCAGTGAAGATGCACAAATTTTAGAATTAAGTGGATTCACAATGTTTAGGGAGGACAGAGTGAATATGAAAGGGGGTGGGGTTTTGATTTATGTGAGAGAATTTTTAAACTGTACGGAAATAAACTTAAATAGTAAAACTGAGGGTATAGAATCAGTCTGGGTGAAACTGAATACAGACAAAGGCAAAGGACTAATTCTGGGTAATATATATAGACCTCCTGTTTGTAGTGAAGAGCAGGAAAAGGGCGTGTGCAATCTGAAAAACGAAGCATGTCAAAAAGGAGAATTAATTTCAATGGGGGACTATAACTATCCAAATATTGACTGGACAAACAATCTAGCTACAAATGGGAAAGGGGCAGAATTTTTGGAAGTGATACAGGATTGTTTTTTGTACCAGATGGTGTATGAAGATACTAGGGACAATGCAATATTGGATTTGATTTTCAGCAATGATGAGGATAGGGTGCAGGATTTGGTTATAGGTGAGCCACTGGGAGAAAGTGATCATAGAAGCATCAGATTAAGTATAAATTTTCAGTCAGCATACACAATCAATAGTAGGATAATTCCAAATTTCAGAAAGGTAAATTTTCATAGGATAAGGGAAGAGTAAAAGGAAACATTCAAAGGGGGATTATTAGCACCGCATCATTCTGAACAATGGGAGGAATTCAAGAATAAGTTAGACAGGGTGTTAAAAAAACATGTAACGTTCAGGAAAAAAGGAAAATCTAGAAAATTGCTCCATATGTGGTTTTCAGGGGAAACACACAAAGCTTTAAAATAAAAACATACAGGTTGTATAAAAGCACTGGTATCGACAGGGACAAGGAGGCATATCAGAAAGCCAGAAAGGAGTTTAAAACTATTAGTCAGAAGCAAAAGGTGTCCTTGGAGGAAAAACTAGCAAGGGAAATAAATATAAACCCAAAAGAATTTTTTGCATATGCAAGTGGTAAAAATAAATTTAGTACTACACTGGGCCCGTTGGAGGGGAAGGGAGGTGAATTAATTCAAGACGAGGTGGAATGGCAAACGTGTTAAATTACTTTTTTCTGGGGGTTTTCAATGGTAACTATAATTTAAAAAAGGATCCCAAGGATGGAGCCTTTGCTGGGGGTATAATTAGAGAATGCAAATTTAACAGGGAAGAAATAGTACATTAGTTGAAAAGAATTAAGCCATCTAAAGCACTAGGGCCAGACGATATTTATCCGAGAGTACTAGTGGAATGCGCGGAAGAATTGGGGGAAGTAATTCCCACTATATTTAATTCAACATATAGCACGGGTTGGATACCAATGGATTGGAAGTTGGCCAACATAACTCCAATTTTCAAAAAGGGAATACAAAGTGATCCGGGCAACTATAGACCAGTAAGTCTAACATCAGTAATTTGCAAAATATTTGAATCTCTGTTAAAAAAAAGCATATAATGTTATATTTGGAGGAAGGGGGACTGTTATCAGAGAATCAGTATGGGTTTAAGAAGGGCAGATCCTGCTCTACAAACCTTCTGAAGTTCTACAAAAAAATTACTGAGGAGCTGGATAATAAGAGCAGTGTGGATATCATGTACATAGATTTTCAAAAGGCTTTTGATAAAGTACCTCATGAGGCATTACTGTTTAAATTGGAAAGGCTGGGGATTCAGGTAAAAACATTAATATGGATAAAGAATTGGTTATTGGGTAGAAAGCAGAGAGTGCAGGTGAAAGGAAATTATTCACAGTGGACAGAAGTTATAAGTGGGGTGCCTCAGGGATCAGTTTTGGGACCAATTTTATTTATAATTTTCATAGATGATATAGGTCAGGGGATCAAGAATAGAATTAGTATATTTGCAGATGACTTAAAAATATGGGGGACAGTGGATACCAAGTTGCAGATAGAAAATTTGCAAGGGGATTTTGATAAGATATCCGAATGGGCTGTAAAATGGGGTATGTCATTTAATGTAGGGAAATGTCAAGTTCTGCATATGGGTTACAGGAACAGTGGAGCCGAGTACTGTCTCCAGGGTGTAACGGTAAAGGAGGGAGAAACAGTCAAGGATCTTGGGGTGATAATTCACAAGGATTTTAAAATGGGTCACCAAAGTTCAGCTGCGGGTAAAAAGGCTAATAGGTTATTGGGGTATATTAAAAAGACTATAACTTCAAGGGATAAGAATATAATCTTGCCGTTATATAAGGGTTTAGTAAGACCACATCTAGAATATGCTGTACAATTCTGGGCTCCATATATGAGAAAGGACATAGAATCAATTGAAAGGGTTCAGCACAGAGCTACAAAAATAATAAAGGGGCTAGCAAATTTCGACTATAATGAACGTTTAAGTAAGCTAAACATGTATACACTGGAAAGAAGGGTGTTCGGGAAAGCATGCAGCGCCTCCTAGTTCCTGTGACCCAACCACATGGTCAACAGACTGTCTTTGTCAGCAAAGATTTGGGGAAATGCAGCCATGTATTTCTGCGAACTGATGCTGTTCGAAAAAGTTTACAGCCACCTTATACAGGGCCCTTTTAAGTCATTGAGCGCAGTGCCAAAACTTTCAAGATCTTGACGAGGGGAAAGCAAACAACTGTGAGCATTGATCGAGTAAAGCCAGCCTACATCACCCGAGACGATGCACAGAACTGGAGTACCCACATGCCAACCCCAACCCCAACATCTTCCTCTGAAGAAGGCATTGAACAACCGCATCTTGAAAGGACAACACGTTCAGGCCGGCGAGTTCGTGCGAACCCACGGTACAACTGATATCTCGCTGTCACTGGCGGGGGGCTACCTGTAGCGACCGCTACCGAGACTAGTTCCCGGTTCGCAGGAAACCAGGTAAAGCTGTAGGACCTGGGAGCAAAAAGCTCCACCGCTAAAAAGAAGGAAGAAGAAACAAAAAGGAGTCGGACAATTCCATGGAGATGACGCCTTGTGGTGTTTACGTTATTTTGATATCGGTAAAAGTTATCCTGCATATATTCCAGTCTTTAAGTAAATAAATTATGTTTTTTTAAAGTTGATTGGTCTGATCTAAAAGAGTTAAAAGAACCACAATATACAGGGTTATTCAAAAAGATAGACCCAATTTAAGTAATTTGTATTTCACGAAATATAAATTGGATATGAGCAGTTTACATACCGAAGGAAAGATGAAATTCCGAAGTTTTATTTACCACCGCTTGGGCATTGATAGACACAATGCCACAAAGCCATCTGTGCAAGTTCCTCTAAAGGCTTGTCGGAAATTGCCAATATCTGCCGGACGTTAGTAGGTAAACGCTGTAAAAACAGAGATTTAAGCAGACTGTCATTTATAGGCGCACATGCCTTGCTCCTCATCTCCAATAAGAGGCGCGATGGTTTCTTGTCACCAAGTTGCAAACCGGTAATTAGGTCCTGCAGTTTTTTCTCTTCTGAATCGGCTAACTGGGAGCATAGCCGATTCTTGATTGCTGTGTACGGTTTCTCTTCCGGTGGATTGAGGATTATATCTCCCACCACGTCGAGCTCCTCTGGTTGCAAAGCAGATACGACGTAGTGGAACTTCGTAGACTCTAAAGTCACATTCGCCAAAACAAATTGGCTGTCCATTTGTCTGAACCATATCTCCGGTTTTGCTCTCCAAAAGGGCGGTGCTTTAACAGCAACCCTTGCGATTGTTCCTTGCTCGGAGTCGTATTCTGAAGTCATTTTAAATTGTCGAGTCCGTACGAGAGTTCTGCGATGCTGCCTAAGCCTAAGTAGCCGTATTAAGTTTGCTGGCCAGTTCGGTTGCGTGCTTCGTCAGGTCACCACTTTAACTCTTTTAGATCAGACCAATCAACTTTAAAAAAAACATAATTTATTTACTTAAAGACTGGAATATATGCAGGATAACTTTTACCGATATCAAAATAACGTAAACACCACAAGGCGTCATCTCCATGGAATTGTCCGACTCCTTTTTGTTTCTTCTTCCTTCTTTTTAGCGGTGGAGCTTTTTGCTCCCAGGTCCTACAGCTTTACCTGGTTTCCTGCGAACCGGGAACTAGTCTCGGTAGCGGTCGCTACATTCTAATATTTTTATTGGGCTTATAAAATGATAATAATACAGGACTGTACAAAAACTAGAGTTTCTTAAGCAATAACTTATCATTTGAAAATTATTAGGTTTTTAGTATAATTGAGCCCCGAAGAACTTGTATGTGTACCTAAAAGGTTTAGCCTAAAATGCCACCATCTAAAAGAGGAATTTGCTTGAGAACTTTGAAGTATTTCATATTTATTGGTAGAAAAAAACTGATTTTTAAACAATTTTTATATGGTTGGTAGTAAAGAGGTTAGAACTAGACCTATTTTTTTTAACTTCAATTATGTGTGATTAATTGTCATTTGAAAATTTTTTTGTCTACAACATTTAAAATTCTGTGTTAATAAACATTTCTACAAATATATTCTTTATTTTTATAAAAATAACTAAAATGCACTTTTTTAAAGTCAGCTAGCTTCTTTAAAGCTTGCATAGCTACTTAATAAGTTAAATTAAAGAAAATTAGGTTTTAGTAATTTTACCAACAAAATTCATTGAAATAGTGAATTTGATATTTTATTTCATGTAAATAGTAAAGAAATTTTGTGATAAGCCACTTTATTTAGACTTTTTCCAAGACTTCAGTGGTTGAGGGCAAGCCTGAAATAATTTTATTGCAAATGACAAGGATTTGATGAAAAAGGCATCTGCAAATAAACTCAATACTTTTAAGAAGCATAGTTGTATTTCTGAACCCTAAGTTTTAAAAAAATGGTAATTATAACTTCCTGCATTTCACATTTTTAAAAATCTGGATTTAATGTATTATTAAATCTATGCATCAATAAGTAAACTAATTTAAATGTCTTGTATTTTCTAGAGGTGCTTCAGCATAGTCAGATTGGATTCTTTTTTCCTGAGTGAATTCCTAAGAAATCAAACATGGCCATGCAACAATTAAATCGTTTGAAAATGTAAAACATGTTTGATATCCGCAGGTTATAAAAAGCAAAGGACATTTCATACAACACAAATAATGTGTTCCTGAATTATATGGTATTCATTCATCATATCACAACACAAGTCATTGACATTTTATATTAATCACCGATAAAAATTTTATTTTCGAAAAATACGCACTAAAATAAACTAAAGTTTTGTTTCCAAGTTAAAGTTCTGGTAAAAATTGAGCGAGAGCAAGCGCCGAAAATTAACTCAAACGTAGTTTCAAATAAGAGTTCAGGGAAAAAAGTTGAGAACAATCGGTACAAGTAAAACAAAACGGAAAAATATCTCAATTTAAACATAAAACCCTGTATTTCTATATGCTTAGGTATTAAAAGATGCGAGATTCATCACAGTAAAAACAAATTGGTGTTTCAATTCTCGAAATTATCACGAGCGTTCAGAAAATTTGGCAAATGTATCAAACTTTTTTTAGAAGTTCCAAGATAATCTGCAATGTTTAACAGCAAAAACAAATTAGTTTTTAAATTCTCGAAAATTTGCAAAGAAATCACCCTTTTTTAAAAGTTTCAAGATAATCTACAATGCTTGTTACCAAATGGAAAGGAAAATAGACAGAATGATCATGAATGCGATTGTATTGTTTGTTTACATGTGAATAAGGATGTTATTTTGTACAGAAAACCATTTCCACAAAAAGAACAGCTATTTTAAAGAAAATAACCAATTTAACACGTATGATCGTTCTCTATGATCGTTCTCTCGTTATCGACTAATCATTCCAGGTGCTTCACGAGAACCGCTGAAATTTTCTAAGTTTTTAACATTGCTGATCGTTCTCTCTCCATCCGCTTGTCAAGGCAGAGGTTTCACCGTCGCAGAACTCTGCGATAGGAGTGTTGGTGTGGGCTGTGACATCGTGATAAAAGAAATAACCCTTTTTAAAGAATAAAAAAAAACTTTATTTACAAATTGGTAGCGATATCACAGTCACAACTACATCTCATCATACGTAGAAAACATAACGGCTGAAACATGCCACTCTGACACAGCACCGTGTCCACTCTTCAAAGAAACATCCAATCGACTAAAAAGCAGTTTTCAAAAATAAAATCCACCAACGTTAATCATAAAAGAAATAATAAACTTCCGGGAAAACCATTTAAACTCACATAAATATGTCAAAAGAAAAAGATATCCTTTCCAAGAGTAATAAGAAGTATAAATAAACACAGACGGCGAGGTCACTTCTCCACATAAGAAGAAGAAGAAATAAACACAGGAAGTATCGCAATGTCTTGGAATAAGGAAAAAGAAATTATATCATTATATTTAAAAGATATTCCGGAAGTATACTTTACAGGGCTCTCTTTTACTCTCAATTCTCAGACGGTTCCCGAGAAAGTAGAGATCACAAAATTGAGAGATTAACATGGTTTGTTCAAAATTGTACAGGGAACAAGACGGAAAAGGTTTTTTACTGACGCGGCTGTTATTTTAGGGTGCATTAAGTGTTAAAGTATAAAAAAAAAAAGGAAATCACTTGCAAAAGGTGTCTTGGCTTGCGAGCGTTGAGGGGCGAAGCCCTCGTTGTGACATCATGGAACGGAAAATCAGGATTATACGAATTATTAAGATAGTTTAGCCGTCGCACACGCTTAGGAGATTGACTCTGCAAAATGAGTGTTGGTTTGCGTGGCAATTCCCCTGGGGTTGGTGGGCGTATGCGAGCAGGGGCGGAGCCCCCAAGTAATAAATTTACGTTTGTTGCATAAAAAGGCTTTTCGTTTTATTGTAATACGCATCTAGCATCGGGTAGATGCAACCCTTAAGACTTTCTGTATTTATTTTCTAACAATGATGAGACAATTAGTTTGAAAATCGGAAAAAGAGCTCTGTTTGCTAATAGCTGCATCGATTACTTGAAATTATTCCTGCAAACCTTTAAGTGCTTGGAGTATGTTCTCCAGTTTATTAAAGCTCTCCCCCTCCCCCCCAAAAAAGTATCTTAAAATAATTTTATTGGATACAAAAAAGCACTGCGATGTAAGCCTTACTTCTCTGTGCATAAAACAAGCAACATGATGTAGAGTTGTTTGCTTTACTGTGATTAACTGAAAAAATAACTTTAATTTTTTCATCAATTTTACTATCGTTTCTGTAGTTTCTATGAATTTATTGCTTTACATTTTATTGAAGTAGTGGCTGTCTGTGTTTACATAGATTTCGATTTCTTTGTTGGTTGAACAATATTTGAGAAATGAAAATTCAGAAACACGAGTAACAGAAAAATGGAATTCTATTTGGATATATGTAACGATAAATTTCGTAAATCACGCTCAAATACCAAATTTCGAACTGATGAGAACTGAACAAATTGGCTTAAGCAAAGTAAAAGATGATAAGGTAATTGTAATTAACGTCGTACTATAAGGCATGAATTTTGTAAACATATTTAAGTAACTTTGTGGCCCAAAACACATGCAACAAATCCAAAAATCACTACATAATCTAAACAATACAATTGATCAACTACATACACATAATTTAATTTATAAATGCATTGTTATCTACTTAGCATTTATAAGTACCAAATTTAATAAATGTCACCAAAAAGTATATGTGCATGTTTCTGCCCTGATGCTAAACTTGCATAATTATTACAAATGAAATATTGAATTGCATTTGATAACAGACCAGGTCTATTTTCAGAAACAAACTGAACAAGAAAAGTTCAGCTGTATACAAGATAATGTGGCGATTGCCTTATATAGTTATTTATTTCGCCAGCTCATACTCATTGCAAGCACTTTCGACAAAAAATTCGAAATCAGTACCACCAATTATGGTCTGGCATTATAATATCTCTAACCAGCCCTTAAGCATCTCCACTCCTTCTTACAAAATCAACTCAAATGACAACTTTCCATAGCCAGACTACTAGATTCTGAATTTTAAAAACAAGCATTCGGGTAACTTCTGAAATAAGCAGAAATATAAAATAAAAATGCCATGTCCAATACTTTACAGCATTTCTTGAGCCACAGCTTATTTTTTACTTATTCTAAGCCTTACTGGAAAACTCATCCACAGATTTATGAATTCGAAATTGGAGTACAGTCTAACTCCCGCCAGTTGGCAGTTGAGTCACATGGTCTTGAACAAGTCATTAATTAAATTAGGACACTGGCAGTAATGTAAACAAACCATGTATTTTGTTGATGTCTATAGCAAGGATCCTGGTGTTAAGTTTGTGGTTCAGTGACAAAAGCGACAGCAATAACATGTTGGCAAAGAAAAACCATTCTTGCTTTACATATGGCAGCCTTTTCCTATCAATCTTTTAAACAATTTTCATAAATCAACTGAATTAAGGTTTATTGATCTACAATATATTGATGTATCACTACAGTGTACATCAGTGAACATTGTACTTGAGGAACCTTGTACAGCTGTAAACTGGATTTTATAATCTATTACTTAGATGCTAGACTAACACAGGAAGGCAGAACTCTTGCTAGTTAGTAATAGCTGCTACTGGAATAATTATCCAATTTAATTTTGAGGACTTTCTTTTTGTAAAAAAAGGATAATCTAGGCAAAAAAACAACATTCCCACTTTATACATGTGGGTTCGTAAAAGGTAAGTAACTCTTAAAGTTTAAATTTAAGTTTAATTACATAGTTAATGTATTTAGAGTATATTTACAAACATCTTTAACGATTAAGAATATCCGACAACTAAGAGGCCATCTGCCTAAAAAGTCATGGGCCTTCTGCCCAACTGCTATCTTCGGTGTCTGGGGAACATCTGTCTCATTGCTGCTGTCGCTTCTGAGCGGACGCTTTCTCTAGGTGGCGTTACTGCTGCGGACGTATCAGGCTTTGGCGCGCTCGTCGCACAATCCCACAATCGGCTATCCTGACTGTAATTTCGTCCTCGAAATTCGTCGTCTTCAACATCAGTAAGCAGGCCATAACATTTTTCACATATCTGAAATATAAACAAAAAAAAAAGAGGAAAAAAGCTTATAGTACATTTTTTTTACTGTTGGCCAGTGGGCCAGGGTTTTATGTAATCAGCTGCTGAAGTAGTTAGGCTTGGACCCTCATGATCGCCCACTTTTTCAATGGCATATCTGTCATTAGGAAACACTTTTACAACTCGATATGGTCCCAAAATTTTAGGTTTCAGCTTAAGCCCAACTCCAAACTGCGTGCGCTGAATGGCCACCAGATTTTTTTTCTCCCTTTGTTATACTGACGTTTATTTTCCTGTTGCAATTTGAGAATATTGTCTTTTGGTGAAACTTAAACGAACTGGGAACTGAAGTTTTTTAAATTGGAATGGGATATCAGAAGTGATGATTGGTATTCTAGTAATGAATACGTTTTAACTTGCAGCATGTCTAGTCACGATGGTAGCTTCAATAATATTTCGCATGAGTTTCTTGACAGAGTGTTGTGCCATTGCACAGTGAAGGTGGATTCATATTTGTGAGAAGCATAATCGGTGCTCCAATATGTGCGAGAGTAGTCCAGATGGTTCCAATGTGTTAAAAAACTGTGTCGCGTGTTTTAAGGCCTCATTTGTGTCACGCGTAATGTGTATAGATTTGTATATTTAAAAACTACGGGGCAATTCTCGCAAGAGTTGCTGTATGGGGACATTGACATCTTTATTTAATTGGGAAAGATTTGCCCTTTGGCACAGGCATGCATGATGAGTGCTTTGCTACAACAGCAATATATCGATGAACCACAGGGGTTGTAACCTTTTGGCAGGGAGGCACAGGTGTTTGCACAACTGTTTGGCTTGTTTGCATAGTCATGAAATGACGGAATGTACGCCGAAGAAAAGAGCAACATGAGTGATTGATTGCCCAACTTGAAGGCATCCCACAGAACGGCAGCGCTCACTATTTGCTATTTGTGTTGTGGAAGTGACAGAAACGCGTCCGTCTTGAAAACTAATCCTACAAAAGTTGCAAACACTTTTTATAGCACTTACATGCAACTCCTCTAACCCTTGACAATGCTGGCTTCTTATACGACTGCCTTTTTTATATTTGTCGACACGAAACTGTGATTGGCTGTTACATAACACATTTGCATAGTTCCATCTAACTCTGCAGCAAATTGCAGCCTCTCAAATTTAGATTAGCTTACAGAAATTAACATTTTCCACAATGTCCTTAACTTTTGGCAGCGAGTGTAGACAGTTTTAAAATAGAGTACTACGTGTGTTGTATGTTCGGCACACACACATGTCCTGACGAATCTATAGTACTTCCAATAATGAAATTTGGCACATAGATAGTGTGAATATTTTAAAAATTTATAGTCCACCACGAATTTTAAAATTTAATCCAGAACATTTTAAAAGTAATGTAATGAGATATTTAATTATTATTGTGTTCCTCCGAATAGCAAGTCTTCAATTGGTATTGACTAAATACGTATTTACTGTGCGTATGTATCTGCCCGATTACTGGATATCCCTTATAAAAATTTATTGCTTTTTTAAAAGCATATTAACTATTAGTTTGGATTATCACAATGTATAACGAAAGTCCTCACGTTGGGTTGGCGTGGAAGTTTGGAGAGTGGGGTGCCAGCTCAGGTGTTGCTTCGTCATCTGACCGTGGTTCAAAATTACGAGGTGTTGTCCTCGGATCTTTCCCTTAAGGGACTGATCCCGGACCGTCGTCAATAGCCCGTTGTGTTGCTCTAGTACGACGTTAACTAAAAATTACCAATTATCACAATGTATAACATAAGTATATATATTTTTGTGTTTCTCCATTTTTGGAACTGGATCACAGTTGTGCAATACGTTGTTTGTTATTGTTTCTGTTTTAGAGTACGATAGTTTCGATTATCATTTTTAAAGCATATTAACTTTTCGTTTGGATTATTTGGATATCTTTCAAAAGCAGAGACCTGTTTCATCAATTTATTGTCGCTATGTATTCCGAGATTGAATCGGAGAAGGTGTGGTACATACCACTGAATCAGATTACTCAGAGTGGAACATTATGCACATTTGAGAGATGCGTTGATAAACGGTGGAAATGCTGCGATAAAAAAAAAGTAGCACACAGAAATCACTAAACTTCCAAAAAGATATAAAAACCAAAAGTAAAAGTTTATGCTTTTGTAAAATTAAACGTTGCATAAATTATTAAAATAAAGTACTGCTATGCTTTCCAAAAGACACCCAAACACAGAAAAAAAATAGCATTAAAGATCAACAAAATAACAGCATTTCGCAATAACAGTTTTTTTTTTAATTTACAGCCCCCAATATGCAAAAAAGGCAGTGATATAAGAAGCCAGCATTGGCAAAATGTTGTTTAAATCCAAGACTACCTTTTTGGAACTGGATCACAGTTGTGCAATACGTTGTTTCGTATCATAGCGCATAAAAGTAGCCTCGCGATAGGATTTTTAGTTGCGACGTGGGCTTTGTATAAAGTCAGTGTTGGTTTAACTACACTAAAGCGACGACGCAGTAAACTGATGACAATGTTGTGCAAACATTCCTCATATTTTCGTGACACAAAATGTAGCAGTGCCGCAGCATAAAGAGAAAAGCTGAAACTAAACAGAAACATAAAAACAGCATTTTGTTTTGGCCATACAACCAAACATTGTGGACTGTAAATAAAAAAAAGTCAGTTGTAGCGAAATGCCATAGTTTTGTTGTTATTTTATGCAATTTTTTTCTTTGTTTCTGTGTTTGGATGACTTTTGGAAAATATAGCAATATTTAATTTTGATAATATATGCAACATAAATTAACAAAAGCATAAACTTTTGGTTTGGATATTGTTGAATGAGAGGTCTCTGAGAGTGGAACATTATGCACATTTGAGAGATGCTTTGATGAACGATGGAAATATTGCTATACGTAAACTCAAGTACACAGAAATCGCTTAACTTCCAAAAAGATACACAGAAACAAACAAAAAATAGCATAAAAGATAAACAAAATAACGTCATTTCGTAATAACAGTAATTTTTTTATTTTCAGCCCCAACATTCCTCACAAAAAAGGCAGTCGTATAAGAAGCCATACTCTCTGTGCTTAACTTTGGGTAGTGAGTGTTTTTTAGACGAAATATGAAAAAGTTAATTAAGTTTAAGTACACCTATTACTATGAACTGCCTGCAGTTCGTATCATAGCGTATAAAAGTAGCCTCGCGATAGGATTTTTAGCTGCGACGTGGGCTTTGTATAAAGTCAGTGATGGTCTAACTACACTAAAGCGACAACGCAGTAAAATGATGACAATGTTGTGCAAACATTCCTCACATTTTCGTGACACAAAATGTAGCAGTTCCGCAGCATAAAGAGAAAAGCTAAAACTAAACAGAAACATAAAAACGGCATTTTGTTTTGGCCATACAACGAAACATTGTGGGCTGTAAATAAAAAAAAGTCAGTTATAGCGAAATGCCATAGTTTTGTTGTTCTTTAATGCAATTTTTTTTCTTTGTTTCTGTGTTTGGGTGACTTTTGGAAAACATAGCAATATTTAATTTTGATAATATATGCAACATAAATTTACAAAAGCATAAAGTTTTGGTTTGGATATTGTTGAATGAGAGGACTCTGAGAGTGGAACATTATGCACATTTGAGAGATGTTTTGATGAACGATGGAAATGTTGCTATACGTAAACTCAAGTACACAGAAATAGTTAAACTTGCAAAAAGATACACAGAAACAAACCAAAAATAGCATAAAAGATCAACAAATGAACATAATTTCGCATTAACATTGTTGGAGCATTGGTGTCATTAACAAAATAATGTTTAAATCCAACATTGCATTTTTAGCATATTTCTCAAAACGAAACCGTGATTGGCCGTTACCTAACTATTAGAAATTCTTTCTTTATAAGAAAAAGAAAAACACAAATAATATCTGCAAAATGTTCTTAATTCCGCAAAAATACTATTGTAAAAATGTATAAACAACCCGAAAATATAGCAAATATCAAAATGACCTTTCGGAATAATAGTAATTAAAATGCTAAGTCAAAAAGAATTAATAATTTTATATCAATAAGAACACTTCTTACGCAAAGAAATAAAAAGATAAAAGAGCATTAATTTTGTCAATAAGAACCCTTCCTCTCAAAGAAATAAAAAACAAGTATTACAATTCAAATAACATCAATTAAATACTCTCCTTCTGAAACGCTTTTTTTCAAGCAGTATTCATAGAAAAAGGATCATGAAAATAATTTATCTCTTTCCTAAATTTTCGCTAGTATGACTCATGCAATGAAAAATAAATGGAACACATTACTCAATCAGAATGCAGATATGAACTCCGCTAAAATTATTCGAAATACCTTATGTCATAAACATGTCAAACATACCAAAATTTTTTGCTCGTATTACTCGTATTTGCTAAATTATACGTTACTTTCAAAATGAATATTCTAATAATATCGTTTTCAATAAAAACAGAATTAATTTTCTGTTAAAATAAAAAATCAATATACACAGGAAAATTATAAAAAGAGCCAATTATAATACAATGCTGAGTTAATTTTCAAATCAAAAATAGCTGGAAAGGAATACAAAAATCGAAATATTTTCGACTTTTTTAAAGAACTGGATTTTGCGATTTGCGAACACACCTTTGCTACAGATGCACCGCACACATCGTATGAAAAGGATTTTCACACTTGAGCCGTTGACACTTTTGATTGATCGATACACACGCGCACTAAATAGAAGGAACACACGAAGATGGAACCCTTTCGTTTCTTGATGCACTACACCAGGAATGGGCAAACTACGGCCCGCGGGCCACCTCCGGCCCCCCAGAAGGTTTTATCCGGCCCGCGGATAGAATTTCGAGATTTTCTTAATACAATCGAGGCAATCTGATTACTCTGATGTACTGTATTACACGAAAGTAAGGTGGCTTTCTGCAGGATGTGTTTTCGATCGAGTTTGGCAGCTGAAAGACGAGACATTGTGTCGTTCTTCCATGAGTGCGAAATGTTTTGAAGATACAGAATGGCTTTCGGACTTTGCATTTTTCACAGATCTTCTTTGTCATATGAGCAACTTGAATGTCAAGATGCAAGGGGAAAATCCATTTATCGACGATATCTGGGCCCATCTCAAAGCTTTTAAACTAAAACTTAATCTGTTTGCTGGGCAGCTAGCTAAGAACGACCTGTCTCATTTCTCGAGGTTAAATTCAATACCCTCAGTAAATGAAGAAAATAATTATGAAGAGGGCTTGAAAAAACTGCATTTTGAGTTCGAACGCAGATTTTAAGATTTCAGTGCCATTCAAACAGAATTGGATATTTTTACCATGCCTTTCAACGTAAATTGTGAAGCAGTGAGGTCAGATTTGCAGCTTGAATTAATTGAGTTGCAATCTAATAATCATCTCAAGCAGTTGTTTCTAAATATGCCAAAGTTAGAGTTTTACAAATCATTATTGAAAGTAAATTTCCCAAATTTAATATATCACGCCCAGAAAATCAGTGCTATGTTTGCTTCATCTTAAATATGTGAACAAGTGTTTTCAACTATGAACCTTAGAAAGAATTATTTCAGAAGTAGAATGACAGATGAATATTTAGCCCCGTTCCTTAGAATCAGTACATCTCACTTCGAACCTCAATGTAAGGAACTTTTAAAAATTAAATCGCAATTTCATTCATCTCATTAACATATTTAAATTTTAATACTTGTATATTGTTTTTAAAATTTTAGAAAAATTTATCTTGGCCCGCCAAACTTTGTTTTTTCGATTTTTGGCCCGCGACCGAAAAAGTTAGCCCATCCCTGCACTACACACAGCTGAGATCACATCCAGTGCCGGGTGCACTTTGCAAAAACAAAATTCAGGTCAGGGAGCTTTCCAAAGCCGGGTGCACTTTGCAAAAACAAATTCCAGTACAGGGCGCACTTCCTTGAAAAATCACCAGGACAGGGGCGTCCTGCGTCGACTTGGCTTTCAGCTCCTCCGCTGAATCAAAACGAGATTTGAGCTCCTCAGCGTAGCAAACTTATCTACTCAAATAGGACAGGTTATCCGTTCGGTTTGGACTGGATGTCCGCAGCAACAAGTTCTTGTTCGGAAAAGAACTTTCAAACAGGGCAGGAGAGAGAGGATATTTTTTTTAACAAGCAAAATCACTGAAATTCAGATCTAGGCCGTAGCCCTCAAATTTATGTAGGTCGGTGTCTAGGGGGTATGAATGTATGCTTAAAATGACTACGAACTTCTTAAATAACAAAAACATTTATTGACAATTATATAGTTTAGGGGGGAAATTACTACAACAGATATTAACATAAAGCGTTATTATTTTACATTACTTTTGTTTCTTTCTCTCTCCCTTTTGGCGCCCTTTCACAACAAGCGACGCAGCCGAAAAAAGCGTCTTGTTAACACGGACGTTAATGGCGATCTCTCCTATTCTAGAAGGAACATTCTTATCGAATTTATGGCATTCACACTAATGAAATTTAGCACACAAGTAATACGAATTTTTTGCGATTTTATAGACCAGCCCGATTTTTAAAATTTAATCTTGAAAATTTTAAAATTAATTTAATGCCATGTTCTATTATAATTATCTTTCTTCCGAATGGCATAAATCGGTCATAAATCAGTCATAAATCGGTATTGAATGAATCCGTATTTACTGCGCGTGTGTATCCGTTGCCGTGTAGCCGCCCGATTACTGGATATCCTTTCAAAAATGTATTGCCTTTTTAAAAGCATTTTAACTTTTAGTTAGCATTGACTTTTAATCTTTTATATAAGTATCTTTTTATTGTGCTTACTTCATTTTTTGAAACTGGATAACGGTTGTGCAATACGTTTGTTATTGTTTCTTTTTTAGACTACGATAGTTTGGATTTTGATTTTTAAAGCATATTAACTTTTAGTTTCGATATTTTTTTCAAAATTTAGCGATATTTAATTTTGATCTTTTGTGCAATTTCTGGTTTGTTTCATTTATGCAATCTTTTGTTTGTTTCTGTATAGTACTTTGGTTTTCGTATAGTTAATTTTTATCATTTTTGTTGTTGTACATACGACTAAATCAGATGACTGAAGAGTGGAACAGTATGCACATTTGACGCATCTGATTCAGATGCGTTGATGAACGATGGAAATGTTGCTGTACGAAAACTGAAGTACACAGAAATCGCTAAACTTCCAAAAAGATATCAAAACCAAAAGTAACTGGTGATGCTTTTGTAAATTTTTATATTGCATAAATTATCAAAATTAAATATTGCTATTCTTTCCAAAAGACACTCAAACACAGAAACAAACGAAAAGTTGCATTAAATAAAAAATTATGGCATTTTGCTATAACGGCCTCTTTTCACGTACGCCCCACGATGTTTTGTTATACGACTAAAACAAATGCCGTTTTTATGCTTTTGTTTGGTATCAGCTTCTCCCTTTAGATTACACTGCTATATTTTGCCTCACGTAAATATCAGTCATGTTTGCATAACATTGTCGTCATTTTACTGCGTTGTCGCTTTAGTGTAGTTAGACCAACACCGACTTTATACAAAGCCCACGTCACAACTCGTTACCTAAGAAACTATTTTCAATAATTTTTGCATTGATACCTTTAGTGTTTATTGAAGAATATTTCACGCTTTTAAAGAGTTCCTTCTGATTTCAAATTGCCTTTAGTGTTATGTTTTGATTTTTTTTTTCGGTTTTATACTTTGAGGAGTGTTATAAATTAAGAATTTATTACATAAAATGGTAATAACATAAATTGAATTCAATTTTAAGTATAGTTCAAAACCATCAAGCTTTTAGAGCAGGCCTTATTTGTTTGGAAATTGAATTGAAATTTTAAAGTATTATTTACCTTATCCTCATTCGAAAATGTCTTTTTTTAGTTAAAGCAAAAAAGGAAGATTTAACAAAGTTAGCGATAGAGTTAGGTCTGAAAGTCACCCCCGGAATGACAGTATTGGTATTGAAGAGCGTGGTTCTCGCTAAACATGATTATAATGAGGAAGAGACTAAATGGATACTTGACAACATCATTGAGGAACGAAGGGAAAAGGAAAGAAGATATACAGAAAAAGAAAGAATAAATTAAGAAAAGGAACGAATAAATTCAGAAAAAGAAGATAAAAGAATAGCTGCAGAACAGGAAGAAAAAAGAATGCAATTTGAACTAGAGAAATTAAGATTGGAAGCTCAAATCAAATCGAATCAAGGAAACCCTGCTGAAAGGAGTAGGGCACGGTCTGAAAAATTAATTTAACAAATGCGTGCGTTTGATGGAAAGGAAGATGCTAGTCAATATTTAGCATATTTTGAGCAGCAAGCTGCTGCAGCATCCCTTCCAAAGGAACATTGGGTTACGCACCTGTCGAACCTGTTACCTGCAGATATAGTAAAAATAATCATAAGAGAACCTGATGAGAAAAGAAATGATTATGATCATGTGAAAAGTCTACTATTAAAGAGGTACAGATTAACTCCAGAAAAATTTAGGCAACTATTTGTAACACACCAGAAAAACGCTGATGGAACATGGAGATATTTCTTTTATGAATTACAAGGTTATTTTGATGGATGGATGTCAGGGCTACAAATTAGAACCTTTGATCAATTGTGTGATCTCATTATCACTGATAAAATGAAAAAGCGAGCTCCATTTGAGTTTAAAGAGTACTACTTAGACGAATGGGTTGCAATCACCACACCCCAGGTGACTTTGCTGACAAATTAGAAGAATTTGAGGACGTGAGGAAAACACTTCGACCGAAGTCATTTGGTAATCCTGCCAAAGGAAGATACGAATCTAAAGGACCAGTTAGATTCGGAAAATAAGAGAATCCAAATAGACGAGTTGAAAATGCTAGGAATGAAGGATCGAAACCTGAAGGAAGGTTTGCTGAATCCTATCAAAGTAGAATCCCTGAGAGGAGAAGACAGATGAATTGCCACCACTGCAATGATCCTGGTCACATAGTCAGAAATTGCCCCAAGCTGAGAAGAGGTGCAGAACCACCAAAGAAGGCAAGCCATCAGTGCAAACATGTTCAGCTGTCCCGCAAGAGAGAATGTAGACGAGAAAAATAATTCTCGGAGACAAAACAGTAGTTGCACTCACAGATACGGGTAGCTCAGTCAGTCTGATCCGGGAAGATGTAAGTAATGAAATTGTAGATAAAGCGGAACTATCAAAAGATAACATAATGTTATCGGGAATAGGAAACTCAGCAGTTTCCACGAAAGGCTCTTTTGAACTAAGTTTCGTCTTAGATGACAATAATTATTCTTTGGTTTGGCATATGGTGCCTAGGTCACAGTTGAGTTTCCAAGCAGTCATAGGTTCCGATATTTTGGAGAGCCTCCCTGAAATGTACCAATGATGGTGTAGAATTTTTTAAATATGAGACAAGAGCCTGGTGTGGGCAGATATCCCAACTGAATACTGAAGAAGTGGAATTGAACCACATTCGAGATGCTCAAGTCAGAAACGAGCTTGCAGAAATAGTTTCCGAGGACAAGCCAGAAAAAACAGAAACCACTAATGTTTCGATGAAAACTATCTTGAAGGATGACCTACCAGTCTACCGAAGTACCAAGTGGTCACCTTTTGAACTACTAACAAGTGCCAAGATGAGAAATAAAGAAGACACAATAGTTAAAGACCTGTTAATTGAAGAGATGATGGAGGAGCTTCATGAACAAAGAAATTTCCTGAGACAAGATGCGAAGAAAAACATTCAGAAGATCCAATCTGAGAATAAAAGAACTTATTATAAAAAGCGGAAAAGAATTCCTCAATACCGAACAGGTGACTTAGTCGCGATTCAGCGAACACAATTTGGTACCGGATTGAAACTGAGGCCTAAATACTTTGGTCCATGTCGCGTAACCAGAGTAAATCCTAGAGATAGATACGAAGTTGAGAAAATTGATGATAGTCCTAGTCCAAATGTGACAACCACGTCAGCGGACCTCATGAAACATTTTTCAACTGACTAAACACAAGGAGAGACAATTTGCATTTAAGCTTGATAGGTAATAGAGAGGTTGGCAAGCGGGTTTTGAACATTCTGGAGTCAAAAAACTAGAATACAAGCAGGGATGGGAAGGACATAGAGGGTTGACAGTACACAGTAATTGCTTAGGAAAACTAACAGGGTCTAAATTGCAGGAGACAAACAATACAAAGGGGAAGTGCAATGTAAGGGAGAAAAACAATACCAAGACAAATAATACAAGGGGAAAGTGCAATATAAGGGTGAAAAATAAGCTAAAAGTATTTTATTGTAATGCTTGCAGTGTGAGAAATAAAATGGATGAGCTCAAGGCAATTGCACAAGCAGAGGATATAGATATCATTGGGATTACTGAAAGTTGGGCAAGCAGTGAAGATGCACAAATTTTAGAATTAAGTGGATTCACAATGTTTAGGGAGGACAGAGTGAATATGAAAGGGGGTGGGGTTTTGATTTATGTGAGAGAATTTTTAAACTGTACGGAAATAAACTTAAATAGTAAAACTGAGGGTATAGAATCAGTCTGGGTGAAACTGAATACAGACAAAGGCAAAGGACTAATTCTGGGTAATATATATAGACCTCCTGTTTGTAGTGAAGAGCAGGAAAAGGGCGTGTGCAATCTGAAAAACGAAGCATGTCAAAAAGGAGAATTAATTTCAATGGGGGACTATAACTATCCAAATATTGACTGGACAAACAATCTAGCTACAAATGGGAAAGGGGCAGAATTTTTGGAAGTGATACAGGATTGTTTTTTGTACCAGATGGTGTATGAAGATACTAGGGACAATGCAATATTGGATTTGATTTTCAGCAATGATGAGGATAGGGTGCAGGATTTGGTTATAGGTGAGCCACTGGGAGAAAGTGATCATAGAAGCATCAGATTAAGTATAAATTTTCAGTCAGCATACACAATCAATAGTAGGATAATTCCAAATTTCAGAAAGGTAAATTTTCATAGGATAAGGGAAGAGTAAAAGGAAACATTCAAAGGGGGATTATTAGCACCGCATCATTCTGAACAATGGGAGGAATTCAAGAATAAGTTAGACAGGGTGTTAAAAAAACATGTAACGTTCAGGAAAAAAGGAAAATCTAGAAAATTGCTCCATATGTGGTTTTCAGGGGAAACACACAAAGCTTTAAAATAAAAACATACAGGTTGTATAAAAGCACTGGTATCGACAGGGACAAGGAGGCATATCAGAAAGCCAGAAAGGAGTTTAAAACTATTAGTCAGAAGCAAAAGGTGTCCTTGGAGGAAAAACTAGCAAGGGAAATAAATATAAACCCAAAAGAATTTTTTGCATATGCAAGTGGTAAAAATAAATTTAGTACTACACTGGGCCCGTTGGAGGGGAAGGGAGGTGAATTAATTCAAGACGAGGTGGAATGGCAAACGTGTTAAATTACTTTTTTCTGGGGGTTTTCAATGGTAACTATAATTTAAAAAAGGATCCCAAGGATGGAGCCTTTGCTGGGGGTATAATTAGAGAATGCAAATTTAACAGGGAAGAAATAGTACATTAGTTGAAAAGAATTAAGCCATCTAAAGCACTAGGGCCAGACGATATTTATCCGAGAGTACTAGTGGAATGCGCGGAAGAATTGGGGGAAGTAATTCCCACTATATTTAATTCAACATATAGCACGGGTTGGATACCAATGGATTGGAAGTTGGCCAACATAACTCCAATTTTCAAAAAGGGAATACAAAGTGATCCGGGCAACTATAGACCAGTAAGTCTAACATCAGTAATTTGCAAAATATTTGAATCTCTGTTAAAAAAAAGCATATAATGTTATATTTGGAGGAAGGGGGACTGTTATCAGAGAATCAGTATGGGTTTAAGAAGGGCAGATCCTGCTCTACAAACCTTCTGAAGTTCTACAAAAAAATTACTGAGGAGCTGGATAATAAGAGCAGTGTGGATATCATGTACATAGATTTTCAAAAGGCTTTTGATAAAGTACCTCATGAGGCATTACTGTTTAAATTGGAAAGGCTGGGGATTCAGGTAAAAACATTAATATGGATAAAGAATTGGTTATTGGGTAGAAAGCAGAGAGTGCAGGTGAAAGGAAATTATTCACAGTGGACAGAAGTTATAAGTGGGGTGCCTCAGGGATCAGTTTTGGGACCAATTTTATTTATAATTTTCATAGATGATATAGGTCAGGGGATCAAGAATAGAATTAGTATATTTGCAGATGACTTAAAAATATGGGGGACAGTGGATACCAAGTTGCAGATAGAAAATTTGCAAGGGGATTTTGATAAGATATCCGAATGGGCTGTAAAATGGGGTATGTCATTTAATGTAGGGAAATGTCAAGTTCTGCATATGGGTTACAGGAACAGTGGAGCCGAGTACTGTCTCCAGGGTGTAACGGTAAAGGAGGGAGAAACAGTCAAGGATCTTGGGGTGATAATTCACAAGGATTTTAAAATGGGTCACCAAAGTTCAGCTGCGGGTAAAAAGGCTAATAGGTTATTGGGGTATATTAAAAAGACTATAACTTCAAGGGATAAGAATATAATCTTGCCGTTATATAAGGGTTTAGTAAGACCACATCTAGAATATGCTGTACAATTCTGGGCTCCATATATGAGAAAGGACATAGAATCAATTGAAAGGGTTCAGCACAGAGCTACAAAAATAATAAAGGGGCTAGCAAATTTCGACTATAATGAACGTTTAAGTAAGCTAAACATGTATACACTGGAAAGAAGAAGAAGGAGGGGGGATTTGATTCAGCTTTTCAAGTTTGTAAAACAAGGGGACACAGAGGGCTTAAATTTCAATTGAGATAACAGAACAAGGGGTCATGGGTATAAATTGAATAAGACACATTTTAATCGGGAGTTAAGGAAAAACTACTATTTTAATAGGGTAATAGACAGTTGGAACGCGTTGCCAGAAAATATAGTTAATTCAAAGGGAGTGTACAAATTTAAGATACAATTGGATAGTCAGTGGGAATTGGGGAATTCATAAACAAAGGACCAGCCTTGTTGGGCTCGAGCCTGTAGCTGGTCGTCAATATTTGTATTTGTATTTGTATTTGTAAAAGATGTTGAGATTAAATTTATTTTTATATTCATCTCAACATAAAGGTCATGTCATCAGTATGTTATATTTTCATAGTTATATTTAAATTTTTCTATTCTTTTAAGAATTGTAATTAAGTAAGTGTTTGTATGTTCACAAAATAGTACATCATCACTGAGGCTAGTGATATTTTCAGGATGGACGATTGTAGGATTTAGTTAGCCAGTTGCTCTATCTAGCGATAGATGGCGTTACTAATCCTATATTAACACTTCGCTTTGGCGCGCTCTTGCGATAAGAATGTTCCTTCTAGAATAGGGGAGATCGCCATAAACGTCCGTGTTAGCAAGACGCTTTTTTCGGCTGCGTCGCTTGTAGTGAAAGGGCGACAAAAGGGAGAGAGAAAGAAATATATATGTGTGTGTTCGGGTGTTCGGGTTGTCTAGGGTGTTGGTTGATGGATGAAGACAAGAACAATAATTAAAACAATAACTGTATTCTGTGATTGAGCATACAACTTTAGGCTCTTAAGCCTAACTAAAAGATACAATCGAAAGCGCCGATGAGAGCTTCGCAGCTGGTGACTTCGCTCTTTCAACCCTGCTCCCCTATGCACCTGCGCTCCGTGTTCTCTACTCCGTGGCGCTGGCGTTGCTACGAGTATCGCCACTGTGCAGGTGGTTTGGTGGATGGGGTTTCGAGTATGCAACATACATATATACATGTAGGAACGGAATTCTTTCGCCTCCCCACCTACTACCGAAAGGAGAAAGGGACTATTTCATCCAGGACACGGATCACCAAGAACGCTAAGGTGAAAAGGCTTGATCCCTTGCCCGCGGCGGAGGGTCTTCAGTTTTTTCTATGACCGGGAGAGAGTTGAGACCTGCGTGGCCACTCTTCCGTACTTTTTTATGCGAATCTTTGAGACCTCTGTGGCTCATATGTGTCCTCTGTGGACTAAATAGCGAGTTCCCTGAATCAACGGTGTAATATCCTCTGTGGATGTCATTGTAATTTTAGTATTGTTCAGAACATTTACAGGCGATTAGTCCTTTGTGGACGTAAATGTGTACCATCTTCAATTATTTTAATAAATGTTGTGTTTTACAACACGTGGACTCATTCCAAAATACCATATCAGGTTATAGCTACAGTGCCATTCCAGTGTTGACATCACAAAATGGGGGCTGGTGCCGGGATTGCCCCATGCAAATTGAACGTGGACTAGAACCCTAGAGAGCCATCATCATCGCAAACTGTGAGTACATTTTACTCATTTTTAATATAAAGTTGTCATATTTTGGTAAAGCAAGGAAGGACGATATTTACCGTCTTGCAAAGGAATTAGATATAGAAATACCTTCATATGCGACAATTTCGAAATTAAAAAAATTAGTGACGAAATAACTCGATTACGATGAGGAGTATACAAAAACACTTCTGGATACAATAATAGTTGAAAGAATCGAAAAAGAGCAGTTAGAGAGGGAAAAAGATAAAGAATTGCGTCAATTAGAAAAAGATAAAGAATTACGTCAATTAGAAAAAGATAAGGAATTGCGTCAATTACAAAGAGAAAACGAATTACGCGAATTTGAATTGGAAAAACTGAAACTGCAAAATGCGACACAAACAGTTAGGGGAAATCACATGACAGAATCGAACACTGCATGGGATAGAGGAAAGGAATTATCAAAGATAATTAAAAGTTTTGATTCGAATGAATCCAATGATATAAGTACGTATTTAGCTCTGTTCGAGAGACAAGCGACGAAAATCAAAATCGAAAGAGAAGATTTTGTAACACATTTACTGGGTTTATTACCCTTAAAGATAGCACAGATTATAACCCGCGAACCGGAGGAAAGATCTAATGACTATGAACACATAAAAGAAATCTTACTCAAAAGATTTAAACTTACGTCTGAACAATTCAAACAAAAATTCCTGAATCATAAAAAGGAAAGTACAGCCACTTGGCGAGATTTTGCGTTTGAAATAAGTCATTATTTTGACGAATGGTTAAGAGGACTCAAAATAACAAATTTTGACGAGCTCAGGGATATAATGGTATCCGAGCAGATAAAACGTAGAGCGCCGTTTGAAATCAAAACATACTTCATAGATGACTGGCATCAATTAAAATGCGCAGAAGTAATAGTGAAAAAGTTAGAGGAATATGAGAGTGCGAGGTTGCAATTAGGAAAAATTGAGATACGGAATGTAAATAAATACAGAAAAAATGTTTCGCAAGATGAAACTCGATATAAAGGTGAATCGTCGAACTTTCGTGCTTACCAGAATAGTAGAAATGTTGATAATTGTTATAAAACTGTTGGTTATAGTACAAATGTCAATAAGTATGTTAATAAGGTTGATTATGATGTACCAAATAGAGATCCATATAAAAGTAATAGAATTAAGTGTTATGCATGTGGAAATTAAGGGCATAAGAGTAATACTTGTACATATAATTTTAAAGGTGAAAATGCAAATGTGAATAAAACTGTAAATCAAATATATGTAGCAACTCCTAAGAAAATTGAAAAGAGTGTTTATATTGAAAAGTGTTATATTAATGCAGTAATAGACACTGGATCTGAAATAACTCTAATTAATGAGGAATGTTATCATAAAATAGGATCTCCTATGTTGAATGGTAGTAAGATATATTTAAATGGAATAAGTCAACACAAAATAAGTACCGAAGGATTTTTCCGATCAGAAATTGTTATTGATAATATTTCTTTATGTTCTGATGTGCATGTCGTTAAGAATTTGCAATTTGAAGCAATAATTGGTATGAACGTATTGTCAAGGGTAAAGTTTGCATTTTCTGGGGGAATATTAAACGTTACCGATAGAGACATGAAGGAAATAAGGAGGTCAGAAGTAAGGGGCGAAAATGGGTGAGAAATAAAAAACAAAGCATCAACAGCTCCAGGCGTTGTCATAAATCACGGGGAAGAAGAGCGCGTGAGTTTCCCTCAACATCCCCTCGTAGACTTTCAAGTATCGAAGGCGCATGAAAATGACTCATCAGCAGGTGCTTTTGTTTACACTTTAGGAGCAGTAGCGTTGGATATGTCTAGCGAAGAGACAGATCTCTCCCATATAATGAATCCCTGTTTATGAGAAAGAATCTGTCAAATTGTAGGAAATTATGTGCCTCAGCAAGTAACAAACACGGATGTTAAGATGAGAATTCTTCTGACGGACGAAGTTCCAGTTAGTCAGCGTGCTCGGCGGTTGCCGATTGCTGAAGAATTTATGTTGAAAAACTAATCCAAGAGTGGTTAGAAAAAGGGATAATTAAAAACAGCTGTTCGGAATATTCTGCCCCTATAGTGCTTTGTAAGAAAAAGGATGGGAATCACAGACTTTGTGTCGATTTCCGAAAGCTCAACGAAAAAATAATTAAGGACCGTTTCCCGTTACCTCTAATCGAAGACGTGTTGGACAAATTGGAGGACTCGCAAGTCTTCACAACGTTAGATTTTAAAAACGGCTTTTTTCACGTCGACATAGAACAGGATAGTACAAGGTACACCTCTTTTGTTACCCACGAGGGACAGTATGAGTTTTTGAAGACACCTTTTGGATTGTCAACCAGTCCAAGTGTATTTGAAAGATATATTTTTCATGTTTTTAAGGATTTGTTAAAAGATAAAAATGTTATTATTTATGTAGATGATATTATCATACCAGCCATAAATGAGGTAGAGGGTTTAGAAAAATTAGGACGTGTTTTAAATACGGCGTCAATGTACGGATTAGAACTAAACTTCAAAAAGTGTCAGTTTCTAAAACGAAAGATAGAATTCTTGGGTTACGTAGTAGAAAAAGGAACTATAAAGCCTTCACCATTAAAAACTAAAGCCGTACGGAACTTCCCACAACCCAAAAATGCCAAACAAATACAGAGTTTTCTGGGGTTGACCGGTTATTTTCGAAAGTTTGTTCGAGATTATGCCAAGATAGCGAAGCCCCTCAGTGATTTGCTTCGTGATAATAGGGAATTCCATTTTGGGTCGAAGGAGAAAACTGCATTTCAAGAATTAAAGCAGGCCTTGACTGGCGAGCCGGTGCTACAAATTTTCAGACAAGGACCGCCACTGGAACTGCATTGTGATGCAAGCTCATACGGATTCGGAGCAGTACTATTGCAACAGGCAGATGACGGAAAGATGTATCCAATTCAATACATGAGTAAGAAGACAACAGCACAACAAGAAAAATACGGCAGCTATGAATTAGAAATTCTAGCAGTGATCGAAGCTTTGAAAAAATTCCGGAATTATCTACTCGGAACCAAATTTAAAATAATGACGGATTGCTCAGCCTTCCAGCAAACCATGAGCAAGAAGGACCTAACCCCTAAGATAGCGAGATGGGCGTTAATCATGGAGGAGTTCGAATACGAAATAATTCATCGACCAAGTGCTCAAATGAGACATGCAGATGCCTTGAGCCGAAATGTCGCTGTGATAGTAACAATCAACGGGTGAAGAAATAACGTGCAAGTTAGCAGCAGCCCAACGACAAGATGAGTATATTCAAGTTATTAAAGAATTATTGATGAGAGGGGAGAAGAACGACTACTTGATCAAAAACGATGTATTATATCGATATGAAAACGGAAGTGAACTACCTGTCGTCCCCGAGAGGATGCAATCAGATATTATAAAGGAATTCCATCAAAAAAGACATTTTGCCGTGGCGAAGACCGAGGAGTTAGTGAAAAGAGATTTTTTCATTCCAGGACTCAGGAAAAAAGTGGAGAACGTCATAATGAACTGCGTTAAGTGTATCTTGACGAATAAGAAAAGGGGCAAGCAAGAGGGTCAATTAAATCCAATACCCAAAGGGAGTGTACCGCTTAGTACATACCATATTGATTTTCTGAGACCTCTGGCGACAACAAATAAACACTATCAACACATCTTTGCTGTGATAGCTGCCTTCACTAAATTTACTTGGCTCTAACCCGTAAAATCAACATTTACACGTGATGCGTTAGAGAAGCTAGAATCGCAGTCACACATTTTCGGAAATCCATCAAGGATAATTTCAGATCGAGGCACCGCTTTCACATCCAAAGAATTCGAAGGTTACTGCGACGAAAGAAGCATTGAACGCTTCAAAATCACCACAGGAGTACCTCGAGGAAATGGTCAAATAGAACGAATATTTGAAACTGTGATACCGGTACTGACGAAATTAGCGATCAACGAACCAGACAAGTGGTTTAAATATGTCAACTAAATTCAAAGAATTTTGAACAGCACCTCTAGTAAAAGTACAAAAATCACACCATTTGAATTGCTAACAGGAGTATCAATGAAGAACAAAGAAGATATGGTCAGAGAAATGTTGGAACAAGAATATGAAGAATGGTTCATAAGAAACCGAAAAGGACTTTGGGAAGAAGCTAAGAAACAAATCCTAAGGATGCAAGAAGAAAACCGAAAACAGTACAATCGGAAGAGGAAACCTGCAAGAAAGTATGCAGAAGGAGACCTGGTAGCGATTCAGAAGACCCAATTTGGAGCAGGACTCAAATTACGACCAAAATATCTGGGCCCATACGAAATTATCAACAGGAAACCACACGACCGTTACGAGGTGAGGAAGGTGGGCAGTCACGAAGGACCTATCAACACGTCCACTGCAGCAGAACACATGAAACCATGGACTAATTAACTTTAAAATCAACTTTAAAGAACTCTGGGAAAGAGAAATTAATGTGGATGAAAGAAAAATGTTTATTTTCAGCAATTCTCTCAAAAGTGAAATAGATACTTTATTTTTTATTTTTTATTTTTTTTTCAGGTTTTATTGTACGTGCCTAAATGAGTGCAGTGATGTTCGGGGCGAACACCGTCAGGATGCCCCAGTGTAGGAACGGAATTCTTTCGCCTCCCCACCTACTACCGAAAGGAGAAAGGGACTATTTCATCCAGGAGACGGATCACCAAGAACGCTAAGGGGAAAAGGCTTGATCCCTTGCCCGCGGCGGAGGGTCTTCAGTTTTTTTCTGTGACCGGGAGAGAGAGTTGAGACCTGCGTGGCCACTCTTCCGTACTTTTTTATGCGAATCTTTGAGACCTCTGTGGCTCATATGTGTCCTCTGAGGACTAAATAGCGAGTTCCCTGATTCAACGGTGTAATATCCTCTGTGGACGTCATTGTAATTTTAGTATTGTTTCAGAACATTTACAGGCGATTAGTCCTTTGTGGACGTAAATGTGTACCATCTTCAAATATTTTAATAAATGTTGTGTTTTACAACACGTGGACTCATTCCAAAATACCATATCAGGTAATAGCTAAAGTGCCATTCCAGTGTTGACAATCACAAAATTATATATATATATATATATATATATATATATATATATATATAATGAATTTGTCATAAATTAATTCCTTGTTAACTACACAAACTATTCATAACTTAATTTTAAATAATGCTTTTCTTGTGCAATAAATATAGCCGCCAGTTTGGGGGTTCAACCCCTCCCCCGTTCAGTTGAGAAAAATTTTGCTAATATATATATATATTCCCTTGTTAACTACACAAACTATTCATAACTTAATTTTAAATAATGTTTTTCTTGTGTAATAAATAAATGTAATCGATGAAACAATGGTACATTAGTTCATATGCGTAACCAGGGGGAGTTGGGGGTTCAACCCCCCATTCAGTTCGTCATAAATGATAGTCAAATTTGTTAATGAAGAGCAATCGGAGTTTTAAGCTTTATGGCTTTTTAAACTAGATTATATAAAAATAAAAATTATTTTTACACTCATAATATAAATTCCGTATATAAGCCGATCCGTGTATAAGCCGGGGGTGCGTGTTTTCTTCAAAAATTTACCCCAAATTCAAAACCTGTGTATAAGCCAAAATAAAAATTAAATATTTTTTGTGGCGTTCAAACCATACGTTCTAAAGCCACGAGGGCGTAATGTCGCTAAGAAGGTAAAACGGGTGGAATATTTTCCTATCAAATCGCTCTACAGTAAAACGCTACTTGCCAACGATGATATCTTTAACCTGCTAATGATTTTCCACAGTGTCCAGGTGGTCAAGCTCCTGATATCCGACCTCCGACGGGGGAATTGACAGGTGATGATGTACTGGACATTAGAATTAAAAAGGGGGAGTTGATTCATTATGGCTCTTAAAAGAAACTCGGGTAGGGTCTAAATGAGATTTAACTCTCCAACAGTTCGCCACTATTTATTTTGGCAGAAAAGATGTGCAATAACGAGTGTTCTGAGCTTTAAGCCGCAGGTTTCACTGCGAGGTTGTCTGTTCGCCTTCTTTCCAAAGGTGACCGCTAATGATCTTCCAAAATTTTCCCGTACCTGATGCCGGGACCTCTGACTGGGTGATTGACAGATGATCAGTTCAACAATGGTCAAGGAGAGCGGCTGGGGCTTGGGAATTTTTTTTATCAGTGCCACTAATCTTCGCCATGCAGCCTAAAACATGTGCGGTACATAACATTTCAAAAGGGGGAGCGGGCTCATTGACCTTTGTCAGTGATGTGTATGAAGAACATATAAATTCTAGTACGGAAATGACATTGGAACTGATGAGGATACACATCAGGACATCTCAATAAGTGAAGCCGAATTTTACGAACTATTCGGAAACTCGGATTCAGACACGGAATTTGAAGGATTTATATGACATTTTTCTCTTTTTGCTTAAAGGCTGTGCATATTCAAAACGTAAGTTAAAATACTTTAAAATTTGGAACAGCTGTTGGATTCGGATTCGAGTTCAGATGGCACGAAGTAATAAAAAGGGTTGGCTTACCCAACACCCGTTGGAAGTGCTATAAAAATCGTTAATCGCTCGAAAAAAATTCGAAGTTGCTGCCACCGGAGGGATATCCGAATCCAACAGCTGTATAAAAAATGTTCCCTTTCCAATTGTTATTTTTATGTGCTAATTAATTACGGTGTTCGATTATTATTTTGTGTGCTATATTTGTCGATAGTTAGCGATTTATCGCTTGCGCCCGGCTAACGGAAATGTACCTTAGTTTTTTGCGAAATTAGCGGATCCGTATTGTGGAGTATCGATGTATTCTCTCTTTCCCACGTCTAAGTCCAACGGAAATAGCGGCGACAGCCAGTCGCCCTCCGGTCGCTCTACTTGACAGTTAGAAACAATGGACAGACTTTTGGTCCCCAGGATTATGGACGAGCTGGACGTAAGATCCCAGACAGCGAGAGGCCGAACCGAGACTTTCCGTCGGGGTTCAAAGGCCAATAAGGTCAGCGGGCACCTTTGACCCCCCTGACACTAGACCAATTGCAGGACGTGAATTACGTCAAGAGCGACTACAGCGCCAGAAGCCCACCCCCTCCAAAAGAGGTATAAAAGGGCCCGCACGGTTTTTTCTAAGAGCTCCGAGCGTTTTTAATTGCCACAGGACGGTCGAGACGAACTTACCCTGGCATCCGGCCCCAGATTATCCTCGAGAGGAACGCAGTAGCCGCGGCAGGTAGCCGGCTAAACTGCTCCACGGTCGCACGAGCTTGCGACCTTCTGATCTCACACGAGAACGCTCCGAGAGGCCACCCGGCCGGAGGACTATCGCTCGAGTCCCGTTACCAGAGGAGACCCGATTCTCCGCCTTGGCACCCCGACAGACTTGATCTCATCCGAGATAACCGTGAAAGGCCGTAGCCTGGAACTCACCCCATTACTCGGGTCACTGCTACTGATTCTCCAAGGGAACCATTCCCAGACCTCCGATTCCAAGAGAACTCTGTAAATTTTAAGCTTACTCCTAATCTAGAAATAAAACTACTTATTTCTCAACCTGTATCAGTAGTCTGAGTCGTTACAGACAAACTGATGGCAGTCGGTGCGATTTCCTAGTATAGAAATCACTTATTAGACCCGCAGCTAAAACCTCCGTCAAAGACAGCAGAACCCACCACAGAAGAACGAATCATCCGTGCAGGATAGCGATAGCAGAGCAGTCTTCGACAGAGAACCCCCGTTGGAGCGCCAACGGCCAAAACATCGTGGGGAGTCCCCAACACCATTAGGCAAAAGTGAAAGAGTTCCAGCCACCGGACCGAGGTTAGACCCCATGCAGCTGTGCGTCATCGTGTTGTGTGGTCCAGCGCCACCGGTCATGTGAAGTGTTTACCGTTCTTCAATTCTGTGCGAGCTTCAATTACGTGAAAAAAAAAGTCCTCCGAATAGCACATCGCAGTAGTGCGAGTGTGCTTTCAAACTGGATACCTCATCGCAAGTGGTCAACAAACGTGGTAAGCTGATTTTTTTTATTGGAGGCTTAGGTATTTAATGATAAATGTCGTACTGTGTGAAATATTGAATTTGGTAGTTAACTTGTACTGATGGTTAAAACTAGGGTATTAAATTAATAGTAGTTAACATTCTGGGTTTCTTTGTGCATGTTGGTTGTGTCTATCACTAAAATTAAGTAGGTACCTTAATTTGCAACTGTTTGATTGGGATTTTTCTGTGATTGTTCATTGTTTTTTATTGGTGTATTTTATGTTTTGGAATTAGAGGATCACTGAAATTTAAAAACTGTTGTGTATGTGCCGCGTTTTGATTTAGTGGGGAACCGCAGAGATAGAAAAAAAATGGCTTTCCTAAAAATACATAGGAAAATTGACTTGCAAAGGCTAGCAGAAGAAATGGGGCTAGATATAACGGGGGACGAAACCATAACGATGCTTGTGAAAGAAATTCAATAAAGTCCCGAATTTGAGGATGTGGGAACCAAGGAAAAGCTCGAAAGCTTAGTCCGAGAGAGAGAAATTGGAAAATCTGAGGCTGAGTCAGAAAAGTTACGGGAATTTGAACTGGAGCGTCTCCGCCTAACACAAGCAGTCGAGATAACTAATTCCGCCCCCACGCGTAGGGTAGAAACCAGACCCCTCAGGCATTTAGGGGCAGTGATGCAAAAATTCGAACCTGAGAAGGCCGATGTGTCGCTGTTCCTAATTTTGTTTGAGAGGCAGATTCGGAATTTGGCTATAGAGGAAAAAGAATGGGTTGACTACTTGATCCCCCTGCTACCGGTAGACATAGCTGAATTGATCGTAAGGGAACCTATCGAATTGAGCGGGGATTATGAGTATGTTAAGTCACTTCTCCTTAAGGGATTCCAAATAAGCGCCGAATCCTACAGGATAAAATTCCAACAACATCAGAGGAAGCCAGGAACCTTGTGGAAAGACCTCGTCTTCGAGCTAAGGAGCTATTTGGAGGGTTGGTTAGGAGCCCTCAAAGTAGATAATTATGGAGCACTCAAAGATCTCATAATCTCGGATCAAATTAACCTTTTCGCATGGGCTGTGACATACGCTGTCACATGAGTCTACAGTCCCTTGTGAGGGGCATGTGACAATCTCAGAATCGCCAGGGAGGGAAGGAATTTTCACCGCACACGTGGTCAGCTCGTTTAGATGGGGACACAACAGGATAATTGGCCGTCCGCTCTTCAGGGGGCACTTTGACGAATGACCCGAAGTCGGAGGGTGTGTTTTCTCTTAACACATGCGTTGAGGCTCACTTTCATTCTCCCTCGATGTTCATTTTACGTCTAGCTGTTTACTGAGCGCAACGTTTCTTTATATATTTGATTTCTAAACTAAATTATTCCTAAAATGCCTAAAAGAAAAAGATATCTCACCCAGGTCGAAATTGAAAACATTGTTTCCAAATGGGACGAGGTTAGTGATGGTGAAACATATGCAGATTCTGACTCTGACTGTGAAGATGAAAATGAAACGATATCTGATATCCGTAACGAACGGTTCACTTTAGATTGCAGTATTGCATCTGAAAAAACAATTACGGAAGATAGTTTCATCGGCGATGTAGCTACGGCTACTGAAGTGATTGTATCAGGTCCCAGTTGTTCGACACCTCGAACTAAGAAGCAAAAAAATAAAAGCGATTTTATCTGGAAGAACGTCACCAAAACAGATGATTGTTTAGATGCTGTTGTGCATTCTTTCAGTGGTAATCCCCAAATTCAAGACTGTGTGGCAAAATGTGAAAGAGAAGTAGATTTTTTAAAGTTATTTTTTGATGATGAAATTTTAGACATCATTGTCAAAGAAACAAACCTATATCAGAAGCAGAATGATATAGGGCCGAAAAAAATTCCAACGTACGCTCCCATCATAAATCATGGACTGCTTTAGATAATAAAGAACTTATGTCATTCCTGGCTTTAACTCTTCTTTGTGGACACGTAGAAAAAGACAGAATTGAAGACTACTGGTCGATGAAAGAAGAAATAGAAACTCCCTATTTCAAAAAAATAATGTCCCTCTACAGATTCAAGCTGATATCGAGCTGCCTGCACTTCGCTGATAACTCAACTGCTCCTTTAAAAACGGATCCAGATTACGACCGTCTATGGAAAATGAGGAATCTGTTTGAGAAACTGGTTCATAATTTCAAGAACTGCTACGAACCAAAAAACAATTTAGTTATTGATGAAGTTATAGTAACTTTTAAAGGGCGTGTTGTCTTCCGACAGTATATTCCAAAGAAACATAAAAGATGGGGTATCAAAGTTTATAAACTTTGCGATGAATCTGCGTACACTTACGACATGAAAGTGTACCTGGGTAAAGATAGAGATGAGTGTCTTGAAGGAAAAAGTGCGGTGGAATCTGTTGTGCTAAAATTAATTGAAAGTGTTCGTGGCAAAGGTCATAATTTGTTCATTGACAACTTCTTCACGTCACCTAAGCTCTTTGTAGAGCTACGTGATGAGTATCAGGTTAACACCTGCGGTACTGTCCGTAAAAACCGAAAAGATATGCCTGAAAATCTTCAACCAAAGAAAAAAGGTGATGTAAATGCAATGTGGGCAAAAGGTTTGATTTCGGTCTGTTGGAAAGACAAACGCGATGTTTACGTGTTGAGCAGTATGCATCCGCCTACTGCAAATACATTGGAAAATGTGAGTGAAGAGTTAAAAAAACCCGGCATTATTAATTCGTACAACAAAAATATGGGTTTTGTTGACCTAAGCGACAGAATGGCCAATTCGTATGGGTTTTCGCGAAAGACGATGAAGTGGCCCAAAAAACTCTTCTTCCATTTTTTGAACATTGCCGTTTTAAATGCATATATTTTGTACAAAATCAAATGGAGCTTATCCCATACTCAACTCAATATATCTGGAGATCAAAGTACTGTAAAGAAAATTGATCACAAAACGTTTCGTCTCAATCTTATTCGGCAAATGATTGAGATAAATTGCAATGGTGCTACCGTACCAAGAGAAGTTCGAGTTAGTGATGCTAATGCTGGTCATTGGCCAGAAAAATCAACAAAAAGGAGACGATGTGTCCAATGTCACAAAAATAAAAAAGAAACTAAGACATGGATTCAGTGCAAGTTTTGTGGTGTTGGCTTATGTATCGGAACCTGTTACGAGGATTATCACACAACGTAAATGTACAACTTTAGAATCGTAAGTGAAAGTTTTAATAAAATTTAAATTTTGTATTAAGCATAGTTTTAAAAAAACCTATGGTCTTTGTAACAGCCGTTAGTACGCAAAAACTTTAAACGATAGTTGGTGTATCTTATATATATCGATAATTTTTAAGCTTTGTAAAGGTGAAATTTTATACAATATTTTCCAAATCTGCTTAAAATAGGCTATAGTTATGTGTCAATCGAAATTTTTAGATGTTATAATTCAGGATCTAGAAACCTGAGGCGTTATAGTAAACCGCATTAAAATTAGTACAAATGAAGGGTTCTCAACAAAAACAGCATTTGTCCAAAATCGCAAGGTGAACTAAAAGTGCAATCTTACGTAATGATTCTCAACGATACTCACAATGCTCTGAAACAGTTTCTTTGAAAACAGTCCTTGTTATTAGGCAGGAAAATTTTGCTGGTTCTACAAAAACATCAATAATGACAGAAAGTTTTTCATTTTCATGAAATTTTGGACAAGTGCGGATTTTATTAAGAACAATTTTTTGAATTGCTAAAAATCAAAAAGCCAGTGATAAAATTGGAGTAATTCTTTAAAATGTTTTGGAAGAATAGCTACTGTTCATTTTTTGGTGAAAATAAGATAACGGACTTTAAAACACCATTTTGAGAATTCCATTGCTTGATGTCAAGAAACATCAGTTTCCCCAACCTGTGTACTCTTAAAGAGAGGGGTGAATGTCCAGCTATCAACAGGAGACGCTCGCCCTTATCTCTCCCCGTTTCACACAAAGACCCGTAACCACCCCTCTTCCGGAACCCTGTGGTAAATTTTTTTACCCCCCCCCCTCGAGGAACGCACGTTCTGAAAGAGCCCACGAATGAAGTTGTTTTCAAAATACGAGCCCATGCGAAAAGGTTAAGAGGCGCGTTCCGGTCGAGATGAAAGGCCATTTCCTCGACTTATGGGCCGAGATGAACGATCCGGCAGAATTGGTCGAGAAGCTCGACGATTATGAAACTAACCGGAAATTCTCGCGGAGGCCGGACAGGTTCCGCTCGCCAGAAAGGAGGTTTAATGATAGGGTTAAGGCCGAAAAACCACCTGTTGACAAAAGGCCAGAGGCCCCCGAAAGACCTAGGGGAAGGCCAGGGCAAGAAACCCCAGGGGCGCAGAGAGATCTCTGCAGTCAGGAATTCGAGTGTAGAAGAGAAGTGCGCTGCTATGAATGCAATCAAACGGGCCATATCCGCCCCCATTGTCCCCTCAACAATCGCCCACAGGAACGGGTAAATAACCTAACCACAGAGGAGTTCGCTCCCTCATTTAGGCCGTTCCTAAGCCAGGGTCGCATAAACAATGTAGAAATGACCATACAGCGGTAGCAGCATTGATTTAGCCCATCTGAAATTAGCAAACCCAGAAGACTTTACGGGAGAAAAGATATGGGTCAGACAACCCCTTGAGAATGATTATCGGTGTTTACCTTTAGCGAAAATGATAATCGAAAGTGCAGCAATAGGGCGAGTGGTCACCAAGGCTGCTATTGTGGGGAGTTCCGTGAAAATGAATCACTATTTATTAGGGAACGCCACCCAAGAGTTAATTGAGCAGGCAAAGCGAAACCCGCAACTGTTGAATCAAGTGGTCACGCGTAGTCAGTCCCAAAGAGAGGCTAAACCCTCTCCAGTCGCACCCCGAAGCCCAATAGTTGATGAGGAGGAACCGATTGAACTGCCGGAGGCCATTGAAAGTGGCGAAACCTATCTGGCAGGGATTTCGGCGGGGGAATTTAAAACCGAGGAGAAGATCTGCGAAGAATTGAAACTTAGGTGGGAAAGAGCAGAAACGGGAAAACCAACTGAGTTCCGTATCGAGAATGGATTGCTTTACCGGAAGTCAATCGATCATTTAGGAGACACGAGGCTACAGCTGGTGATTCCTGCGAAACTGCAGAACCGGATCTTCAGCTTCATTCATGAAGGTAGCGGTTCGCACTTAGGGGTGACCAAAACGAAGGATAAGCTTCTTAGGTATTTCTTTTGGCCGAATTGCACAAAAGATACCGAGGAATTTGTAAGAAATTCCGATCCTTGTCAGAGGATTGGTAAATCCCGGGAAAAAAAGAAGGCACCTTTAAAAATTGTACCAATTATTACAGAAATATTCTCGAAAATAAATATTGACACCGTTGGGCCACTCTCTGTGTCAATTCGCGATAATAAGTATCTGGTGACGGCTATCTGCGTAGCTTCGAAATACCCGGAGGCCATACCCGTCCCAGATATCAGTTCAGAAACAGTGACGGATGCACTGCTGGGGATATTTGGTAGGTTGGGATTCCCACGCGAGATACAGTGTGACAACGGAACCTGCTTTACCAGTCAGTTGACGTCCTCATTGTTCGAAAGGTTTGGTATTAGGGTATATCACAGCTGCGTGTATCACCCCCAATCTAACAGCGTAGAGAGATGGCACCGTACCGCGAAAAGGTTACTGAATGTACTGTGTTTAGAGTCGGGAGAGGATTGGGAGAAACAGTTGCCGTTCGCCCTTCTCGCACTAAGGAATGTGACTCACGAGTCCACAGGATTCAGCCCGTCCGAGTTGGTGCATGGAAAAAAACTGAGAATGCCCGAGACAATCTTATTTGAGCACTGGACACAAAAACCGGACGAAGGCGAGTTAGTGGCGGAATACGTTCTAGGATTACTTAATAGGCTAAAGAGATGCCAGGAGCTTGCGTCTCAGAGGGAAGCGGAACAACAGTCCAAACGGAAAACCTATTACGATAGGGGAGCCGTCACGCGGAAGTTTAATCCCGGCGATTTAGTTTTGATTCTGACATCGTACAAAGCGAATAAAATGTCAGTTCAATGGGTTGGGCCAGGAGAGATAATGAGACAGTTGTCGGAAACTAACTATGTCATCCAAATACCCGGTAGATCCAAAACGCAAGTTTATCACGTAAATCTACTTAAACCTTATCACCAGCGAGTAGAGACCGCAAATTTGCTGATTACTGAGGATACTATTCGGGACGGTCAAGAAATGGACTTAGAGATCGCATATCCGGCCGCTAATCCGAACATATTTGATTTCGACGATATCGTCCGTGATAGCGGGTTGCAGGGTAGGTGCACTCAGAGCAAATATCCGAGTTAGGAAAATTGCTGGAGACGCACCAGAAATTATTCTCTAATAATCCGGGAAGGACACATTTAATTGAGCACGACATGGAGCTCATTAGTAATCAGCCTGTTAGATCCAAACCATACCGGACTTCTCCGCGACAGACTGAGATACTGAAAGCAGAGATTAAGAGGATGCTGGATTTGAAAATCATCGAAATCGGGAAATCAGACTATACTTCGCCTATGATTTTAGTAGAGGCCATTGGGAAGGATCCTCGCCCTTGCGTGGTCTATAGGAGACTTAATTCCATCATCCGGAACGAATATTTTCCCTTACCCAACATAGACGACCGTATCGAGAAAGTATCGGCCGCAAAATTTATTACAGTCATCGATCTGACCAAAGGATATTGGCAGATTCCCTTGACCCCAACGGGTAGCTGCTTTTGTCACGACTTTCGGGACCTATAGACCGTTAATGCTGCCGTTCGGGTTAGTCAATGCCCCCGTATTGCTTCTCGAAATTTATGGCTCAATTGTTACAAGGTTGCGAGGAATTCAGCGTCCCCTACTTGGACGATGTAGCAATCTTTTCGGAAACCTCGGAAGAACACATGAAGCATGTAGATGTGATCTTGAGAAAAATAGCTTCAGCGAGACTTACTATTAAGCCATCAAAGTGCAAGTTTGCACAAAATTGCGTTAAATACCTTGGGCACATGGTAGGCGGGGGGTGCAGGACACCCACCGAGGCTAAAATTCAAGCCGTGCTTGATTTCCCCACACCCCACAACAAAACGCAGATTAGGCAATTCCTGGGTCTAAGCGGGTATTATGCCAGGCATATCAAAGAGTACGCTATCATAGCAGAGCCGTTAACCCGCGCTTTGAAAGGTAAAAGTCGGAAGGAAGACGTGAAATGGTCAGCAGAATGTGATCAGGCATTCCAGAAATTGAAAGAGAAACTGACCGAGAAACCTGTGCTGTACGCCCCTGACTACAGTAAGGAGCTGATTATTCAAACGGACGCTTCAGATAAAGGAGTCGGGGTAATTATGGCACAGAAGGATATAAACAATACTGACCATCCTGTCCTTTACCTTAGTCGTAAGTTTTCGGACTCTGAGAAGAAGTTCAGCGCCTCTGAAAAGGAGTGTGCTGGAATTATCTTCGCGATAAAAAAACAGACATTACCTAGACGGACAGGCCTTTACGATAGAGACGGATCACAATACTCTCGCTTTGTTAAAAAAAACGCAGGCCATAACCCTCGATTAATGAGGTGGGTCCTAGCTTTGCAGCCTTTTGATTATAAAATTAAGTACAGGGCAGGCAAGGAAAACCAACATGCAGACTGTTTAAGCAGGATGTTGGCCTAACACTGAGGAATATTTCCAGTACGTTAGGTAATAGAGCCAATACTCCTCCAGTAATTATGGTGTGTGCTCTTTCCTTTTACCTGTAATAAATTGGTCAGTGAACTTGTTTTGTCCAACCCTTGCCTTACAGATTTTTCACCAAGGAAAATTCTCTTGATGGGGGGAGGGATTGTGGAGTATCGATATATTCTGTCTTTCCCACGTCTAAGTCCAACGGAAATAGCGGCGACAGCCAGTCGCCCTCCGGTCGCTCTACTTGACAGTTAGAAACAATGGACAGACTTTTGGTCCCCAGGATTATGGACGAGCTGGACGTAAGATCCCAGACAGCGAGAGGCCGAACCGAGACTTTCCGTCGGGGTTCAAAGGCCAATAAGGTCAGCGGGCACCTTTGACCCCCCTGACACTAGACCAATTGCAGGACGTGAATTACGTCAAGAGCGACTACAGCGCCAGAAGCCCACCCCCTCCAAAAGAGGTATAAAAGGCACGGTTTTTTCTAAGAGCTCCGAGCGTTTTTAATTGCCCCAGGACGGTCTAAACGTACTTACCCGGGCATCCGGCCCCAGATTATTCTCGAGAGGAACGCAGTAGCCGCGGAAGGTAGCCGGCTAAACTGCTCCACGGTCGCACGAGCTTGCGACCTTCTGATCTCACCCGAGAACACTCCGAGAGGCTACCCGGCCGGAGGACTATCGCTCGAGTCCCGTTACCAGAGGAGACCCGATTCTCCGCCTTGGCACCCCGACAGACTTGATCTCATCCGAGATAACCGTGAAAGGCCGTAGCCTGGAACTCACCCCATTACTCGGGTCACTGCTACTGATTCTCCAAGGGAACCATTCCCAGACCTCCGATTCTAAGAGAACTCTGTAAATTTTAAGCTTACTCCCCCCCCTAATCTAGAAATAAAACTACTTATTTCTCAACCTGTAACATTAGTCTAAGTCGTTAAAGTATATAAGCCGACCCCACCCCCACCCCCTTTTTAGCTTTAGAAAAAGTTCCAAATATTCTCGGCTTATACACGGAAATATACGTAAATGCACGGCAAAAATGAAATTTTTACTCTTTTAATTTTTATGTTTAACTTAGAATATATTTTTTGAAGAACCAACTAATAAAATGTTTATATGTATTTATCACAGAAAAAACTAATTAATTTTATCCAAATGTTTATAGTTCATGAAGTTCTAGTGATTTTTTTTCTATTCTTTCTAATTTTATGATAATGTAAAACTTTGAATGCATGTGCATTCTTACCAATGATGTTTTTTATTTCAATAATTGTAATATATGTTGTTACTGATTTACTGTATTTTGTTTCACAAATTTTAAAAACAGATGGTTTGGATTAACCAAACACGGATGAACGGGGGGTTTGAATTAGCAAGGTTTTAGTGTAATTCAAGACTATCCTTAAATATTTTTTTGTTAAACCAAACAATGTGTTTCTCATGTATGATACTATAAAATAACATTGTTTAAAACGACTTTATTTGAAACATTTGCTATAGTACATTTGATATAGTGACTAACATTTGCTAGACGCAAATTGTTTAATAATTTTATCAATGTTCAACGAAAAAAAGTATCAATATATCATGTGATTTTTAACATAAAAATACGAACATTTTTCTGAGAAGGTCTCCAGATGCTTCACCTTTTTATGGGTGTACAGTTCATACTTCTCGGGACTGAACTCCTCTCCCCTCAGTCATCAATCCTAGTCACGCCTATGCTTCTGAGCACTACAAGGGTCCGCGCAAAGGAATTCTCGATACTACACTCGTCAATGAATAGAGATTTTTGGTGGTTCATTTCCTTTTCGACATACATTTATATATTACTCATTAAATTCTACTAGTTTCACTTTATAATCATGGTTTCTTAACCGCCTGCATGTTATTAAAAGTCTTAAATTCCTTAAGGGTGAGAGGACATATTCTCTTTACAGAGATGTTGTGGCGAACCTTATCCACAGCACATCGTCTCTACTTCTGCTTTAAAATGTTTCAGCATTAAAAATGTTGCATACTTCCTTTAAGTGTTTATATTATGAGTGCTGTTAATCACAAATGTTTATACATTACTCTTCCCGGCATTTAGATTTATGATGTCATGTGATAAACATTACTGTTTCTAGTAAATATATATTCTAATCAGTTAAAACAGGCTGATGTAATCTTTTATAATACGCAGTAATTGACCCAATTGCCTCTGAGTGATTACGCTGCTCGTTTTGTACTTCTCCCTGTCTATTGTGATGTCCCCTTATAATTATTAAATATCTTGTTGGACTTGGAAGTACACTCTTTTTCCTTTATTACAGGACAAATAAAAAAATAACAGTGCGAAAGCATTATTGCAGTTTTAAGGCTAAGACATATTTCATGTAACTAGGGGGCCTGCCCCCTGCTCGCTAACGCTCGCCAACCCCCGCATCAGTGAAAACCTTCTCCATCTTGTTCCCTCTACAATTTTAAATAGACCATGTTAATATCTTAATTTTCTGATCTATACTTTCTTGGGAAGCCGTCTGAGAATAGAGTGAAAAAAGCAAGCCTTTTTCCTCGCCAAATTAAAAAAAAAATCGTTGCTATGATAAATTTGACATTTGGCAAATATATAAGTTAGTCAGAAAATGTAACCTTCATTTCCGTGAAGGAGAATGAATACTATCTCTCCGCGATCTAAAAATTACGAAATTTGTATGACCAACTTTTGATTGTATCGAATTTATTTATGAACCAATTTTAAAAGTAATTTTAACGTAAGAAGGAGTGTATTCTAAGGTTTCACGTGGTATTTTCAAATTTTAAAACTAATAGTATTAAGCTACACATATGTTATTAAGTTACACATATTTTAGTTTTGTGTATCGGAACTTACGATCTTAAAGTCCCGAAATTTTTATATGACCAACATATAATCGCATCGAAAATTTATTTATTAACCAATTTCCAAAATAATTATACCATACGAAAGAGTACATTCTAAAGTTTTCTGTGATGCTTTCAAATTTAAAAAAATGATAGTATGAGCTATAGATATGACAGTTAATAAAAATTGACGGAAATTTACCAATATTCCAAAATGTGTACGACCAACTTTTGATCGCATCGAATTTATTTATTAACCAATTTCAAAAATAATTGTACCATAATAAAAAATATATTCTAAGGTTTTCCACGATGTTTTTTAATTAAAAAAAATAATAGTAATAAGCTATATATATGACATTTTACCAAAAAAATAACGAAAATGTACTTGTTTTTCCCGAATTTCAAAGAAATATTACCAGGAACCAAATTGAAATTTCTAAAATAGCTCGACGAGCTGCAAAAATTCAAGTTTAGAAGCACTGTAAAAAATCACGACTGAAGGCTGAAAATTTGTACATGTTTTGCTCACTCGCATTTGAAATTTCGTTTTTTCACTTATTCACTTAATAAATACAAAACTAATAGCCGCATCGGGAAAAAAAATCTTCTTTTTAGTGTTCCCTGTACAATTTTGAACAAACTATGTTAATTTCGTAATTTTCTGATCAGTACTTTCTCGGCAAACTGTCTAAGAATAGAGCAAAACAAGCGAGTTTTCAACCCTGCGACGGAGGCTGCGGCAACGTTTTTTTAAATATAAACCGATAAAAAAAATGTGATTTTTTAAAAATCAAGTGTAAATTAATGAATATGCATCAATATAAATAATTAATTAATTTTTAATTATAGATATAAAACATATTAATATAATTAATTATAAATAATTAATACGTGGTAATTATATTAATATAATTAATTTAATCTTCCCCTTTTTACTGGGGTACAATCCAAATTTTTTGGGAGGACTAAAAGAACGATTTGGAAGAAAAGATATTATAATAGACGCGCATATGTCAAGACTTTTAAGTTTAAGTCCAGTACGAAAATCATATGACATTATATCATTACGTAGACTCTATTCAGATTGCGAAAGTCATATTCGAGGTTTAGAAAATAACGGAATCAATCCCAATAGTTATAGTTGTTTATTGTATCCTGTGTTGTTAAAATCAATTCCTAGAGATTTAGCATTTGAATTTTCTCGTAGAACCCATACTAAGAATGTAAACGAAATATCTGAGTTATTAGAATTTTTAAAGATTGAAATTCAGTGTCGTGAACGAAACGAGCACTTATTTAGAGATTTTAATTCAAGTGAGTCAGAAGTGCGAAAGGAAACTAAATTTAATTATTTCGAGAAACTTTCGCCAAAATACGGAAAGTTTAATAGAAATAAAGTTGATTATAGCGAAAAATATAAATTTAATTCGAACGTTCCTACTTCATCTGCATTTGTTGTTGATGTGAAAAAATGTATATTTTTTTATTAACCCTGAAAATGTTCACGATTCTGTTTCCTGTCCTTTATCAATCGAACACCGTAAAGTATCCTTTAGAAAACATGGCATGTGTTATTAATGTCTTTCAAAGGAACACATTTATAAACAGTGTAGGGTAAAAAATGTATGCAGAAATTGCAAACGCAAGCATAGTGAAAAGTGTTTTGACTTCGAAGGTTGTAGCATATACAAATGAAATTGATTGCGAAATACTACTTGAGACTTGTTCAGCAGTTTTAATGGGCAACTCTCAAAATAAAGAGATTAACATTTTGTTGGATAATGCTTCCCAGAGGTCTTTCTTAAAAAAGGAATTAGCTGTAGAAATGAAATTACCCGTAATAAGGCAGGAAAGTCTCTTGGTTTATACTTTCGGTTCGAGAGAACCTATCCAAAAAACATACGATGTTGTGCGATTCTCTCTTTGCAATTCACGTGACCCAGAAAAGAGAATTACTATTGAGGCTCTTGTAACCGAATTTATTTCCGGACCGAAGACCTCCTTTCAAAACATCGCAGAGTAAAATAGAACAGGTGCTTAAAATTAAAAACATTCAGCTGTCAAATGTTTCTAACGTTAGTGAATCATTTGGAAGTGAATTGGGCCTCCTTATTGGAGCACAATATTTTTGGGATATTCATTCGGGTGAAAAGGAACGATTGAACAAATCTTTGTTTTTGATAGATACTGTGTTCGGAAAGGTAGTTCAAGGTCGAATTTCGTCGTCAGATTTAAACTATAAACATAACGTTTCTATTATGAAAATTGAATGTTGTGCGGCATTAAATGAGAAAATAACACAATTTTAAGGGTTAGATTCAATGAGGATAAATGATACGTACGATGATCGTTCCAAAATTAATGAAGAATTTATTTCTCAATTCGAAAGTAATTTAAAATTTAAAAACGGAATGTATGAAACTAAATTATTCTAGAATGAAAAGCCTGACAATTTGGATGATAACTTTGCGGTAGCGAAACGAAGATTTGACAACTTAAGTTTTAAAATGAAAGATAATAATTGGATATATGATGAATATAAGAGCCTTGTTAGGGAATAATTAAATTTGAATATTGTTGAGGAGTGCTCTTCGGAATTTGAAAGGAATTATTTTTATATGCCTCATTCAGCTGTTGTAAGATCCGATAAGGACACTACAAGGGTTAGGCTAGTGTTCGATGCGTCGTCAAAGGGAAAGGGGTGCAAGTCTCTTAATGACTGTCTAACTTCTGGGCCACCTTTGAACCCCAGAATATTAGATGTGATCTTGCAATTTCGCGAATATGAATATGCATTCAGCAGTGATATTCAGGGAGCATTTTTGACCATCCGGATAGATGCAGAGGACAGATACTATTTAAGATTTTTCTGGTTTCCAGATGAAAATGATTCGAAATCTTACAAAATTTTTGCGAATGACTCGTGTGCCTTTTGGAGTGGCATCGAGCCCGTTTATCCTTGCAGCAACCATTAAATACCACATTCGAAAATATAAACAAGAGTAACGCGAAACTTTTGAAATGCTTAACTCTGCCCTTTATGTGGATGACCTATTTTACGGTGCAAATACAGTAGATAAAGCTTTAGACCTTTTTCAGAGCACTGTAGACATTCTTAAGGAAGGTAACATGAATTTAAGAAAGTTTAAAACGAATTCGAATGAGTTGCATAGTTTATGGCACGAAAGAGGTATGGTTGAGGCGAGGGAAGCAAAAGAAGGTCCTTTGAAAGTGTTAGGAATAATCTGGAAAACTGAAGAAGGCACGTTTAAATTAGATGTGCAACCTCTTCTTGACATGATCGGAGACTTGAAGAATTCTAAACGTAGCGTGCTGCAAACGGCATCGAAAATATTCGACCCAGTTTGTAAGGTTCGCCATCTCGCATCTTACAAGAAGTGAAACGCCAAGTTGGCAACCCTACATAGAAAACGCCAAGCTGGCAACCTAAGAACAAAGCTTTTTCAATTAAAAGAAACGTCCACAAGATTTCAAGCCGAGGAAGTGCGGCAAAAGCCAATTAAAAAAGTCAGAGCAATAAATAGTTACCGATACAACTAAAAGATAAAATCCATCTTCAGAAGAGGAGGTCAAGTAAAGATTATATACAGCCGGTGGGAGGAAAGTTACACTTTTCAATGCCTATCCAAATGTAATTGCTACTTTATACTACATGTAACTTACGTGACGTGACCGATTAAATTTAGTAAAATATAGTCCAAATATGGAATTTTGACTCTTTGTCTTTTGAGTCTTTTACTGAACTTTCACGACGGAGTTCATCAACAACCATCGGCCTCGGACCACTACTGGCGCAGTCATCATGGATCTTCGAACCCTGGAAATGAAGGTGAGAGCTCATCCTTAGTTTTTATTTTTTTTAATTCATGCAACTCCCACACAATTACGGAGCGAAAGTAGACTTTGTTGAAATCTAATGCTATTCCTTTTGTTTAGAACACTTACGTGTTATGTGCACCGCAGTGCAAATTTTATTTAGCACACCATGTGTTAATTAGTTCAATGGTTTATTGGGAAAAAATTCATCAGAACTAGATAACTGTTGCGTTTTGGTTTTAAAAAGAATAGCTACTTTCGTTCGGTAATGCATGTATGTAAATGCGATTTATCTGTATTATTGTATTAATATATGCAAATTTTGATTAGCACACCATGTGTTAATTGGTATAGAGGTTAATTGAGGAAAAGTTCACCAGAACTAGATACCTTTTGTGTTATTGAGTTAAAGAATAACTACATTCGTTTCGGTAATGCATGTATGTGAATGCGATTTATCTGTACTATTGTGTTAATATATGCAAACTTTAATTAGCATGCCATGTGTTAATTATATTAATGGTTAATTGGAAACAGTTCATCAGAACTAGATACTTTTTGTGTTATTGGGTTTAAGAATAACCACTTCGTTTTGGTGATTCATGTATGTAAATGCAATTGTATCTGTGCTATTGTATTTAATATATGATAATTAATGTAGATGTTTAGTAATGTTATTGAAATCAGATCATATGTCTTATAGTGAAACATTACTGTAATCGTTAGGTACTCAACAGTCAAATTCTGTACATTAGTACAAAGTCGATATACAGGGTGGTCCCGAATTCATGGTACAAACTTTAATGGTAGGTACAGGACATTGTAACAATGATTTATTGTATAGGAATGTATAGTCGCAAGTGACGCGGTGAGGCGTAAACAGGGGAAATAAAAGGAAAGAGAAATGGAGTGATCGGTTGGTATCATTGCCGGTAGAGGGCAGTAGATGTCTAGCCGCTGTTGAACATGATGCATCGCAGTAGGGAAAAGCGCCATTCACAATTGTGCTGCCGTAGACGATGGGTGACTTTACGTATGCAGAAAAAGCAGACATGCATTACATGTACGGCCGTGCAAATGGTAACGGCAGAGCTGCGTTACGAATGTATCGCGCGGAGTATCCTGATCGACGAATGCCGGATCATAGAATTTTTCAAAAGTTACATCGTCAACTTTGTGAAACAGGTGCGTTCGACGTCAACAGACATGGCGCTGGTCGAGTAAGAGCTGTACGCACTCCAAGGCTGGAAGAAAGCATCTTGAACATTGTGGCTGATAGACCCGAGTCAAGCACAAGAACTGTTGCGCGTGACGTAGGTGTGAGTCATCAGACTGTATGCAGAGTGTTAAACGAAAATCGCTTACACCCCTTCCATTTCCAGAAAGTACAAGCATTGAATCCGGCAGATTATCCTCGCCGCGTGAACTTCTGCCTGTGGGTGATGCAGCAATGTGCGTTGCAGCCGGATTTCGTAGATTATGTGCTATTTACAGATGAAGCGACATTTTCACGCGAGGGTGTCTTTAATGCGCACAATTCCCATGTGTGGGCAACCGATAATCCACATGCAACGCGTCGACATGCGTTTCAACAACGTTTCAGTATTAATGTGTGGGCTGGTATTGTGAACGACTTTTTGATTGGCCCATACTTACTACCCACGCGGCTCACTGGCGGAAGCTATCTTATTTTTCTGAAAGAAGTGTTACCACAACTGCTGCATGATGTTCCGATCGCCATTCGTAACCGCATGTGGTTTCAGCACGATGGGGCGCCAGCACACTTCAGCATTGATGTACGGAATTACCTGAATGCCACGTTTGGTACTCGATGGATTGGGCGTGGTGGACCAGTCCCTTGGCCACCCCGATCTCCCGATTTATCGAGCCTCGATTACTTTTTATGGGGACATATAAAGCATCTTGTTTATGAGACTCCAGTTGACTCAGATGAGGATCTCGTCGCTCGCTTATCTGTAGCTGCTGCAGGTGTGCGTGAAATACCAGGCATCTTTGAACGTGTACGCCAATCGCTCCACCGACGCTGTCAAGCATGTATCGATACTGGTGGACGCAATTTTGAACAATTACTGTAAACATGACACTTGTCAACAACGCTTTCAATAAAATCTTTGTTTTTCCTTTCGGCCGTTATTTCCCCTGTTTTCGCCTCACCGCGTCACTTGCGACTATACATTCCTATACAATAAATCATTGTTACAATGTCCTGTACCTACCATTAAAGTTTGTACCATGAATTCGGGACCACCCTGTATGGTAAATCATTACTATAAACCATTGCAAATTTATTGCCAGATAAATTTCTAAGTTGAATGAATGTTTTAAAAACACGCCATACACTGTTTGACTAAGTAAAACAACCCATCTTCATAGCTCTTGAAGGGCACTGAACTCTAAAGCGTCAGAGCGACGATTACCCTTCGCGACGAAAAAAAAAAAAAACACTTTCTCCCCTTTTTTGGTTACATTGTAACCGCTTACTCGGAGGTGTTGGTAGCTCAGTTCCAGGCACACGAGGAAAACGGGGATTTCTGCGAATGCTTGTTGCTAAGGCGTAGAGTTAATATAAATCATAATTTTAGACTATTTAGAGTGAGGTTTCCACCACCACCCTTTTCTTTCTACATTCTGTGGCGTAAATTTAATTCCTGAGTTAAATTCGTTTGGGATGGCGTATCTCGCGAAAGCAAGGAAGGAGGATTTGAAGGTGTTGGCAGATGAATTGGGGTTAGATGTGTTGCCGCAACACAAGATCATCGATTTAAAGAACTCAATATTGAACAGCGAAGAATATGAACAGGAGTTTACCGAAAATCTTTTAAACAGTATCATAACAGATCGGAAAAATGCCGAGGAAAGGCGTTTCTTGGCTGAAAGTGAGGAAAAGCGCCTCGCTGCTGAAACTGAGCAAAAGCGCATCGCTGCTGAGTCTGAAGAAAGACGTTTTGTGATGGAACTCGAGAAACGTTCTGCTTTCGAGTTAGAAAAGCTAAGGCTCGAAATGGAAGGCCGTCACAATACAGAAACATCAAATGAAGGGAATTCGAGCAACTCTAAGCACATCTACGATTTACAAAGAGTGATGCAGAAGTTCGATCCTAAAGAAGGAGACATCCGTCTATATCTGGTTCTTTTCGAGAGGCAGGCAGAACATGCTCACATAAAAAGGGAGGACTGGGTGTCACAGCTTTTGGGTTTATTACCCTATGACATTACTCAGTTAATTGCTAGAGAAGAAGCGGCCGTTGCATATGACTACAGTCATGTGAAAGGGTTATTGCTAAAAAGGTTCAAGCTAAGCCCAGAAACCTTCCGATTGAAATTTGTCCAGCTCAAGCGGACTGAAGATAAATCGTGGAAGGATTTTGTCTTTGAATTGACAAATTATTTTGAAGAATGGATTCAAGGTCTTGAGGTTGCGGATTTCCAAACGTTAAAGGATCTGGTAATTACAGATCAATTCAAACGTAAGGTACCTCCGGAAATGCGAGAGCATTTTGTCGATGAGTGGAGCACAATAAAATCTCCTACTGATCTAGCGGAACTCCTTGACAAATACGAAAGTGTTCGAGGGTTCAAGAAGAACTACCAATCACCTGAAAACAAAATAAATGAAGAAAAAAGTCCACATTTTCAAGAAAGAAGACACATTCAAGAAAGGAACTCTGATTGTCCTGCTAGATATAGACAATTCCACGAGAGGAGCACTCATCATCAACGTAACATGAGCCCGAATAATGAGTCTGGAAGGAAGAAGAAGATTCAATGTTATTCTTGCGGATCATTTCAGCATCTTAGAAACGCATGTCCTAAGCTAGAAAGAAGACAAACTTCAGCAGTTGTGAGCAATATTGGAGCCCAAGACGCTACAATATCACATGAAAGGGAAGACATGGTGGAGTCTCCATCGATGTTGACGGCAAAAGTGACCGTTTCAGTCACAAAGCCTGTAGAATACAAAAGAGGTATTGATGAACTCAAGATAGTGAGTTTAAAAAGCGGTAATAATATCTTCGACGGTATTATCGACTCTGGAGCACAGATTTCAGTCATCCGGGCTGATCTGATTGGGGATTCTCAAAATGAAGGGGAAGGAAAAATTAAAATTGTATCCGCCTTTGGTGAGACAGAAATGTCACCTCTCAAGATAATCCATATGAAAATCAATGACGGACGACATGGAGAAATGCCAGTGACATGTGCAGTGTCTGAAAAATTAGTGAGCGACATGCTCTTAAGCGTTTCAACGTATGACACATTAAACTCCAATGTTGAACTCCAATGTAGCCAAGAAAGGGTTTCTCGTTGTTTGCCAAAGAAAATGCATCCCTATCGGTTTCCTATCGCCTTTTACAGTAGAAAACTCACCCCATGCCGAACTCGGTGGGCCACTATCGAACAGGAGGCGTATGCTGTTCTAAGGGCGTTGAAAAAATTTGACACTTGGATATTTGAAGCACAAGTCCAAATTGTCTCCGATCATAACCCCCTTACTTATTTGACCCAGGAAATGCCACAGGGTGCAAAACTTGCATGTTGGGTTTGGCATTGCAAAGATATAACATGAATATATTGTACAGAAAGGGTAGTAAGCATGGCAATGCAGATGCCTTATCGCTCATCAAAATTGATGAACCCTAGTTTTTATTCAGTTCATATAAATATATATATATATTTTTTTCTTCTCAAAACTGTAATCTGATTTAGATAATTTTGATAACGTTCTTGTGACTTGTATTATGTATTTTATGTGGGAGTTCAAGTATGTTAGTTTAGATATTTTTTTGAGCTCTCACGCTTCTCTCGAAGGACTGGATATCGTAATGAAGACCAGCTAATTAATTATGACTTTTAGTTATGATTCTAGATGGCGATTGGCAGCAGCATCATCACTTATGACTTAAGTGATGGATGTGCTTCCCCGGAGGGACAAGTAAGGTTCGCCATCTCGCATCTTACAAGAAGTGAAACGCCAAGTTGGCAACCCTACATAGAAAACGCCAAGCTGGCAACCTAAGAGCAAAGCTTTTTCAATTAAAAGAAATGTCCACAAGATTTCAAGCCGAGGAAGTGCGGCAAAAGCCAATTAAAAAAGTCAGAGCAATAAATAGTTACCGATGCAACTAAAAGATAAAATCCACCTTCAGAAGAGGAGGTCAAGTAAAGATTATATACAGCCGGTGGGAGGAAAGTTACACTTTTCAATGCCTATCCAAATGTAATTGCTACTTTATACTACATGTAACTTACGTGACGTGACCGATTAAATTTAGTAAAATATACTCCAAATATGGAATTTTGACTCTGTGTCTTTTGAGTCTTTTACTGAACTTTCACGACGGAGTTCATCAACAACCATCGGCCTCGGATTACTACTCAGTTGGATTCGCTTCACCTTTTATGGTCTTAATAAAATTAAATGCAAGAAATATGGGGAAATGGATTAGAATTGGACGATGAACTGTCTGCTAAACTGAAGAAAAAATGGGAAATTTGGTGCGTTCAAATTTACCATTTGAAAGACTTGACAATCGAAAGAAAATATTTCTCCTTTCCATTGGAACTAGCGAAAGACTTAGAACTTCACATATGTTCCGACGCTAGTACTAGAGCGTTCGGAGCAGTTGCTTATTTTCGTAACGTGTCTCGCGATGGTTGTATTTACACGAGTTTCATTACAGCGAAATCTAGAATTGCACCTCTTAAAAGGTTAACTTTTAAAAGACTTGAACTGTTGGGAGCTGTGATTGCTTCTAGAATTTTCCAATATTTGAAAACGAAATTTCAATTCCCAGTTTCTAAAGTATATTTGTGGAGTGATTCTTTAATTTCTCTTCACTGGATTAAAGGGTCTGCTTCAAAATGGAAACCCTTCGTTTCAAATAGAGTTTCAGAAATCCAGTCCGTCACTGATCCTGCAAATTGGTATCACTGTTCACTGTAAAGGAAAGGATAACCCTGCAGATTACATTTCTCGAGGAGCGACCGTTGAAAAACTTATATCCAGTTTTGGTTGGTTTCAAGGACCGGAATGGCTTCGCCTGACGAAGGAAAAGTGGCCAAAGGGCTTTAATGACGAAATTTCTACCGAAGTATCTTGTGAAAGAACTGAACTAAATGAAATATCCTTTGTTTGCGAAGTTCAGTCAAATGTGACATTGATACTTGACCTGATCAAATATAGCAGCTTGAGAAAATTATATCGTGTTACATGTTGGGTACTTTGATTCATCTACAACACTAGAAATAAAACTAAACGATGCGACGAACTAAGTGCTGAAGAACTTGATGGTGCCGAAAGAATTTGGGTGAAAACTGTTCAGAGAGAAGTTTTTGCTGAAGAACTGTCCTGTTTAAAACAATGAAAACCAATTTCTAAAACTTCGTCTATTTTGGAATTGATTCCCTTCCTTGATGAGGACGGGATATTATGCACGTTGGCGGAAGACTCCAAAAATCGAAGCTTACATACCTGCTCAAACATCCGATTATTATGCCTTCAAGGCATCACTTAGTGAGTTTGTTGGTATGTGATATACACAGCAAAGTGTTTCACGGAGGAATTTCCGAAACTTTAATGGAAATACGCGAAAGGTACTGGCTGATTAAAGGAAGACAAACTGTTAAGAACATCCTAAAAAAGTGTATTCTGTGCAAATGATTCAATTCGTCGCCGGGTGTGCAAGTTACAGCTCCTTTGCCAGTTACTCGAGTAGAACAGTCACCACCGTTTTCTGTAGTTGGTATAGATTTCGGTGGACCACTTTATGCGAAAAACAGCGAGGAGAAGGACTACATTGTGTTGTTCACTTGCGGAGTTACGCGAGCTCTTCACTTGGAGTTTGTTGGCAACCTGACCACCGAAACTTTTCTTCTAGCTCTTCGACGATTCATTGCTCGTCGAGGTCTGTGTTCTCAAATCTTGACGGACAATGCCAGAACTTTTAAGCGAGCAGAAACTGAACTCAAAAATTTGTGGACTGTCATTAGCCATCCGACAGTAAAAGACTTCTACGCCTCCCACAAAATTCAATGGTGTTATATCGCTGAGAGAGCTGCGTGGTGGGGTGGCTTATATGAAAGACTAATCAGATCTGTAAAACTTGCTTTACGAAAAACTTTAAGAAAAACTACTTTGTCTCGGGAGGAGTTAGAAACTCTAATCATTGAAATTGAAGGTGTGCTTAACTCTCGTCCGTTAACTTACGTATTTTCGGACTTACAGCAACCTGTGCCTCTCACTCCAGCACATATGCTATTAGGGCGCAGAGTGAATAGCTTACCTCCTTCCAGGCTAAATTTTGATTCGAATTTAATTTTCAGGAAAATGCTTATTAAAAGATTTAATTACGTGAAAGATTGATAAATATGTTTTGGAATAAATGGAAAGAGGAATATCTTTTATTGTTAAAATCTCTTCATTGTGTTAAGGCTACAGGTAAAATTACTGAATTTAAAATTGATGATATTGTATTAATTATTGATGATAAGCTTCTTAGGCATTTTTGGAAATTAGGAGAGTTGTAGCGGTATATCCTGGCAGAGATGGTAAAATAAGGTCTTGTGAAATTAAAACAGATACATCTGTCATTAAAAGACTTGTGCAACTTTTATATAATCTTGAAATTGATGAATAAATTCACTTGTTTACTGTATGTTAATTAACCTGAATTATCGTTACAGGATTCTATATTGTGATGAAATTGCTATTATGGGTGAAATTTGTGTATATTTCAGTTTCCTTGCCATTTGATTCTTTATTACAGAAGTATGCAAATTGTTAATAAGTATAGTTTCTGGTATATGTATTTGATAACTTGAATATTGTAAAAATTTCTTAGGGCTTAACATTCTATTAGTATATATTTGTGAACGAACCCCTTGGTCATTCGGGGGCAGTGTGTTGAAACTCAAATGATGTACAGAGGGCTCTGCTTGCACTTTGACGTGAGATGGATGTTGAACCTCCAGTCAGTACTGCTTGAGTGAGAAATGTGACGCTTGATTAGTATTCCGTGTTTCTTTGTGTTGTCTTTGATGTTGTGTTTGTGTCAAATAAAGGTTAAAGTGGATAGATGAAATAGATAGATATTAAATGGTGAGTCATGAAAAAGAGCTAGCTCTTTTTATTGAGCGAGCGGATTTGATCCCTGAAAAGAGTCATTTTTCCCATCACTACTGTCTATGAGGATAATCAGTCAGTCATTAAGGCCATATTAAATGAAAATAATTGTGCCAGATTAAAACACTTTGATATTAAATTGAAGTGTGTTCATGATATTGTAAAATTATTAAACATTTATATTGTATATGTTGCAACTGAATACCAAATTGCTGATTTGTTTACAAAATCTTAACGTAAAACCTAGACTGAACTAAGACAAAAATGTATGTTAATGTTATTAAGGGAGGACGTTGAGAATAATTACTAACTGTAACTCATCTTTGCTTAGCAATCGGGTAACACTTGTTCTAATTGTTTACTTCTGTTGTGTCACAGGTTGCTGTTTGTATTCTTATTCATGACTTGTTGTCATGACTTTATCTGTCAGAGTTGTTTGGAAAAGCATTGGCTGATGCAGCAGTTTGAGATGGCCGAAGAATTCACCCATCGGATAATATGACTTGTTGAAGGGGTGACTCCGAAGAGTGCCAGCACCGTGACTAATAGTCTATTGTAGCTGATTGGAATGTTTGACAGTTCCCAGTGTTTAATTTGTCTTAAGAATAAAAAAAATTATTTTAATTGTGATTTGTGAATTTTTTTTTTTAATTTATGGAAAATTCTTTTTAAATGAAATTTGTAAGAACTGTTCATTTTTCTGCCAATATGCAATGTGCCCTTTTTTTTTCTTATTTAACATTTCTAACAATATTGATTTTTTTTAACAGAAGTTTCGGGAAGTAATCCATTTTGAGATGAAATGAAAATTATATAAATCTGAATCAGTTCTTAGAATTACATACCATGCAACTGTTTATCAAGTTGTATTGTAATACAAGCATCAGTTTGATGTTTGTATTGATTTTACTGGTTTAAAAACTATAGATTATACTATTGGCAATAATGAGTTTTAATAGCCTTAGATTTCTACAAAAGAAATGGAACAATAATTTAAAATATGCACTTAAGGGGTCCGCCTACCTTAAAATAGCGAATTTCGACGAAAATTCTAATTTTTTTTATTACGTACTATTATTGCCTGCATTTTAACGTTTCCAAAACCGTTTCATTTTTAATTATACGACATTTTGAACCAAAGATATCGTTATTTAAACGCAAAGTGATAGCAGTCGAATAAAACCGGAAGTGTCAATTCGAAACCGGACGTTAAAGGAAAAATCGAGTTTCATTCTTCTGTATTATATCACAATATATATCACAATGGCAGAAATTACCCGAGCTACTTTTAACCGTTTATAAGGATACCTATGTAATTACCCTGTATATTACTTTGTAAAAATATAATTTCTTTTGTAGCAAAAACTTTAAATGCATTTTCCCGCAAATGATAATTTTACAAAATAGTTACCACCGTTTATTCAATAACTTCCACAATTTTTAATATTTTTACTAGAAATTTTGTACATGCATTTTAAATACTATTAACTATGATATCAACTAAAATTTTTAAATAATATAGTATATTCTTTGATTTATAGCTGCTTTTGTGAATAATCTGCTACAAATTTTGAAATTTTTCATGAATATGTGCGTTACATGGCATATCTTCTTATGTTTACAAAATATTTCTTAGATTTTAGTCCATTTTGAAGATTGTGGTTACATTTATATTGTAAACAAAGGAAATTGATTTTAAGATATTATTATTTTTTTCTACAGCTCTCTCTATATATAACCGTTTCCATAAAATTTTATAAAAATTTACCTTGAATAACCAATTTTTTCAAATGGCAACAAAGAATAATTTTTTTTTGGTACCATTTCTTTGTTTTACATCTGTTTTTTAACTATATAAAAACATAAAAAGCAAAAAGCTAAAACAATTAAAAAAAAAATTGTCGACGGTAGGCGGATCCCTTAATAAAATAAATAAATTTATTAGCTGCTATATCAGCAGCCTAGCTAACATTTTTGACTGGAATATCTTTCTAAAACAATTTTCTGAATTGAAATCACAATAAAAATGGTACCTGTACGTGTTTTATGTTAGCAATTTTTTTTCAAGCTACCAAGGAGTACATTTAAAGGGGAAAATGGATTTTAGAATGTCTGATTTGATAATGGATGCCTGTTTAGGTTTTAAAAAGCCAAGTTGCCCACAATTTTCTTTTATGTACCATACAATACAACAGTTACACAAATTGTAATAAAAACATATTTTTAATAATTTAAAATTATATGTTCTTTTCAATGTTCTAAAATATTGTATTATATAAATATTTTTTTAATGATTAATATTTTTTAAATTTTACAAAATTTAAGATGGTTGTAATCTTGTGTACCCTCTAAATAAACAATCACATGCCATAAGAAGAAAATTGAATGAAAATATCCCAATATTATGTAGCAGATATTGAATAATGTTGAAAAAGGACATCGAGCAGTATCTTAAAGCTAATATTTAGCAATGATAAAAAACGAACATTGAATGTCAAGAAAACAATATCTATCAATGTCGTAAAACGACATTGGGGCGATGACCAAAGGGGGGGGGGGCATTTTTACATTGGCCAATGTCGGAAAACGATATTGAGCGATGTCGACAGCAATATTGGCCAATATCGGAAAACAATATCTATCAATGTCGTGAAACGATATTGGCCAATGTCGGAAAACGACATTGGGGCGATGGCATTTTTACGTTGGCCAATGTCGTAAAACGATATTGGGGCGATGGCATTTTTACGTTGGCCAATGTCGTAAAACGATATTGGGGCGATGTCGCCAGGGGGGTGGGGGGGGTACATTTTTACGGTGGCCAATATCGGCCAATATTTTTTCTCGATATTGGCCGACATATATGTGCTACCTGGGGAGTGGGGTGCCAGCTCAGGTGTTGCTTCTTCATCTGACCGTTTTTTAATACTTCGAGGTGTTGTACCATATGGTACTTGCCGACCCTTTTCCCTAACACGTGGACGCTGGAATGTTTCGGAATGCGAAAACAACTTTAGTCTGCACGTGCGGTTCCTCGACGGTTTTCGCAGCTGTGTGGGGGTGTTTCTGTTCGGGAGAGAACATAAACATCTCTAGAGGGCTCGGAATTCACCCCCCCCCTCTCGTTGTCAGCGGCGGTGCTGCGAAGCGAACGTGGATTTTGAGGAAATTCGGACTCGAGATTCAACGAGAGACAGACGTCTCTGTTTTGCCAATTGTGTTACTTTGGCTTCAGGCAGGTTTCGATTGTCGATGGCTGTGCCCATAATTATCTTGTAAATATTTATGTAAATAAATAGTTTAATTTTAAACCAGCTGTCCGTCAAATTCTTACATGACGGTACAGCTTATTATATTGGTGGCAGCGGTGGGATAGATTAAAACAGCCTCGACAAGTAAATCGAACCTGCCGTTTTGCCTGAAAGAGAAGGCCGATAGAACTTCGAAACCAGAAGTTCGGATTGTCATTTCCGCAGTCAGATTGTCACTTTCGCTGGAGACCGTTTCCCTTGTCTTAGAGAAAGCGAGAAGGAGGTACCGGAGTCACCGACCCCATCCATCACCGAAACGGAAACTCGTCGCAAGAGGTTCTGGTTTTGGTTTCGAGTTGCCGGCCCTTTTCAACGGAGCGTGAGCGGAATCGACGGAAAGCTCGACAAGTCCTGTTCATCAGGGGAATAGATTCCCCACCGGTTCGTCCAGAGATCATCTTGATCGGCTATTATAGGTTCATCGCGAACCGTTTTTTTCATCAGTGGCGCAGTGCTAATTGTGCGCGTTGTGGAAGAGGTCGAGACGACCTACACCAGTGGGCTTTCAGCCGAAGAGTGTGTTTGTGGGCTTTTTAGTCGAAGATAGTGCAGTGCAGTGTTTCCACCCGTGGTCCAGCCTGTGGACAGTGGTGCCAAGTGATCCAATTCAGCAGATACAGGTTAGTGCCATTTCCCTATTTTGTCACTGTGACTAAGTTTCAAGAATTGTGTAATAGCTAAAATTTTGTTAATCTCAATTAGTGTGGTCACTCCAAAGGGAATTGATTTAGCTTAAGTATCTTTTTTGAATCTGTATTGTGCATTTTAGAATTGCTAAATTATTGTATGTTGTGAGATTACGGTATGTCGTAAAAAGTATTGAATTGGGTGTTGTGCAAAAGAATTGAATTTTTTGGTTTTTTTTGGCAATTTTGAATTTTCGAAATGGCGTACTTGGGCAAAGGTAGGAAACAAGATCTAGAGGAACTAGCGGAATTTTTGGAAAGAACGGTTACTCCGGGATTAATGACATCCCAACTTAAGGAGTTAATCCTCTCGCACGATTCCTACGATGAGGAATACACAAAAGTGGCGTTAGAAAGGATTATACAGGAAAGACGGGAGAGGCAGGAAAAAGAACAAGCAAGTAAGGATAGGGATAGGGAACAAGAAAGACAGTATAACTTTGAGCTTGAAAAACTACGGATTGAGGCATCCCGACGAGAACCCCGCGATCACGTCGACTCGTTAAGTTCCCAGGGAAAACCACGAATAGATATTTTAAAACTGGTTCCCAAATTCGATTCAGACCAGACCGACATTAGTATGTACCTGATAATGTTTGAGCGTCAGGCTAAGAGGGCTAACATTGAGAAAAAAGACTGGGTGTCTTGCTTACAACCGGTATTGCCTCTGGATATCGTGCAGATCATCGCACGCGAATCAGATGAAGTAGCAGAAAACTATGACCACGTCAAAGAGCTTCTGCTAAAGCGGTATAAGTTGAGTCCCGAAATTTTTCGCCAAAAATTCCTCCACCATGGCCGAAAACCCGATAGCACTTGGAAGGATTTTATTTTCGAAACCCGAAATTATCTGGAAGAGTGGATTCGAGGGTTGGAGGTTATGGACTATGAATCTTTAAAAGATTTAATGATAACGGACCAAGTCAAAAGACGTGTCCCGTTGGAGGTGAGGGACCATTTCCTCGATGATTGGGCTAAGATTAAAGACCCCGGCAAATTAGCCGAACTGCTAGATTCCTACGAAGACATTCGGAAACCCAAAAGAAAGCCTTTCGAAAAACCCAAAGGAAGTACGCCTTTCCCAGGGAAAGTCAGAGAGGGGAAATACCATCCTGCTCCCGCTCGAGGGAAGAACGATTTTTTCCCGCCTAGTTCCCAGGGAAGGAAATTCGACACTTTTGACCGGAGACGCACGCCGCGGTGTTTTGAGTGCAACGCGAGCGACCACCTAAGGCCAAATTGTCCGAGGTTGGGGAATAGGGTGACAGTTGAATCGGTAAATAGACTCAGACGGGAAGCCGAACATGAATTATTGATGCCGTATGTACAAAAGGGATCTGTAAACGCTAAAGAAATAAACATCCTTCGAGATTCGGGTTCGACCTTGGATTTAGTACACCGGAATTACGTGGACCCCAAATCCTACACGGGAGAGACCGTGTGGATTCAGCAACCGCTAGACTCCTATCAAATTTCGTTACCCTTAGCGGAAGTGAAAGTAGAAGGAGGTTTCGGGTCAATCACTACCAAGGCAGCTGTCTTTGCAAACACCGCCGATGTGCGACGATACATCTTAGGTAACCGAACAGCTCAGATGATTCGCGAATTAACGGGATATGAGTTCTCGGAAACTGAGCAAATTAATGCCGTTCAAACGCGTTTACAGAAACGGCAGTCAGAAGCGAATGTTTTGGGGGAGGGGGAAAACCCCCAAGTAGTTTCGATTTCGCCCTCGCCGGGGATAGACAAGACAGCTACAGAATTGAGGTTGGACGAACCGCTTGTTATTCCCGTGGCGGAGGCAAGCGTCACGGAATTGGAGCTTCTGGAAGTAAAGAGAGAGGAATTTAAGAAGGCGCAGGAAAATTGCCCTAGTTTGAAAGAGGCGTTAGAGATGGCGTCCGACCCAAAACGAAATCCGAGGGTGGTAATCCAGACCGCGATCGCAAAGGTGCGATCGGAAGAACCAACGGTTCTTCCAGTGGGGGTAGCAAGTGAAACGACGGGAATGATTTTCCTGGAAATACCGAATCGCAGTAAGGGAAAGATAACGGAAGGTGGCCCAGGGTTAGAAGAAGAATTAGAGGTGTCCGTTTCCGTTCAGGAGGAAACTTTTGAAATAGGTCACGTGGGCCAAAAGGGGAAAAGAAAAGAGTTGCTAGTGAGTGAAGGGGTGAAGCCAAGACCTTTAGCGTTAGGTTCCGGAGCCGGATCAGATTGGGACCCACAACTTACACCGTTAGTGTTTTCCACGGTACACGTGAGCAGCGTTTACGCCCCGGCAGAATTGGTGCACGGGAAGAGTATAAAAACCTTAGACACCTTGCGGTATGAGAAATGGTTAGGACCCCAGATAAAATTGTCACGAGATTGGCAGGAATGTGAAATCGGGAGGGTATTAACGATTTTGGCAATGCATCGACCAAAAAAATTGGAAATTCCGCGATCGAACACCGATCTGGGAAAGAAAAAAACACACATTCGGGCTTTCCTGGGTTTAGTCGGGTACTATAGTAGGTACATCCCTATGTATTCCGTGGTCGCAGCACCGTTAACCGATGCCCTAAAGGGGAAGGTAAGAAAGGGAGAAATTGTTTGGACGAACGAATGCGAAAAGGCATTCCAGGAATTAAAGGCTAAACTGACGAGCGAACCGGTGTTATTTGCACCCGATTTTGAACGCGAGTTTATTGTACAGTGCGATTCTTCAGATCTTGTGATGGGGGTGGTACTCACGCAGTTGAATGTTCAGGGGGAAGAACACCCCATTTTATACATGAGTAATAAATTTTCTAAAGTCGAGCGCACTTACTATACTTCAGAGAAGGAATGCACTGCTATTGTTTTCGCTATAAAAAAACTGCACTACTATCTAGATGGGAAAAGGTTCGTTGTCGTCACTGACCACAACCCACTGGTCTGGTTGTGCACCAACGCCAGTTCAAACCCCCGACTAATGAGATGGGCACTGGCACTCCAGCCCTATAACTTCGAGATCGTCCATCGATCGGGAAAAAAACACTTGAACGCCGACAGTCTGAGTCGCGCTTTTCACGAAAATTCAAAGAGCTAAATAAAATGTAATTGAGGAAGATTTGTGTTGTATAGTGTAATATTATTGCGAATCATGTTTTGAGTTGAGTGAAATGGAGATTTTTGTAGTTATGGGCATTTCACTTAAATGTTTCTTTTTTTTTTCTTTCTGGAGATTTTAAGTGCTAAAATTGTGAATCATGTTTGCTCGGAGTGAAATTGGTAGCCTTGTAAATATGAAATATTCATTCAATGATATCAGTATCTTTTGCTGAGGATTTTAAATGTTAAAAGTTGTAAACTATGTTTTGCGTATGGTGGAATTGATTTCTTGTATCTGTTCTTCATTCGAGTACTTTTCGCTGAAAGCTACGTGCAAATTTAAATTATGCTTTGTGTAGAGTGGAAATTAATTTTGTGTTTAGGATGTTTTCACTCTGTCATTCTAAACCACTGTCGAAGATTTGTAGTTTTAAAATTGCAACTCACGACGTGTGTTGAGTGAAACTTAGGAATTTGGTTTTCGCTTAACAAGATTGATATTTTATATATGTTTTGGTGTATTTTGGTTGGTTTAATGAAAGTATTATTATAGTTCGTATGGTTTGTTTATTCTGGGTTCGCTTAGCGAAAATATTGAATTTAGAAATATGCTTTGTTGTATTTTTGTCTGGTTAATGGAATTTGTATAGTTCGTATTGTGTATTGAAATTTTGGGTTTCGCTTAACGAAATTCTTATATGTGATGTAGTTAATGTGATTTGGTTTTAGTTTTAGCGAATTTGGTATAAGTCTTAAAGTTTGGTGTTTATTTTGTTTTTATTTTAATTTGGTATTTGAGCCTTGAGTGACCATACTGTAAGGGAGTAGAAAGTTACTCCGGTATATGAATTTTAAATTGATTGGATTTAACTTGCCTTACACATATTCTTGAGTCACGGTTTCAGGATATGGTGGTGGTAAGTGATCTGTTATTCTGAATTGCCAGTGGGTGATTATCCGTGCGTCTGTGGATGCGTACGTTGAAAACTTTTCACCTTTGGGAAAAGTTTTTTCAGTAGTGGGGGCGGTTGTACCATATGGTACTTGCCGACCCTTTTCCCTAACACGTGGACGCTGGAATGTTTCGGAATGCGAAAACAACTTTAGTCTGCACGTGCGGTTCCTCGACGGTTTTCGCAGCTGTGTGGGGGTGTTTCTGTTCGGGAGAGAACATAAACATCTCTAGAGGGCTCGGAATTCACCCCCCCCCTCTCGTTGTCAGCGGCGGTGCTGCGAAGCGAACGTGGATTTTGAGGAAATTCGGATTCGAGATTCAACGAGAGACAGACGTCTCTGTTTTGCCAATTGTGTTACTTTGGCTTCAGGCAGGTTTCGATTGTCGATGGCTGTGCCCATAATTATCTTGTAAATATTTATGTAAATAAATAGTTTAATTTTAAACCAGCTGTCCGTCAAATTCTTACATGACGGTACAGTGTCCTCGTATCTTTCCCTTAAGGGACTGATCCCGGACCGTCGTCAATAGCCCATTGTGTTGCTCTAGTACGACGTTGACTAAAAATTACCAATTACCGAGGAGATTTGCCAGACGAAATTTGACCAAATGCGCATGCGCGGCACCCATTTTTCTACCAGAATCGTCTCAAAGATGGTTGCTGGTCGAATTTATTTTTCATTTCAATAAGAACAAAAAGCATATGATTGTTATAATATGGATACATTCGGAATAAATGAATCATATAAACGCTCAATTACGTGCGTAATTGATGAGATGGATTGGACAACGCGCTAACATAGATTGCGAGAAACACCATGTTGTTCAAAAAAAGCTATTTACTTAAAAAGTCTTCAAATTTATACTGACAAAACACTAAAATAATAATAAATAAACATTCTAGAACACGAAATGGAACACGAATAAGCTATGTTTTCTTTTTAATTTAATATACACACGTTTTTCTCGAACTCACAAAAAGTTCCCATGTTAAGTCTACGGGAGCTAGGAAAAGACCGCCTCGGGCGGTAGAAAAGGTCTCTAGGCCAATCAGAAAGTGTTTCCCGTATGTCGCCACTCTTATTATATAGGCACTCTAGTTTCCTGCATCTCTTTTCGCTGGTAAAGCTGCTTTGAAGTCCAGCTGGCTGACTACAGAGGGTCAGCATTTTTTTTTTATAGAACATAAGAAACAAGTTTACCTGAAAAATTACAATTTATTAAATTTATTCCTATATTATCTAGAAAGGTATTTTAATGAGCATCCCACCAAAAGCAATACAAAGGGCTATATGCGACGGTCCGGGAGGACACCACGTATTTTTGATAAATCTTGATTTATATAATATCACACCCTCACTTACATGCTCACTATGGGGAGACAGTTGAACAATTTGATATCTGGAAGGTTATCGTTTTTTTCTGCAGATACACAGCTTAAATGACTCCGTGGCATTTAAATGCTGAACCCAAACGTTTTCGTAACCGTAACAAGGGGGTCTTCGCGAAAAAGAAAACTAGCAAAACCATCTGTTAACTGTACTTTCGTTGTTAAAATGTCAAAATTTCAATTTTATCCAGCCTTTAGCATAAAAATCTGAGAACGAATTTTTTCATTTAAAGAGAAAAGTAAATTTGTAACTTTGTCATAATTTTTGTTTTTCGTGTATTGGATTAACTTGTAACCTATTTAGCGCTTATATTTTATACCAACAGGATAGACAAAATTATCTCGTGTGGTTACTTTTATTCTTTGTTAGTCGTTGCTACAATTTGTTGTCACTTTCATCATTTTAATGAACTTGGAATGCTTTTATTTTAAGCTGCATGGAATAACGTTTCTGCACTCCTGGCTCGATGTTTCATTCTAAGAATTAATTCGTCATGGAATTTGCTCGAGCTGTGTTTGGAAAATCTCCGGAAGGGTACAGTGGGAAAAATACGGCAGGTATACGAAAGTATTTCTTTCATTCACTTTTAGTTTAGTTAATGTTTGTTTTCGAATAATTTGAATAGAACTTACATAATTAATCATTTGATCGTTTACATCATTGTGTCAGAGTGGGCACAAATGAGCCTTCAATGTTTTTTTCCGATTTGGTATATTGGGTAGATTTAAATAGACATCTAAAATATGAAATATTGATTGTTTTTCTTGTAGGGCATCTTTGGGGTATATTACCATCCTAGATTCTCTATTTTTATAGCTGAAGTCTTCTGTCTCTGGGTATATAAAAGGAATCTAGGTTCTATGGTAATTTAAAACATGCTCCCTCAGTTTATAAATTTTTCTTGCAGAGAAATTGGCAAAATTTCATTTATGGTTTGCATGGACATGATTTCAATACTTTTTTTACTATCCCAAAGCCATATGAAATGGTAATGGAGAAATTAAACTTGTTGGTGGTCAGAAAAACATTTCTAAACATTGTTGATCAGACTTACTCTGAACTTTGGCTATCATACCAAATATACAATTAGGATTTAACCAAGAAATGTTTTATATTTTTGTTGAACAAAAGAATTGACTCTAAAAGTGACAGAACCACATGTTGAATCTTGAAATTGCTGTCACGAAAATTAAAAAAGTGACTTATAACATTTTGCCATCTGAGCACAGAATTTAACTATGTAATTATTCCCTTTGTAGAGAGGCAAGTTAGAAGTTTAGTCAGAATTCAGCTGCTTCTTCTAAACACAATTTAACTATGTAATTATTCCCTTTGTAAGACCTTATCCAAGTAACAGCTTAAAACGTGCAAAGTAAAAAAAAACATGCGGTGACGTCATATGCTTGATTCTTTGGAATGGCCTCCAAATTTACCACCAATGGCAACTGTTCTGACGTTCCGATCAGAGTTTCTAAAATTCTTGTGATCTACGAACTTCTGTAAAAATTAAGAATAAAAAGAAGAAATATTTGTTTTGAGGTTTAGATTCAATCTAGCTTTATCACATTTAAACTTTAATGAGTTGCTTGGACTTTTAGACCAAACCAGAATAATTTAGAATTCAGGAGCACACCTACAGAGGGGCTATGGGGTCTTGAGCTCCTTCCAGATTGTAGAAAAAGCAATAAATGTCTTTAATTAATTGATTGCTTTAAGTATCATGTACTAAGGCAGTGATTCTCAACCTTTTTTTTTTGTCGCGGCACACTTTTAACGATTTTAAAATTTGGCGGCACACAAAGAAAAAGATAAGTTTAAAAGTTGTTTGTAAAACTTATAGTTATTACTATAAGTTTAAAAGTTTTAAAGATAAAAACAGTTAAAAATATGGTATTTAACTGTAAAAACAACAGTTTTCTTTTACAGTGTACTTTTCTTTAATTTAAACAAACTTTACTCGTAAGAAAAAAAAGCATATAATTGTTACTATATACATTTCGAAAATTAGGTGGCACATTCTAAGAATTTGGTGGCACACAAAAGTGCCACGGCACAGTGGTTGAGAATCACTGTACTAAGGGGTTTTTGATGATCTGCAATTTAACTCTGACCCACGGATTAACTGATCCTCGAGTTAACGAGTGAATATGGCTGTTAAAAGATAGTCTCCTGATCCAAAGAGGCCATGGTAGCCCATTGGAATAGCTTTTATGCAACAGGAGGTTTGCGAGTTAGAGACTGACCCTAAACTCTTACGTGGGCACATTAAATCTGTCATGGCCTCATGTTGATGTGGTGTGTCAGCTCAAGTGTTACCTTATAATCTGACCATGCTTCAAAATGACACTCTTGTTCTCGGATCTTTCACTTCAGGATTGATCTTGGACAGTCGGTAGTAGCCCATTGGTGTTGCTCCAGCATTGTGACATAATTCAACTACTTATCTACCTCCAGGTCTGGAATCGATTAAAGTATTATCTGTCATGAATAGTGCTCACTAGTTTTATAATTTGTATTTTTTATTTCTAATGATTGGAATGTCATTGCAGTGGAAACGTTGTCAGAAGATGAAGACGATCAGTATGGAGACGACATCGGTGAATCCATCAGTATTCGAGCTAACTTATTTGGCTCTCCTTCGAGTGGCCAAGGCTACTCCCCTGCTCCCGGTGGACCCTTCTCGGCTCTCACACCCTCCATGTGGCCTCAAGATTTGCTGGCCACCCTAGCTCAGGTGATGATGAGGCAATTGCATAGTTATGTTTCGACTTGCTCACGATTAGAAAAATTGTAACTAAAACTAAGCTGTTATGGGTTGTCCAGGCTCTAAGGTAGCTAGATCGATTGTTAACATTCATGCTTAGCTTCTTCAAAATCGGGGAATTCTCGGGAATCTTTTTAGTTCTTGAAAAATCAGGGAAATACCAGGAAAAAATTCCAATTTCACAAAAAATCAGGTAAATTTTGATAACTTAATTACTACTATTATCGTTTACGTGTGCTTTTGAGAATCAAATGAATCGTATTCATCAAAATTGTAATTAGAATAAAGAACCCTGGCATCGTAATTTTTGAACACCACGAAAACCGCCATCGTCGTTTCTTTTGTGGCTGCAGTGTATCGCCGCAGTAAGACCTAGCGATTCAACTTATGGTATTCAATTTGAAATTTGTGTAACTAATGTTTTTTTGTGTATTAAATGAATATTTTTTGTTTGTCATTACATTTCTGTAGAATATTTTTTATGTATATTTGCGTCAGGGGGAGGGGGGTTCATTACAAAATATTTTGTATTTTTTCTTCAGTTTTTTCATTTGCTATTGTAAGAGTTCCATTAAGGGTCCCAACCCTTACAATAACATTTATAATATCTGAAGAGAAAAAATACAAATTACTTGTGGAGAATAATCCTTTTACCCCATCTAACCTTAAATATTTAAAAATATTGTAGTGTAGATATGGTATATCGATACCAATCACGGGTCACAACATCTCTTAATTATAAAATCAGAAAATTTTTTGTAAGAAAAAAAGGGAAATGTCAGGGAACGTTTTTTCAAGGATTTTGTTACCACTTTGTTCTTGGCTTTAGTGCTTTATCACCCAACTGAGGACAGGACCTACTACTTTTTGAACATCATTTCTACATCATAATAAGAATTAAATTTACATAAATCATAACTGAGATTAATTTAGTTTTATATTATTGTTACTTTTGGGTTAACAGTGCACCAGTTGTAATTGTGTGCCAAAGTGGGGAATGTGTTAACCCTGCCACCACAAATATTTCTACTTAATTGAATTGCTTGTTTATATTTTAGATTGCTTTGATTAAAATTTTTAATTTTATTGTGTTTAAACATGCCTTCAAAATAAAATACAGTTACACCAAAAAATGAATATAAAGTGATTTAACATTTTAATTCACTAGAACGCTAAATCAATGAGAACCCTGAGCTTGTGTCTTTGCGACGAGACGGTTTCATCTGGGGGTAATTGGAGACAATGACACCCGAAGTGTGTTGCTTATGTCCAGTTTATACCGTTGTTTGGTTTGGTTTCTGTCAATGCAGAAAACCCTGCTTCAGATAGGTTGTCGGAAATGGCAATAGGGATTTAAGTGCTGTGGTGGCAATCTCAGGGTATTCCACCATGACTTTAATCCAGAACACCACCAGAGTTGTTGTCTCGAACGTAATTTTAAGGCCGCCTTCATTTACAATCTCCAGTAGTTGATCTTCTTCTTGCACAGACATGCTAGGTTCGCCTGATTTGTTGACAAATGGATCGCGGATTCATTCCTTACTAGTCCATGGGTCTTTTGTAGTTGGGTCTGTTGTGCTCTTTTAAAAGCAAAGACAGGTGATCGTGCACCAACTGGGAGAATGAATGTTTAGGCTCAATCTCGCCTAAAATCCCCACAAATGTCTGAAATATGTCCAAAATGCCTCTGTTCACGCACCGTCCCTACAACTTTAGTTTTGCTTTATATGCAGCTACTTTGTCTTCCAACTTGAAAACAGTTGTCACATTGATCAAAATTGAAAAATAGAGACATACAGAACTAAGAAATCATAATTGAAGCTCTAGTAACAGAACAAATTTCAAGTTCTGATTTACCGCCTCCTAATCCGAGTGGAATTTTCATAGATAAGAACCGCACAAACCCGAGAGAAATACACCACAGTAAATAAAATGGAAATAATTGAATGTTCCTTGGGCGGCCCAGTACCATTTGATCCACGGACCTGTACCGGTCCGGGGGTTGGGGACCACTGTTTTAAGGTATTCCTCTCAGACCCAAGGAAAATACGAGTGATCTTTTCTTTCCCACGGGGTTTACTGTCTTTCATTAACACGGCGGTCAGACTTCAGGGATAGCTGACCAATCTTTTTCTACTTTTGTTCCACTACTCTGTTCTACCATCGCTCTTTTCTCCCTTTACTACATTTTGTTATTTGGCAGTGACAGATGTCTGGCACAGCTTGACCAAATATGGCCCTTGTGACGTAAAACCCAAAACAACACAACCTGGGCACTCATGAGTTAATCTGTTGTGATTCATGTGGCATATAGCCTTAGTAAAGTAAAAACAGCCTTGAAAAAGGATCTTATTTTTCATTTGCTAACGTAGTAGAGACTGGTATGTTAAGGCTGCTGAGGTTTATAAATATTTTTTCATTCGATGGATTTTAGAGGGAAGGTGAGACATGCTGCCATGCACAACCACTAAAAGACTCAATTTTTATTTTCTTCCGATTCATTTACTCCAGAGGTGCAGAAAATGTTTCAGGGCCCAATATTTCCCCAGAACACAATTTGTTTTGTTCAAAATTTCCATAAAACGTCCTTGTAGTTTCATTTCAGTTAAGAAGTCCTGAATTTAATTATTGTTGTCTTTAGAATGGCATCATCATAAGAGATTGCAGATTCTAAATTTATTTTTTCTGTGCTTCCGTTTGATTTTGCGGAGGAACGCATTCAATCAAAGAACAAAACAAAAAAGTTTTATTTGGAGTTTTGTAGTTCTTTTTCTATCTTCTAGACTGTTAAAGATAGAGTAAAAATTCAATGGATTTGAGATCTACAAAAAAATTCACATTAGATAAATACCTAAAAATATGGTTTTCTTTAAAAAAATAATTTTTTATGTGAAACTTTTATATTTTTTCCAATACGAATTTCACCTTGATTGTGTTCGAGAAATTACAGATTACTTTTCCTATGCTCAAATGATTCCAGCAAAAAAAAATGTTTTGACTGCCAATGTTTTAGTTTTTTTTTTTTAAATCGAGATTGTTAAATATAGATTAAAAATTTCAATGGATTTGAAATCTGAAAAATTTTACACCAGATAGATAGATACCTTACATTTTCTTTTATTTCAATAAATAATTTTTCAGCTAAATATTTATATTTTCGCAAGAGATTGTGATGTCACTCTGATTGGATCTTTTCACAGTTCGAATTTGGCTGAATTTGACAATGACGAGGCCACCATGGTCAACGCCTTGATGCCTGTTATTGAATTTGTTCCCAAATGACAATGACACCAATGTCATGGGCAATACCATTCGCAAACCAACACCATCCAATAGGCTACTAATTCCTATTTGGTTTGAGAAGCAAACCAAATGGTAATTCGTAGCAATCACTGGGGGTTTGTGAGCAGTGGTCACACCTAACCCCACTGTCACAGGCAACGCCGTGCTGGCCACACAGAGGCTAGTGGGAGATACGAGAGAAACTGATGTTTTACCATGTGCAAGCTTCTTTCGCCGATATCAGTAAAATATAAAGATGAAACCATTTGAAAATTTGCTTCAGTGCAAAGAAGAAAAAAAAAAGGGGGGGGGGGACAGAAATATAGTTGCTTGCCAAAATATTTGTTCTTCACTAATAACAATTGAAATTGTAGAGTTTTTTTTTTAAATTACAAACATTTTTTTTTTCTAAACTTGATCAAAAATTTCCTTACAGCTGCCTGAATTTCCCCCGAACCTTGTTTATGCGTTCAGACATATTCTGCACCCCTGATTTACTCTATCTGGCCATTCGTCATCGGACGCCCCTTGTGATGAACTCCGGATCATCTGTATGTGTCACGTAACTTGTAAAAGACGTTGAACGGTGAGAATATTCTTATAGCAGCTAATGCAGTGAATATGAACAAACAACATGAACTTGGTACAGCTGAAAGAGGAATGAGCGTTGGAGCCCACAGGTTCGGGCATTCGGCACGTGGCATTTTCAACAAATTTCTGATATCCTGCTTTCCAGTGAGTGATGATATTTTGAAATGGAAGCTAAAAGGGGTTATAATATGCCAACCCAGACCCAGTAAACTGACTAAAGCGACATATCGGGACCGTCAAAGCCTGAAAGGTGTGTTGAAGTCAAACTTTAAGGCTTCCTTAGAAACAGTGGCAGAAAAATTTTGATCGCCTTCTAGTGATGCAAGTGATTGTGCCGTCCGCCGGGAGATCGGGTCACTCGGTTTTCATGGCCGAGCAGCGGTTCGCAAGCGTCTCGATGCGACTCGTCGATTACAGTGGTGCAGAGAACGCCACCACTGGAGTGTAGAGAAATGGAAAAGGGATGAATAACGCTACCAGTTGTGGCATCTGACGGACATGTGTCGGTTTTGCGAATGCCTGGTGAACAATATTTACAGGACTGTTGTGCCCATAGGGAAATTAGGAGGAGGGGGGGGGGAATCATTGCCTGATCCTGCTTTTGGTGGTATGGTCTTGGTCCTCTTGTTTTAATTCCTGGAGCCATGAATGCCGAGGCATACGAAACAGTTCTGGACACTTCTGCGCTACTGACATTGTGACGGGTCAATGCTCCATGTCATACAGCAGGTGTTATTAAGATGTGGTTTGAGGAAGTGGGTGTGGAAAAACTTCATTAGCCAGCCCAAAGACCCAGATCTCAACCCATCGGAACACATTAGGGAGGAGTTATCGCCGGTTGAGAACCAGGCCGACCCAGCTTAAAAACATCACTCGGCTGTTTGCCAATTGGAAGAATGAGTGGAGCAAGATTCCTGCAGAAACATATCAAAAATTGGTGGCAAGTCTTCCTCAAAGAGATGCAGATGTCTTTGTGGCGAAAGGTTGTCCTACACAATACTGATGTGCAGGGTCAGCTTTAACTTAATAGTACGGGGTGTCCGGTGACGAATGACCAGACAATGTATTTAAGGTATTAAGTCCCCCCAGAAAAAACTTGTTTATCATAGTGCCCTTCACTGGGTTAAAATAGTTATGGTTGGGTTATAATAGGGTTTAACTCTGTAAAAAGGGGGGCTGTGAATACTCCTGAATTATGAGTTGGTATAATGCACACACATTTATTTGCATGTATTCACATTCCAAAAACTGAAATCTACTGTCATTAGCACGAACCTTCTTTTTTGTTATAAATTGCTTTTCAGCTCACAGTTATGGTTTTTTACAGCCAGAAGATTCAGAATGTCATCCTGATTACCGGTTCGATGAATTCGGATTCCGTGTGGACGAAGAAGGTATGTTGCAGAATTCAGTGTATACTAAAACCATCCAGCAATGAGAAATATTGATTAACTCCAATCATTTTGACTCCGATCAACCAAGAAGCTTTTGCTAAGTTTCTTGGTTGTTTAAATTAACACGAATTCTTTGATGTGTCTTGTATGATTAAAAATCTAGAAATAGTTTTCTAGTAATTCTTTAGTAAACATCTGTATGTTCATAAGTGAATGCTCTTTTACACTTTAAGATGGCCCAGAGCAAAACTCCAGCAAACTTCTAAGCATTCCATTTGTTGAAGATCCACAGCATCGGTTACTATGGATAGCTTACCTGGAATTCACTCATAACAATGAAGTTGGAGACCTTACTTGGGATAAGGTAAAGCATTTAGATGTCTATCACTAAGCAGGGGTGAAAATATTCAGCGTTTACGCGGATTTCCGCTTTTTTTTTTCGTTCCAAGAGTTTCCGCCCTTTTTTTTCTTCCGAGAATTTCCTCTTTTTTCCCCCCGAAAATTTCCACTTTTTCTACAATTTTTTCTTCACAGTTAAATTATATCATGGAATGACCGCCAAAGAATAAATGTACAAAAAATAATAAGGAAAGTGTGAATATGTCCTTACTTCAGGGATGAGATTCTTCCAATTTTAGTAGATATTTCCAACTTTTCGTAAATTTTTGAAAAATGACCGATTTGTAGTTTTTTACGAAAAAATTCCGATTTTTGCCCTTTTTTGTCTACTATGAACGTGAAATGCGCCAAATGAGACATATTGCCAACATTGCACTCCTAAATTTTGCAAGCTGATAAGTCTTGCAAATTCCTTTTTGAAAAGAATCCTGTGAGAAGCTTATTAGTTTAATGGCAAACCCGGAGAACTTGGATTTTGAACTAGTTAGCGTACATAGTTTTATATTTCGTAGGTAAAGCTACGGTTTCCTAAAACAGCGGAGCTGTTATCTAGCGACCGTGAAACGTCATGATGCGGCGGAAAAGGTATATGAAATATTTTAAGCTGGTCAGCTTTTAATGTGATTTTTCTTTCAACTAGAAAATAAGATGCTCGGTTATTTCGTCTCTTATCGCAACCGCGGCAAGCGGAAAAGTTTAAATTTCCAATTCTACTATTATAAAAGAAAGTGTTTGTTCGGGGCAGCAAAATCCTGACAATTCTATGTCACTTACAGCAATGCGATTTGGCATACAGGTCGTCTGAATTAGTTGCAATTTTTGGGTCGCGGCGAATTTTAAAATTCAATCTAGAAGATTTTTAAATGAATTTCATAGTTTTATTCTCCATCGGTTTTTCAAACGCTGAGAACTTTTTCTACTCATGCGACCTTGCAGTCAGGGTTTGGAATCATGCAAAGTTTTTTTCATCCGCTGAACGCAGAGAAAATTATTTTTTTCGTTTCCGCTCTGATTTTGGGCGATTGATTTCCCAGTCAGACGAAAATTTTTTTAACTGAAGTCAAAAGTTATTTTTTCTATCTCCTAGACCGTTAAAGAGAGTAAAAATTTCAACGAATTTGAAATATGCGGAAAATGTCAGATTAGATTAATACCTAAAAATATGATTTTCTTTAACAAATAATTATTAAATTGAATATATCTTCAACGGATTTAAAAACTGCGGAAAATTTTACACCACGGACAACGCCGGGGTAGCCACGCAGTGGCTAGTTTTGAATATTTTAAAAAGTACTTCCAAAATCCGTACTTCTTTCTTTGGCGACTTTAGAAGTGCGCCAAGGCGGTGGCCACCATTTTAAACATAGACTGCAGTTATTGTTTGCAACGTAAGGCCCCGTTCACATGAGGCGTTTCAACGCGCGTATGGCTAGGCTAGCAGGGTCCCGCCGTTAAATTATGTTTATTTATTCCTCTAATTCAAGTATCTATCTTTGCGACCTTGAAGAGCAGGACCCTGATAGCCTCGCCAAGGCGCGTTTTACACGCCTCATGTGAACGGGGCCTAAGTTTTCAAGATGATGCTTTTTTTAAGGGTAATATTTATGAATGTTTTAATAAGTTAAATTTTGTTTCTTGGATAATACGAGCTATTAATTTTAAGTTTTATTTTATTTAAAGTTGATTTAATTAGAAAATAAGAATATTTACAAAAAAATATAGACATTAGAGATTTTGAAAAAAAAAGTTATGTTATTTTCGAAAATAGGTTGTAAATTTAAACTGAATTAAGATATATTTTTTTACTTCAGGGGTACAGCTTCAGTCTACCGTTAGTCTACGTTTACAGCGATGGCAACGGCCTGCTCTTGTCGCACTTGTCGCCAAGGAAAGATTTATTTCAAATGAATGAATGAAATCAAACGACTATTTAACGGAATATGAAAGAACTTTCTGGATTATAGGAAATGAAACTTTCCACTTGCCCAGGTTGTATTAAAATCCGCAATAAGCGTTATGCAGATGGGTTACCTTAACCTGTCATTACACGCTACTAGAAGTGCGCCAAAAAAGCGCCAAGCCCGTTGCCACTGTTATAAACGTAGACTGAAGCTGTACAATATTTTTTTTGGGTGTCTACATATAAAATTTATGCTATTTAATAAAAAATAGTATTTATTTTCTTCCTTCTTTTGTAACATAGCATTTTTATTTCCTTTTAATTTCATTTTTGTATCAAGGTTTTGGAAAAATTCCAACTCTTTAAAAAAATCTCACCATTGGTGAAATGTTCAAAAATATTCATAAAAATAACATTTTCAACTTCATGCAACTTATTTTTCTATTTACAAAGTTGCCAACATATGTTTTCTCTTTTACAAAATTTGAGTTTACGCATGAGGTGCCAACCTTTTCCAAAGACAAATTTCATTGTTTATAGTGGACTTTGTAGAGCTTTTGAGCTAAATAATAGGCAAGAATATATGCTGCTTATCATAAACACAATCTGTACTAGTGGCGCAGCAGTGAGAGGTTATGGGTTAACCTCCCTACTTCCAAATACAAATTTTATTGTTTTTAGTGGACCATTTTAATATATTAAGTTTTATCAAACTCAAAATTTGCCTACCCCTTTCAGAAAAAATTTCTGTCTGCACCACTATTCTGTACACACATTAGTACACAAATAAAGTATTCTTATTCCGCTATTTTTTGTAGTTCATAATAACACTGTATATTTTCCTCTTTTTTACATTTTGACTGTTTTCACCCCTGACTAAGAAGATCACTAAAACACCTGACTGATTCATTTTTTTCTCCACACTAACCACTGCGTGGCCAGTATGGCATTGCCCTTGACAGTTTTTTTTTTGGGGTTCTGGTGTGACCACTGCTCGTTATGCTCGTCATCCCCAGATGATTGCTATGCATTGCCACTTGGTTTTTGCTTTGCAAACCAACACCATGATGACCTCAAAGTGGCTAGTAATAAATAAATAAGTAAAAAAATATTTTCAATTTAAATTAAAAAATTGGTCTGGTTGTTCTCTTGGCATGATTACCCTAGTCATGAAGACCATTTTAATATTCCTAGCTAACTGCCAACAGGCATCATTTGAGGGTAAGGCTGCTTTCACACTCAGTGTACGGCCACTGAATCTCTGGAAGAACAAAGAACTGAATAAGAGCTTACGCACAAAGCCACAGTGTCTGGTGCATTCCGTGGCTGTCCTCTCAATTCACCCCGTACACAGCCTTGGCCAATTCTAATTTTTTATTCTCTAGTACAATTTCTATCTTCGCGATCATTAAAGTTAGAGTGAAAATTTCAACAGATTTGCAATCTGCAAATACCTTAAATAAAAGTGTATTTCTTTCAATATATAACTTTTCCAATTGTAGCTTTTATGTTTTCGCAAAACACATTCATCAAAAAATATTTGTTATGAACACAAAAAGGACTATTTATCTCGTTTTCTAGAAAAGATATAGTATCTCGAATGGGAAATAATTGAAGAATATTCTATCATCCACCATAAGTTCCTTGAACAAGGTTAAGGTATAAAATGCCCCACTTTCTAACCTTACCACAAATTAGGTAAACCCACAGTGCTCTTTTGTTTGTGAAAAGTCAAAATACAGATTGCAGTGACCAACTCCTCAGACTCCAACATTTTAAATAGAATTTTAGTATTGCAAAAAGATCAAGATCTGGAGTGAGAGCTGTGTCTCTGACGTCAGGGACACTGAGTGGCCATGCCAGATTCAGTGGCTGGGCCACCGAGTGTCCTGTGTGATAGGCAGACTTTTAGGGTGCCTCTAAATGAAGTCTTTCACAGTGCCATCATGGATCTCTTATTGCAGGATTTATCAATTCTATATGTAGTGTCAGATGCAGTAGTATTGTAGTCTTGTCTTGATAATAACTATGACTGTATTTCCTTCTCTGTTCACCATTTTAACTGAAAGTTCAATTCAAGGTGGAGTCCTACTTGTCACGATCCGAGAAACTGAGTGCGATGATTCGTCAAGGGATTCCCCACTCTCTGAGGCCGCAGTTGTGGATGCGTTTGTCGGGAGCGATGAAAAAGAAACTTTCTTGCGATTTGACTTACAAAGATGTGGTCAAGGCTAGCTCAAATGATCATGTGATGACTTCCAAGCAGATTGAGAAGGTAATCTTCCTATAGGGGCTTCTGACTTCAGCATCTTTCTGACAGTAGTTTTCAGTTTTTTGTAAGCCGTCTTAGGCTAATATGGTTTTTATGCTCTTAAGTGAATCTATAACTTAAGAAAATAAAATTCTTGTTTCCATTTTTTTATAGAGTAAATATTCTCACTTTGTCTTGTTATGTAATGTAAACTGACTTTGACAGGATCCTGATTTGGCTAAAGCAAATGTTATATGTGCAAATATTATTTATTTGCACTTATAACAACTGTTTTGATTTTAGTTGAATGATTACATTTTTACTGTAGAAGGTATTTTGTTATTTACTCTCCTGAACCTAACGAATCTACTGCCAGATCTGCTCTATGGACTGAAAATAATTCACCAACCTCAGATTATCAATTGTAGCCTTTTGTACATCACCATGCAGAGCCTATGTCATGGCAGAGAACTAATTTAAAGCTCAGATGTGAGAATCTTTCTCATAAATATTACTTTAAAACAGGGCTCAAAATACCCGGGTGCACAGGTGCACTGTGCACATGAAAATATAACTGTGCACCTAATTTTTCCCACTAGGTGCACGCAGTGCACCTAATTTAAAAACTTAGGTGCACCTGTATTAAAAAATCTATTTCGAGGCCTGCTTTAAAATAAAAACTAACCATTCAGTTATTGTCTAATGGAATAACTAATAAATTAGGAAATTAATATTCATTAAACCGTTATTCATACCTTCCTTTGTTTTTAGAATATGAGATATAAGAGCATCATTAAATATTCAAAATCTAGACAGATTTCATAGCCAAAACAAACCTCCACCTTGGAGTGACTGAAATTAGCTTTGCCAGAAATAACCACATCTAATGGTAAATATGTATAGGGTAGTCTGACTCTAAAAGCCTTGAACATTAAAATAATTTTGTGATGGGCTAGATCTTTATGGACGCATCCTCGTGTTTAGTCAAATAGACAAAGGGTAACATCAAGAGCATTTTTGATGATGCTCTGGTCCCCCTTCCCCAGAGCAACAAGCTCCAAAGTAGCTACCTGATGATCTCTTTCCTACCATCTTTAACATATCGACGATTCAATGTTATTTTGACACATGTTTGGACATTCATGGGTCATAGATTTTTATGGGTCGGGGAAACGGTTCCATTGTGCCAGTATTGCCTACAGCCTAAAGTCATTTCAACTTGTTTAAACCTTGGATGTTCTTATTAATTTTAGTATTATTTTGCCCATTTTATCGGACTTGTTAGTCGCCATCTGCACTCATCACTCAGGATTTTTATCTTTGAATTTGCATCTGACATGCAATTTTAGTTGTAACTGAAGCCGCGTTTACACCAGAATTGCAAACATTTTTCTCCTCCTTTTGTGGCAAGGACATTTTACATTCCCCTAGGCTGACCCCTTTTCGACCCACTCCGAGGTAAACGCTTTGTCGACTTTATCGGCAACACCAAGGGATGAGCACTCTTCTTACCCCTTTTTAGAGAAAAGTGATCACCATTCATCACGTCATTTTAATCGAAAAAGGTCACTCACTGACAGTTTGGCGTGAAATGGGATCAAGGCAAGCGATGAGGGTAAAATGTCACAATGAGCGAACAAAAGATGGCGTGGGTGACCACAGAGGGCAGAGAGGTGCGGTGATTTTAGCATACAACCTTTATGTTCCTTAGGCCATCTCCATGTTATCTGAAACACTTTTAAATCTACTTTTCGTAGTTGGTTAGGTTCGTTTAACTTTTCATCTATTTTCATTGGTTTGAATTATGTCTTGTATTTGGTGCAGCTCGTCCATTTTTGGACCCTGTGCCATTCAACACAAATTGACCAAAGCAAACATGTCCATATGTATAACTTAGGTTTCTTTTCACTAAGCCATTTTTATTTCATTAATTAAAACTTTCCAATTTTGTACCATTTGCTATTGTTATATTGTTATTGTATCTTAATAATTTTAATGTCATAAAAAGGATGTGCAAGATGATTATCGTTAGTATTGTATCATTAGAATGGATGTACACACGCATGTATTCTCGTGCGATTCGTTGTTCTGTGATGTTCTTAATTGTTAACAAATTGTTAGTTGTTAAAAATCGCCTCCTCCTCTCATGCCTCCCCTGATCACTTACAGATTAGTTTGGAGCAGAAGATAATACTATGAACTGAATTGTATTTAAATTGAACTATATGGGTGAATCCATTCAAATGAAGGAAAGGCTGTGCACCATCTCCAATTGGAATGATATATTGCACATAGGTACATTTTGGGCATTACATAAGAAAAATCCCCCAGTGCATGTCAAATTCCATGTAAAAGACGAAAAGGTTCTCGAAATCCCTAAATTTTATAGGGATTTCCTTTCAACTTCCAGTGGGGAAATAGACTCTGTGTTTGTTTAAAAGTACTTTTTTTAATCCTTGCTAACTGAATATTACGTAATAATTTACAGCATTTACTGAATTTGAATAATATATAAAGCACAATATTATGTATTAACCATGCACACAGAATATCAGAAACAAACTGAATTTGGTTGATCTTATCGCTACAAAGAAATTTTTGAGAATGCACTGTAATCGTTTTGATACAAAGGGACAGAGTAATAAACTACATATTTGAAATGATTTGCCAATATTAATAAAATCCTATGACTAAATTAAAACATATTTGGATAGTAGTATATGCAAAGTGTACTAATAGCACAAAATATATCTAGAAATCCTCAAAACATTTTGAGAAAACTGCATAGGTAAGAAAATATGAAAACTCGTATTATTTTTTTACAGTGGATAAAACACTGATATGAATTTTTATTTATTTAAAGCTTTTTGCAAAAGTTGAATATTAGTTGAGCTGATAAAATAATTTGAGGTATTTGTAAAAATTCTGCGAGTTAAGTCCATCCATTATGCCTCATAGAACTCATAAGAAAATTTTAAACAAATGTTTTAATAACTTAACAATTGAATGTTGAACTTTACGAATATAATTCATAGGTAACTTACTTTCAATCCTTTTTGATTCTTAAAAAGTTGCACTTTTCATATCACACTTTTCCGAGATTGGATTTTTGTGTATGATCATTGGCTGACTTTGTCTTTTGAATGCACAGGTACAGTTGCAGTCTACGTTTATAGCGGTAGAAACAGCCTTGGCGCTGTTTTTGGCTCACTTCTAGTAGCGAGTTATGGCAGGTTTTGGCAACACATCTGTAGTGTGGTTATTGCAGTTTTTATAACAACCTCGGCAAGCGGAAAGTTTGAATTTTTATTTTGAATATTCTAGAAAGTTCTTTCAAAATCCTTTTAACTGACGTTTGATTAATATATTTTTAAAATGTTCACAAATGTGTTTCTGAAACTTATTATTTTCTGTTTTAAAAGAAAAATTTTTTTTAATGAAAAGGTTTTTGAAATAATTCTTTCTTTGGTGACTTTAGAAGTGCCAAAAAACGTCAAGGCCATTGCCACAGCTATCAACGTAAACTGCAGCTGTACCAACACACCATTGTAGAACTTCCAACAGGAGTGAACTTGTTTTTGAAAACTATTTTTAATGTAGCAGTAACATTTTCATGGGCTTTCCACAATAATAGTGCATTTCAATGAATTCTTTGAATCCCTGTAATTGCTTCTCATATACAGTACATTGTTCAAAATTTTGATTCCTCCCCTCCTCGGCCATTTTGGATTATTTACAGTTTTTGTAATCTCACCCCCCCCCTTCCGCTAGCGAATTTGACCGCACTTTATTTACGTCTGGAACATGTTTGCAACACTAAAATAACATATACATAAATAGGAATATTTTTTAATGAAGAAAAAAAAATTATTATTACAGTGCAACAAATTTGCTAATTTTTCGGTGTGGTATTTACTCTGAACATGTCAATTATTTTGCGTTGTTTCATTAATCATGTTCAGGTTAAATGCTGTGTTCTTTAAAAATTGTTCTCTAAAGAGGCAGAAAGATAGAATGCATTGAAATCTGAATGTGTAGAGTTTAGTTGAATAGTTTCTATTTTAGCACTCATTTTGAAATCTTTAAAATAAAAATACATTTTAAGAGTTTTTCTTAATATACGGAGCTCATCCGGATTGTAAAAAGTTCTGTTTTGTAAAAAGAAAGACAAAATAATTGTTTTTTGAGCCAATTTTATGTTTAAATGATTAGGTCATTTCTTGAGCTATTATCTACATAGTTTCCACCAATGTTGAGACATTTGTCATAACGGGTGACCAACTTACCTATACCTTCCTCACAGAAAGTTCCCGCCAGTGATGTTGAGGATAGCCATATCTTCACAGTATTTTTTGTGTCATTGTCGTTTTCAAAGCACTGACCACCGAGGTCACGCTTCATGTGCAGGAACAAATGGTAGTCAGATGGTGCTAGGTTTGGGCTGTAGGGGGAATCAAACTGCTGCCAACCGATTTCCTCAATTTGCCTTTGAGTAACACCAGCAGCATTGTCGCGAAGCAATTCCTTGACTAAACATTCCTCTCCTTTTATTTTAAATTGCACGCCTAAGTTTTTTCAACTCACTTTCTCACCGTACTACCACTCCTTGCACTTTCACCATAAATCTCAGTGACTTGACAGTGAATTTCAGCAGGCTTCACGTTCCTTGCATTCAAGAAATGAATTACAGACCGAATCTCACATTCGGTCTTCTTGAACATTTCTAGTGAAAACACAACACAGATTGACCGTAATGGTGTCAGTCTAAAGGTAATGGAGAAGGAAGACCATTGGGCATGAGCAGAGCACTGTCAGTAGTGCTGCGAGGGTGTAAGAACGAAACGGAACTTACTTTCTGGAACCGCCTAGTACTTATTGAAATTAAAATGTGTATTATGGGAAAACAAATTTTACTTCGAATATTTTTGGGTAAATATAGATTGGTATAATTTTTTTTTGTGACCAAAAGCCTATGAAATTTGTTTGTTGTCTATCCTTTTACATCTGCACCTAAATGTTCAACAATTTAATACAACTTTTTCATTGACAGGTGCCTAAATACATTCATGTCTAAAAATTTTACATTTATGTAAAATTTATTTATCATAGAAATTTTCTGACGTGTGAAGTAAATATGTCCTGAAGCACTCCTGTGTAGTTAAATAACGATTCTGATAACATTTAAAAATAATTAACACAATTAACTGACATAGAACCTTCATTGACATTTTTCTGATAAACATAGTTAACTGGAAATTTTACTTTGGTTTTATAGTAGGAACTCTTTTATTGTACATAAAAGTTTCTGTGAAGTTTTATTTTGTTAATGTTACAACTTAATGATCAAATTGAGGTTCGTGAATTAAATATGCCAAGCAAAAAATTAATTTGATTTGTTTTTCAATTTAGGATCTCCTTCGAACACTTCCAAGCAATGCATGCTTTTCTCACATGAACAGTACAGGCATTCCCCGATTGAGAAGAATACTGAGAGGATTGGCTTGGCTTTATCCTGATATTGGATACTGTCAAGGAACCGGAGTTGTAAGAATTCAGACACTTTTATTTTCTTTGTTATTTCTGGTTGGGGTGGGGGCACAACATATGAGCCACTTACATCTATTAACACTGGATGAAAATAGAAAAAATTACTTTAAGTTTAATCAGTTTAAAAAAATTAGTGGATCTAATTTTCTACTATGTAGATATACAAGTGTTGGTGAGATATAAAGAAAAAGGTGCATGTTGAGTTCAAACACAGTCGGGGCATTACATTAAATGTCTAAGAAAACCAAATGTATTTTCTTAGAAGTGACATATGAATCAAAATGTAAAGAATTTTACTTAATTTAAAACTAATCGCACAAAAATTACTGTATTGCAAATAATTATTCACTCATCCTCATACATTTTTTGTCCCTCTGTCATGTGTAACATGTGCAGTCCCTTTATCATGTGTGGCATGCTATATGTGTAATTCCTCTGTCATGTGTGGTGTGTTACGTTTGGAGACTGTAATGTTTGAGGTATTACACTTGGAGTTCCTGTCCTGTCATGTCTGGAAGACTATGGATTTCGCTCTGTTCTCTTGAATAGATTAACAGGCACTTAATTTTGAAAACAATTCATGGAATGTGAAATAATAGCATGTTGCTCTAATTAAACTTCTCATGAAGTCGCTCACTCAATTCTATTGCTCTTTTGTACCCTGATGAGTTTTAAGTTTGCAAACAGACGATCTCAAACGGTTTCTCTAGAATTGAAATCTTAAAGGTCATTGGTTCAAGCAGTTATCTGAAACTGAATTGGTAAAAAATATGTGTATGCCTCCGAAGCGAAATAATTACTGCTGAAAAAGACCAGTTTTATAGCTATCAGTTTGTGTTTAACTAAGCAATTTAAATAAGAAAATGTGCACATTTCAAAGTTTTTGCCTTTCATAAATTTGTAAGTTGTTCTTAGCAATTACTCAATTGCTCCCTCAGAACATTGTACTTTTGTCCTGTCCCCTAAGAAGCATGGTACGTGGATGGTTTATTGTCTATATCATTTCTGAAGTCTCAGCATATGCAGGAATCCACTGTGTTTAAATTGTAATACACTAGGGGGCCCACCCACCTGCTCGCTTGTGCTCACCAACCCCCAGTGATTGCTACACAATCCCAGTTGGTTGACTTTGTAAACCAACACTCCTTTCACAAACGTCTTTCAGGGGCCATGACGTCACAGCTAGTTTTACCCCAAGGCCAACTAGATGGATCTAGCGTTTCATTTCCACGATGAGAAATTTGTACACTATCGCAAAATTATACTTTTTATAGTATCTAATTTATTTATGAACCAATTAAAAAAAATAATTATACCATAAGAAAGAGTGCCTTTCACATGGTATTTCAAAACGAATAGAATTGTGCTATAGATAAGACAGTTTTAGTTTTGTATCGGAAATTATGATCTAAACGTTACGAAATTTGTATGACCAACTTTTAATTGCTTTGAATTTATTTATTAACCAATTTCAAAAATAGTTGTACTATAAGAAAGTACATTCCAAGGTTTTCAGTGATCTTTTCAAATTAAAAAATTAATAGTATTAAGCTATAGATATGACAGTTTTAACAAACGGTAACCAAAACGTCCCAATATTCCGAAATTTGCATGATCAACTTTTAATCACATCGAATTTATTTATTAACTACTTTCAAAAATAATTGTTCCATTAGAAAGAGTATATTCTAAGGTTTCCTGTGATTTTGTAATACATATATTTATCTTATTCAGATTGCTGCCCTTTTACTTCTATTTCTTGAAGAAGAGGAGGCATTTTGGCTGATGTGTACTATAGTCGAAGACTTGTTGCCTGCTTCTTATTACTCTAGTACCCTCATTGGGGTGCAGGCTGACCAGCGTGTACTGGTGTCACTCATTTCATGTGTTTTGCCAGATCTGGATGCTGTTTTAAAGGAACATGACATAGGTTGGTTTTGAGTTTGCTTTCTCTTTTGTAATTATCACAATGTTTGCCTTCTTGTAAAAGGTATTTGTAAATTTAAAAATTAATCCTTGATTTGTGTTAAGGGAACTTTATTTTTATTTTCTGTAAGAAATGTTGTATTTTTTATGCAATTTAACTTTTAAACTTGTCAAATTTTGTGTCGAAATTCGTAAATCAAGGTGGTGACAGAACCGGGAAATCAGGGATTTCTCAGGAAAGAATCATTTTCTGGAAAAATCGGGGAAAACTCAGGGAATTTTCGTTTAACTCAGGGAAAAAGTTGGAATTTTGTTTTGCAAATGGTAATTTGCAACTTTTCCGTTTGGTCCTTTGGACCAGAAAACATCCAGAAAAAAGAGTTGTATACATTGTATACTGTTTTATTTAACCTGTAACGGCTGGAAATCCTGTAACCGAAGTCTACAGCTGTGCCACGTTCCCTAATGTCAATAATAGGAACGTAGTGTCTTACGGCTTTAAAAAATACTAATGGCCGGAAAAAGCTGCAAAAGTTAAACATCCGGTTCCAATTTAATCAACAGATTTTTCTAAAATACCTAGATTGCCAATTTTGATTTTGATCCAAAGTTGTGCTCAGCTAACGGAAAAGTACTCATTTAGATTATGCATGTTTTTTAATACATATGTGTTAGAAGGTTTTTTTTTTTCTAAAATTTTCGAACTCTGATGTTTTTTTTTTCTTTTGAAAAGTTTGCGTAGCCTGTTACAGTTCTTTTTGTGATGGATTCGTCATTGTCAAATGCGGCCAAAATCGTTTGCGAAGAGATCCAATCGGTGTGATGTCACAATCTCCTTTGTAAATATAAATATTTAATTGAAAAATTATTTATTAAAAGAAAATCAAACGCATAGGTATCTATCTGGTGTAAAATTTTCCGCATATTTGAAATCCGTTGATATTTTCATTTTATTTTAAACTATCGCTGAGATCGAAAAAAGCACTGAAGAACACCAGTCATAACTTTAATTATTTCTTTTGCTTCACCCGAATCTGTTACTTTTCAAAATGAATGAATCTCAATCCAACGAAGGTCATTCTTCTCAGGAGCAAAATTCGTATTGGAAAAAATATAAAAGTTACATTTAAAAAAATATTTATTTAAAGAAAATCATATTTTTAGGTATCGATCTAATGTGAAATTTTCCGCAGATTTCAAATCCTTTGAAACTTTTATTCTATCTTTAACGATCGCTGAGATAGAAAAAAGCAATGAAGAACGACAGTCATAACTTAATATCTGTTTTGCTTTACTCGAATCCGTCGCTCAGGAAATCAAAATGAATTAATCTGACCTTTTTAACCACGAAGGTAGAATTAATTCTTCGCGGTGCCGGCGGATAAATTCGTATTGCAAAAAATATAAAATTACAATTTAAAAATGATTTATTTAAAGAAAATGATGTTATGTATCGATCTGATGTAAAATTTTCCGCAAATTTGAAATCAGTTGAAATTTTTCTTCTATCTTTAACGATCTAGGAGATAGAAAAGACTTACATAACTCCAGTTAAAAATTTATTTGTTTTGTTCGTCTGCTAAAATCGTTGCTGAGAAAATCTAACGGAAAAAATAAATTTAGAATGTCATGTCTTTATACCGTATGCCATTCTAAGGAAAATAACAATAATTCAATTCCTACGAATTAATTTTTAAATGTTTTAGATTAAATTTTAAAATTTGGGCACAATAGAAAATTGCAAAAAATTTGGACCACATGTGTGTCAAATTTCACTATTGTAATGAGATTTTCACATGAGAAGATGGCGATCAAAATCTAATCTCGCTGTTTGGAACTGGTGTAGCAGGTTATATGGAAAATGCTATTACATAACATAGTACGGTAGAAATATGCTAGTATTGAGAATGCTTCTGTTAGTTGTAGCGAAACTTTGGACGGGTTTTTCTCGGAAGATCTTTTTGGTGAGTGGTTGACGTGATATATTAAAATATGTTAGATTGATTGACTTGAAATTTGTACAGGATGTCAAGCAAACCTCATTTCATCATTTGATCTGCTCAAAAAACGTGTTTTTATAGCAAAACACTAAATTTGTGAGTGAAATTGAAAATTTTGTATTTGTTAAGTTGCCATTTCCTCAAATATCAAGAAAAGTGATTTTTGGTTCACCAAACGATAGCAACATGTGTATTCAATAAACCTCTGATCATTGCTTTGCTTATGTTAACAAATATCAACCAGGAACCACAAAACTTTACATGACGGCTGGATTGGTTCGATAACTCTATAGTGGACTGTATTTTAATGAATGCAATTCGTTGTAACAAAAACAACTTTTATTAACAAAAAATTTAACAATGTTGTGGATGGACGACCACTCTCATTAAGGCAAAGGAAGCCTAGTACAAATTAGGGCTAAGAAAGCCGCGTTTCATCAGGTCCAAAGAGCCCTCTCCTCCGTGTCTGAAGCCTGAATGTCACCCACATGCTCACACAGCACCCTCTACAGTATGTGGGAGACAACACTCCCCACGCTCACACAGCGCCCCTTACAATATATGAGAGATTTAACAACTGTAAAGACAATCAGGCAGAAATTATAATTTATTAATATACAAAGTTGGGGATCATTTGATTACATACATAGTTTGGACAATAAAAAATATCCCCAAGTGGTAATTTTAATGGAAAAAAAAGAATTATCCCCTATGCATCAACTATTTAAACATACTTTGTGTGGAACAATTTTGTTTGATTTGGTGTGATGGATACAACGTTTATATATATATATATATATATATATATATATATATATATATATATATATATATATATATATACACTACCACACAGTAATGGTCCGGACAGCAAGATGTGATGGTATATGGGAAAGAATACATGCTTTGAAAGGGGGAATGGTTCCCCAGGTGCTGCAATGACACTAGCCAACCTTCTGGGCATACTTTCTACAAGGTTTTGATACACAGCTATGGGTATTTGTGTCCATTCCTGCTTCAAGAATGTCGCCAGTTCAGCTGTAGATTTTGGACGTAGTTCCCTGGTCCGTAAGCATCGCTCTAACGCATCCCACACATGTTCTATGGGGTTTAGGTCGGGACCCTGAGCAGGCCAGGGAATATGTTTTACATCCCTATCTCGATACCACTGTTCGACAGAGGCTGCAACATGATATGGAGTGTTGTCGTCCTGGAAGTAACATACGTCCATTCCACCAAATTGCCAGAGCTTAGGAAGAACCTGATGGTCCAAAATGTTCATGTAGGTATCGGTGTTCAATTTATCAGGAACAACTTGCAAAGGTCCCAGGCCATACCACAAGAAATTTTTGTAATATTTTGTATTTTTTCTCTTTAGATATTTTAACTGTTACTGTAAAGGTTGGAACCCTTAATGGAACTCTTACGATAGCAATTGAAAAAACTGGAGAAAAAATTTACAAACTACTTTGATTATGAACTTTTTACAACTGACCCTACATTATTCTACTATACATCAAAATCAAATACAAATTTTCACAAAAAATTGGTACAGCTTCAGTCTACGTTTATAGCGGTGACATTGGTCTTGACGTCTTTTCTTTTGGCACATTTCTATTAACGAGTTATGGCAGGTTAAGGCAACCCGTCTATTACAGTTATTTTTGTTTTCATGGTGACCTCGGCAAATGGAATCTTTAAATTTTCATTTTGATTATTCATTCCAAATTCCATCTACCTTCTCCATCTTATCCATAGGGTCTTGAGACCACCACAGATTGTTAGGATTAAGCAAACTATGCCAGGAACAGTTAAGCACCCTCCTTCTTTCTCAACTGGGCTTGGGACCGGCTACGGCGAAGTTGTGTAGAAATTTGGAAAGTGGGCGGTTTGGTTGTCTGCGGGACCAGTAGCTATATTTTGGCAAGAGCTGTCAAAATTTATTTTGGTAACGTGATTGAGAATTTGGAAGTTCATATCAGCGTGTACTGGAGTTGTTTGTGGTTTCTGCCTCCAAATTGCAATCACAATAATCTGCACCGATTGAATCATTTGCTGATGCCGATCGCCAGGTCCTAGAAGAAAGTGTGCCGTTTAGCATTTCTGGTCTCGTTATAGCTATCGTCGAAAGAGGGACCTTACTTGCCCATGTGTTATACTGTTATATCACACTGCTCTTTTGCATTGGCCGACACGTCCTATTTCCGAGAGTGGGGCAATTGGAATTTCTTATAGACTGGAAGCTAATGAAAAATCTATCTACAATTTGACAGAATTTTCATTCGCCAAAGAAAAAATTATGCTCCGATGGCAAGTGGGAAATTTTGTGAATTAAAACACTATTAACTAAATTATTTTATTTATTTGAGGAGCGGACCGGTGTATTTCCATATAAGCTGGTCCTCGGGACCTGTTACTTATCTTTTCTAACTCTGTCAGGCGTCGACCTCGTCATCTGACCATGGTTTGAAATGACGAGGTCCTCTTTCCAGTCAATGTTAATCCAGGACCGTCTCTGATAGCCCATTGCATTGCTCCAGTGCGACCTATATTAACTACCTACACAGGAGATTTTAAAATTCTGTGGATCCCGAGATCGCCGTGGGCTTCTCCAGGGACTGGCGAATGAGGTTGTGATGTTCTTCCCTTCCATTAACCAAGCATGAGATTGTAAAAAAAAAAATAACAATTTATTCAAACGATAAAAAAAACAACACGAACGAACATCATTGTTTCCGGTGCAGTACATTGCACCACCAAAACAAAACAGAAACTCTTTCAACCGAGACAAGTATCTGACTGTCCATTTTCTCTATGGCAACCCTTCCACGCAGGGAGGATAGTCGCCAAGAACTCTCCTAAATTGATCGCCAACAGCGGCCAGATATCACACCGTCCTGCCAAAATGGAGTTTTATCTACAAATAAAAATTTCATCTGATAACAAAATTGGCGTCTGTTGCGATCAGTTTACCTCTCTATTTTCGCAAAATATGAAATAACTATATCTTAAATATTATTTTAGCAAAAACAAATATTAAACAGATCAATACACAAAAATACACTTTCGATGTCCGTAGCAAATCACAAGCACAACTAAGTTGACAGCAGACGACAAAACAATATGTGTATATAAACAAAACCTTTCTACTCAGACGAATAAAATTTAAAATCAAACATTTCTGTTTCTCTTAAATCAAAATAGACTCTCAGCCAACTCTTTTTCTAGCTACGCTTACTAAACAAAACTAACACATACAATATGATAAACGGGAATAAAATTACATCATTATAGTAGCATAAAATCATTATTTTCCTACCAAATTTATGAACCAATATTATATATAGAAACTATAAGTACAAAATAACAAATATCTCAATGAAAGAAAATATCTCTTGGCTAACCACATATATTGAGATGAAATCATTATACACAAAAGAGAATCCAAGATAACTGTAAATAAACACTGAAAGGATACTGAATAAATGTAATCCAAGGTTATGCAATAATTCAAAAGTTTCACGTATTAAAGTTAATGCTGTCACATTTACACATCAGAAAATAATCTTGATAATGCATACACGTGAGGCATTTTAGCTCCTGGGCAATGTTTTATTGTGATGTCATATTTTTGAAGAGCAAAAACCCAATGTTGTAAACGCGAAGATTGAGGAGCGCACTTCGTGAGATACGGCAAAGGATTGTGATCGGTAAAAAGTTCTATTTTGGAACCAAAAACTAAAGTTTCAAACTTCTTTAAGCACCATACAATGGCATATGCTTCCCTCTCTATAGTAGACCACGCTTGTTGGGTTTTGTTTAACTTTTGGCTGCCATACACTATAGGTTGGGTCTTTCCTTGAATATTTTGTGATACACAAGTAGCAACACCATACTGTGACGCATCTGTGTGAATTATGAATGATTCACTCATAACGGGAGTGTGTAGAGCAGGAGCTTTCATTAACGCAGACTTCAGTTTGTTGAACGCTTCATCGTGTATATCCGACCACGGTAGGTTGTCAGGAACTTTCTTCTTTGTTAGTTCTGTCAGAGGTAAAGCTACTTCTGCATAACGAGGTATGTATTCTCGATAATAATTGCATAATCCTAGCATGCTTCTCAATTGTTTCTTGGTCTCAGGTCTTGGTAGTTGAGAAATCGCTTTGATTTTGTCTGGATCGGCTTGATGTTTCCCAGACCCTATTATATGGCCTAAACATTTTATTTCTGACCTAGCAAATGCACACTTCTGTAGATACATTGTAAATTGCAGTTCTTCTAACTTAGTAAGAATGAGTCCTAAGTGATGTAAGTAATTTTTCATGTTGTTAGAAAAGTGTGTCAGTTAAAGTTACAACAAGTTAAAAACAAGTTAGCTATGTCGTCAATGTATGCACGACTAAATTCTCTAAATGGTGCTAACATGAGATTCATTTCTCTCTGGAAGGTGGCAGCTGCGTTTTTCAAACCAAACGGCATGACTTTGAATCTGTACTGAGATCTATGGGTCTTGAACGAAGTAAAATCACTTTCCTCTTCCATTGGGATAGCCCAATATCCTTTTAATAGACCGAGTGTGGTAATGATATTAGCTTTTCCAATACAATGAAGTAGTTGAATGGCATCTTCCATCGGAAAGTCATTGGTCTTAGTCACAGTATTCAAAGAGTGATAATCAACGCACAGTCGCATACCTCCGTTCTTCTTGTTTACACACACGATGGGGTGAGCGATCTCCATGGAACTTTCTTCTATTAAATCCAGCTGAATTTGGGCGTCCACTTGCGATTTCAAAGCTTCAGGAATTCTGTAAACAAACCGACATTTGCAATTTTCGCTTTTCCTGTAAATAGTTATCTATGCTTCTGTAACAACTTAAGTAGCATAATCTTATCGTCATCAGCCAAATGTTGCAAGTCTAATTCATGGATTCCATCAAAAGATTCTTGTTGATTCACAGTCCTGGGAGCAGGGCCGCCCATAAGGGGGGACAAACCCGACAAATGTCGGGGGGCCCGGACGTTTAAGGGGCCCGCGGCCCCAAGGTTTGTTCAAGAAATTATCTGCCTCATTTTAGGGTTATTTTCTGAATTTGACAAAAAAAAAATATCGAATAGAAAATAGTCTTTTCAAGTCCTTAAAACGACCCCGTCAAGGTGGTCTCACATTTTCACCAGTCTACGACAACGACTAGTTGGTTTACATGCCACAAGGAGTAATGAGTATAGCACATATACATATTTAATTCCATTATTACTTACCAGTTCATTATTAATATATTATGGGTTTGCTTGTACATTTCTGAAGTTGGGTATTTGTAAATATATGGATACTTGGGAAATAAAAACTTCCTACACAAGAAAAAAACTTAGGGGCCCGCCCGAAAATTTGGTCGGGGGGCCCGGGAAATTTATGGGCGGCCCTGCTGGGAGAAGTACGGATATCACCAAATTCTTCGTCATCTTCGAAGATGATTCCAACAGCATTGACTCTTGTCTGGAATTTTTGGATTTTGTTCACATGAACGTATTTTCTTCTTCCATCAGGTAATTTTACTAAATAGGAGTGTGGAGGATAATGTTTAATAATTTCAGCGGGACCAGTCCAGCGAGCATATAATTTGTTGTTTGAGTCAGGAATAAGTAGATGCACTTGATCTCCAGGTATGAAACATTTTTATCCAGTCTTTCTATTAAAGTAATCCGCATATGATTGCTGTTTTCCTTCGGCAAATATTTTCACTCATACAGCAGTCTGTTCCATCTTCATTTTTATTTCTTGTAAGTAATCCACTGCAGACTGACTTATGTTTAGGGGTAGGAGAATCTCTCCAGACCATAATGGTTTTAGCACTGCCATAGGTCCTCTTGCTTGTCTTCCGTACATCAGTTGGAATGGTGAAACACCAGTGCTACAGTTCGGTGCCTCACGGTAAGCAAATAGTAGATATGGGATGTGTCTATCCCAATTCGTCGGATCAGTTCTAATCACGTGATGCAGCATTTGCTTCATAACTTTATTGTATCGTTCTATTAATCCGTTGCTGGCAGGATATCCAGGACAAGAAAATTTAGGACATTATCCTAACCTCTTGTGAAATTCTTGAGTGTGTGTTGAGATGAAATTGGTTCCTTGATCGCTAGCTATGACATCTGGTATACCAGTCCTCATGAATATTTCTAGCAAAGCATCACAGGTAGATTTCGCTGTCAAACTCTTCAATGGTACTGCTTCGGGCCAGCGTGAATGTTGGTTCATCAGACACAGGATGTATTTAGGTTTTCTTGCAGAAGGAGGCTCAATTGGACCGATGAGATTGATGTTGTAATAGGTATTCTATCAGAATATTTTTCGGATCATCTCAGTTGACACTCCTTACATGTTTTGCAAAATGTCTCTACGTCTTGAGAAAGTCCAGGCCAGTAGAATGAATAACTAATTCTCTCTTTCGTTTTTCGTATCCCCGTATGTGCTCCAAATATAGACTCGTGAGCTAACTTGTTGTCGTTTATTCTTAGGAAGTACCAATTGTTTCACAGTTTGTCCCAATATCTTATCGGTATGATGATGAAGAAGACCATCAATAAGCAAGCAATTTCCTTTTTTAGATTTCAGCTGTCGGAACGATTCTTTTAATGATAAACAAGCCCTTTGTTCTCATAGTTTGGCGGTTTGAGTAGCGACGTCATCAGTGATTATTTCTTCTTTTGATTCTTGTGGTGTCTGCACGTCTCCGATGTGTTCAAGTGGCGCCTCAAAATGGTTAGTTTGTTTTTGTTCCGTTTCAACATGTAAGCTTAATACTGCTTCGTCGTTGTTTATTCCATTTCCAAAGATACAGCATTCATCGTTCGTTGAATTAATCAGCAATTCATAAACTTCCGTTGTTAACAAGCAGGGGACATTCAATTTATCTATTACCGCTAAAAGAGCATCGACACAGTTGAATAATTAGCCGGAGTTAAGAAAATTTTACTTCTTTCTTCATCCTTCAAATTAGGTACAACTGATGAATCAACAATCGAAATTTGAGTTCAAGAGTCAACGATGGATTATATTTCTTTTGAGTCAATATAAATGTTTATCTTCTTTAAGGGTGTGACGAGATTCTGGATAGTTTTGGATTGCAAAATGGAAAAATTGACCTTCGCTACGATAGCTTCTTTGTTTCTAATATTATCGGTTGCTCTTGAATTCTTGTGGAAATAATTCCTGTCGTTTCGTTTTGTCGGAACATCATTCCTCTTTTGCATATTAGGACAGTCTCTTGCAAGATGATCAGAACTACCGCACTCGTAGAACTGCTTTCGTTTTGGGAAATTGTCATTTTCCCTTCTGTGGTGAGGTGGAATATATCTATCAGCTGGAAAAGCGAGTTCAGGGTGTTTAGCACGGCTAAAGTCGTTTCGGGATTCTTCAAAAGATTTGCGCTTTGCTCCAAAGTATATATCACATTTTTGTGCAAGTTCTTGCGGCTTTAACCATTTTTCTCCTTGATGTATCGCAATGTGAGAAGCAGTGTCAGTGTCCAGTGTTTGAAGTAGTTTGTCCGAAATAATTAATTCCTTCAGAGAATCGTAATCTTCAACTTTACGTAATTTGCAGTAATAGTCCCATGCAGAGTTGAGTCTGGAGGCGAATTGAATACGAGTTTCTCCCGAGTTTCATTTGGCTCTTCGGAAATTTTCCAAGCAAGCTTGAGGTGTTGGCTCGTATTCTTTCAAAATTAAGGATTTTACTTTTTCATAATTTTTTAAATCTTCTTCTTTAATGTAAACTAGAACATTCGATGCTTTCGTTTCGATGCAGAAGTTTCAACAGTATTTCTGCTTGGAATTCTTCACGGATTCAAACATCTTTAATCCAGATTTCGTTTTGAGTTCTTTCGATTAAGTCCAATCTCCTGGTTGCTCTGGTTCTCGAAAGAGAGCGTGTTGTGATATTCTTCCCTTCCAATAACCAAGCACGAGATTGTAAAAAAAATTAACAATTTATTTAAACGATAAAAAAACCCAACACGAACGTACATCATTTCATCTGGTGCAGTACATCGCACCTCCGAAACAAAACACAACCTCTTTTAACCGAGACAAGTATCTGACTGTCCATTTTCTCTATGGCAACCCTTCCACGCAGGGAGGATAGTCGCCAAGAACTCTCCTAAATTGATCGCCAACAATGGCCAGATATCACAGAGGTTGTCAAGAAAAATGAGCTTTTTTCACCATGGAATGTCCAGATTTATCCAGGTTGTTTTTTATAATGAATACAGTTTTCCTTTGTACAGAGAAACAATTAAATCGGTAAGTACAAAAGTTACTCAAGTCCTGTTTTTCCAAATTAAGAAAACTGGACAAAAACCACAAGTCATTGACTCGTGTGGTTTCTACACTCAACATGCTTTTTACATGGCCCTATATGTACTGCTTTACGTTGAATTCTAGCTCAGGTATACTGCTTTCAAAAGTACCAAAGCTGCAAATAAGAGACCTTCTTTTAGATAAATTTATTTTTCTCGGGAGGAAGGTTATAATTTTTTCCATATTGGGATTTTGTAATTTTTCCTTTTTCTTTCTAAAATTGAAAATTATCCCATTATCTGCTCCTGCCTTCAGTGTATCAAAGCTTGACCCTGAGCCATCGTTATCCTGACATTGATCTAGGCCAGTGACTTTTCAGGGGGATGACAGAACCAGGAATTCGGGGAATTCTCTGGGAACTTTTTAACTCTGAAGATATCAGGGAAAATTTCCAAATTTCACAAAAAATCAAGGAAATTGTGATAATTTAAATGACTACTATTACCATTTGTACTATTTAGAGATGTGAGATTATGAGTGCATTCGAGAATCGAATAAATCGTATTTGCCGAAATTGTAATTTGAAATTTGTGTAACTAATAATGTTTTTTTGTGTATTAAATTAATATTTTTTGTTTGCAATTGAATTACTAATTTGTGGAATTTTTTATGTATATTTGCATTTGCTTTTGATAAATAGTATGAATGTAATGTAAGGTCAGGTGTAAAAAGTTCATAATCAAAATTTTTTGTATTCTTTCTCTCGTTATTTCAATTGCAATATTGTTAAGAGTTCCCATAAAGGGTTAATAATTAAAATATCTTTAGAGAAAAAATATCAAATATTCGTGGAGAATGATCCTTTTACCCCATCTGACCACAAATATTTAAAACTAGTGTTGTGTGGATACTGTATACCTATACCAATCACGGATCACAACTTTTCTTGATGGAATTGTGAAATCGGAAATTCTTGTGACCCTATCAGGGAAATATTGTTGAACATTTTTTCAAGGATTTTGTTGCCACCCTGCCTTTGTTTTGTAACTACAAAAACAGTGTCTCTATAGACATTTCATTTGGGTATGTGGCACAGGAATTGGCGTTATTTGTTTATTTCTGAATGGTAAAGAATAGATATAAGCATTATGAAACTGATCACTACGAGATTAATTTGGCAATTTTGTCTCCATGTTTAAATGTGCTTATTTTAGCTGGGATCTGCATGCTATTGCTAGAACTTCACGGAATAGCTTTCACCTCTAATGACATTTTTCAGCCGTCAGATAGCAGAAATACCTTTTATGATACACATTGTTACTAGTCGACATGTTTTTAAATCATCTTATTTTATACAACATTTTATTAATCTTATGCTGTACCATATCTTTGACTAGCAGGCCGGCACTGCATTGCCTTTGACAGTTCTTTTTTTGTTCTTACTAACACTGAAAACATTAAAAAGAAAAAACAATTATCTTAAGAATGAGTCCCACCTCCACCCGACATGACGTTTGTTACAGTTGAAAATTATTTATTTAAAAAAAATCGCATTTAAGGTATTGATTGGATGTAAAGTTTTCCACAGGACGAAAAACATAGAATCTGTCCTTTCTTAAAATCGCGGAGATGTGACGTCAACTCCGCAAAAGAATGAAAGTTGCAACTGCAGCGGGGAAAAAAAAAATTATTTAAAAAATATTCTAGATTAAATTTTAAAATTTGAATTGGTCATAAAATTAGGACTACCTATGTGCCAAATTTCATTCTTGTAAGTGCCATAGATTCGTCATGACACTTCATGCAGATACACACAAACGCTTCCTTTTATAATAGTAGAGATTAAAGTTAACTTTTCTTCCACATGTTGTGCTTTTGTATTGTTTTTAATATACTTTTATTGTTCCTTTGGCTTGATATTTTTAAATTTGTCGCATATACTTAGCGATTTTCATTTTGTCTTGCTTTTGGCTCAATTTATCCAATACTGGATCTTGTGCCATTTAAAACCCTAACCAACAGATTGCAGAAGACAAGAGAAATCTGAAAGATAGACATTAGAAGCAAAAAAATCTGAGCCATCCCCTAATTAAGTAACAAAAAATTTCGAATCAAACAAGGGAATGGGACGCAATTGAAGCAGACTTTCAGAACTGAATGTGGTTAACATAACTCAAGTGTGAACTTTTTTAAAATGCACTTTTTTTGGAAATACGAAGTAATACCAGTAAGAGTATACAAGAAATGAAATGCAGTTTTACATTTTTATTTCATTTGGACGTATAAGATGTGCATATTGATGCCAGTATTCATTATAAGTGGAATTGTATGAATTTGATGAAAAAAAAATGAAATTAATGTCACTGCCAGCAATAGGCTCTAGCAGTTAAAAAAAAATGTCAATGTGGATGTTGTCCACCAATCTACTAGTTTTATGAAGTACACCAAACAGAAAATGATTCTTGATTTTCTGTAATGGGACAGCCATTATGCACACAGCTCATCTCTCTATATTAAAAAAATTGCAGCTGCAGGATTGAAAGCTAGTTTTTTTTGCTCGATTTTTAGACGGTTTCCCGAGAGTTACGGATCAGAAAATTACGCAATTAACATGGTTTGTTCAAAATTGTACAGGGAACAAGATGGAAAAGTTTTTTCTGGTGCGGCTCTTAGTTTAGGTTGCATTAAGTGTCAAAGACGAAAAAAGCGAAATTTCTCGTGAGATTGAGCAAAACATTCACAAATTTACAGTCTTCAGTCTTGAGTTGTTTTTAAAAATTTCAGTTTAGCTCCTAGTAATAATTTTTTTTTTTTTTTTGAAAAATAGGAAAAATCGGAAAGTTTTTGTAACTTTTTTGTTAAAAGTGTCATATTTGTAGCTTAATACTAATAGTCTCTAAATTTGAAAACATCACCTTAGAATGTACTCTTTCTTATGGTATAATTATTTTTGAAATTGGTTAATAAATAAATTCGATGTGATAAAAAGTTGATCATATAAATTTTGGAACTTTTAGATCGTAATTTCCAATACAAAACTAAAAAATTCATATCTATCGTTTAATACTATTAGTTTTAAAATTTAAAAATAGTTAAAGCTTAGAATGCAGTCTTTCTTATGGTATAATTATTTAAAAAATTGGTTTCTAAATAAATGTGATGCGATGAAAAAGTATAATTTCGCAATAGTGTACAAATTGTTCATCGTGGAGATGAAATGTCAATTCTTGCAAAGCAAACTAAATGAGTTTGCATAGCAATCACCAGGGGTTCGCGAGCAGGGCGCTGCGCCCCCTATTCTTGAAAACATCTAATCCTTTCTAAAACTAATGTATTTCTTGTTTGATAACAAAAGCATGTATCACTAATCAATTTCTCTCCTTAACACCCTAGAACTGTCCTTGATAACACTCCACTGGTCTCTCACCTTGTTTGCCAGCGTGGTGCACACAAAGATCCTTTTGCGCATTTGGGATTTCTTTTTCTATGAAGGTTCCATTGTTCTATTCCAAGTAACGCTTGGGATGCTGAAAATCAAAGTATGTTTTCCTTTCTTTATTGGAGTCATGTTAAAGACTATTTTTCAATTCCATCCAGCTTCTGTAATCATTTTCATTTCAGAGTTCCTAAAAACAATTGACTTTCTAAGAAGTATGGATGGAAATCAATATCACCAGAAGTGCCAACCATTGCAAATTTTCTAAAATTGCTACAGCTTTACACTTTTAATTTCTGTGTATAGTAAAATGACTATGGAAATCCCTCGTGATGCGATCTCCCAATATCGGCAAGTTGATGTTGCATATGGATCATAATGTGTTCTTTTTTTATTAATATAATTTGGCAGTGGTTTGGTGAAAAAAATTTAATCAGTCCAAAGCCATAATGTTACTGGGATTTTTAAAAAATTTAACTTTTTCAAAGAAAAAAAGCGAGCCAAAAAAATAGCAGAGTTGGTGACTAAAACTTGTACAACAGTCTTTGTAAGCATTAAATATAGGTGAGAAGTAGCTATTTTTCAAACTTTTGTCTCTTCCACTGGCAAAGTGTGGCAGGAAGTTTAGTAGTAACCTGTTGAAGGAGGAAATTCGAGTCATGTATTCATTGGAACAACGAGGATGCACCAGACACTTTGTGGTTGATGCAAGATGGTGCCTGACAATACTGTACTTTTCCAGTGTTCCACCATCCTTGATTAATACTTCACCGACAGTCATTGCTCTAAATTATTCCAAAGAGACCGACAACAGAATAGATTGACCTCCATACTCCCTGGATTTCAATCCAAGCGACTTCTTTGTCTGTGGCTATTTGAAGGACATTCATTTTTTACAGTAAGAATCCTCAAACGCTAGAACAGCTTGAACAGTTCATCTGTGTATCCATTTTTCAGTGCATACATTGTAGCAGGTAGTTTCAAACTTCCCCCTTTGCTTGCGTCAAGTGATTGCTGTTCAAGGTGATCATTTCGAATCTATTCTAATGTGATTTGACGCCTGTTTATGAATGACAGTTTACACACTATCTAAAGGGGAAAAGAATCAAGATTGCAACACCATCTCTTTTAACTAAAGTTGTAACTCACTTTATAAATGAGTCTATTTCAAATTCCAGGCCTGCTTATAAAATGTACCATGTTTCATTTTTCTATCTCTCACAGCTTCATAGTTATTTCATTTCACAGTTAGAGAGTCCTTTCTGAAACACCCTGTATCTATGTGTGAGGTGTGTGTTGGGGGAATATTAAGGCAATAAATTCCTCTATTGGAATGAAGAGCAGAATCAATTTGTTCACTTGCACTGTAAGATAAGTCAGCGACTTGCCACAGAATTCGAGAGTGCAGATCATTCAAGGCCGATGGTAGACCAAAAATTATCCTGCTGTAAATTCCTTCTCTCTTTGGGGAGCGATGGTAGCCTGTTTGGTAGACTAGCAATCGAATGACAGCAGAAGAATTATAAAAAACATCAATAGGTAGCAAGATTGATAGATTGGGAATCCGATGCCAAGCGTCGACGGGCTTGGAGGAAGTTCTTTAAATGAAAGTATAAAGTGCGTGATAACAGTGCAGCAAGTACCTCCACTGCTCAGTTCGATGCAAATAGCATATCTGATGACACAAAAGTTTTGTAATTGAATGATGGAGTTCAATTCATAGAGGTGGGTAATGAGTCACGACCTTCTATATAAACAGCAAGTGCACCCATTGTTATAGATATATGGAGTGATGAACATTTGAGGTGTGGAATTAAAACAGTATAGCACTAATTTCTTTTGCTCTCATTCACCCTATGGCCTCACTGATGTATTATATGCCTTAAATCTGTCTCTACACAGCCCTGTCCTTTTTTTTTTTTTATAGCTAAATCAATTTGAATTAGACTACAGGTCACCATATCCTTGAATCAAAAAATAAATTTCTGATTTGTCCGACAATAGCTATATGCATATGAAATAAAATAGTCATTGGATTTCTTTGCTTGAGATCACTTGTAGTTGAGAAATTGTGGCAATCGGCGTCCACAGAGCCTCACAGTTGAGGAGTGTTGGCAGGCATGATTCTTGATGAAAATGATTAAAAAGAACTTCTTTAATCAGGGTGTCAAGATTTAAATCACTTGATTTAAATCAACAATTAAAATCATGATTTTAATCAAATGATTTTTTTTTTAATTCATTTTTTAAATCACAACCAATCTTACATTTTTATAACTAAGTAAATTAACTCTAAAAAAATCACACAATTTGTCAAATGCTTTGAACTTTCTGCACACATGGTGATTTCAGCACTAATGGCTATACCTCGTACTGATGAGCTTTTAAAAAAAATGTTTGGCACTGGACACTTGCAAATAATCTGAGGAGTCTATGGACTAAGTAATCTGTTGAGTCAGGGATTCTGCCAAACAGTAAAGTAAAAAATAAGTTGACATCTATTTGAAAGTTTTTTCAATGTTCATGCATGATTTTATGTTACAAACAATAAAGCAGTAGGCCTACATCTACGTAAATGTCAAGACAGCCAAAGAAAATCCCCACAAAGTAGGCTTAAACTACTTGTTACCCCTTTAATTGATTAACCAATGGCTTAGCTGTAATGATTTTTCAACTACTTTTTTTAATTGAGACATAAATACAAAATAACACAGTTAATGTGATTAATAATTTATTAAATAAAAAATTCAACTGAGCTTTCTATTTGAAAGGATGAAAGTTTAAACACAATGAACATCTTTTATTTTGCAAAATGCACCCTGAAACAGTCACCTTTCACTTTAAGAGTAGTGACTCATAACAAATATTTATTTAATCAGACTAATTTAGGTCTCACTTACACTTACTGATACATTTGTTAACATGATGATGTTAATTTACTCAAGAAAAACTATGTAGGATGTCACTTGTGTTTTAAAGTTAAACAAATGTCTTATCTTTTGCTCTTGTTTTGAAAATTCATTTTTTAAATGTATCGTCATGTAACACACAATGATATTTAGTAAAATAAATATTAATTTACCATATCACAAATTCCGATTGTTTACTTAATTAAATATTAGTTTACATGTCATGTCAGAAATTCAATATTTTATTTAACAAATTTAAATTAAAAAAATCCGATTTTTGATTTAAATCAAATAAATTCGATTTAAATCAAATAAATCCGATTAATTGATTTTTTTTGAAAAAATCATGATTTTTTTACACCCTGTCTTTAATATCTGTTATACTAATAAACAGGTTCAAGGTTTGGAATTATTTGAGCTGAATTATGATCCAAGATGAAGTCTGCATTCATGATGACTACTGGCCATGATTTCCACCTGCACCATATTGCAATGCTAGTCAGCTCCTCATGCACTCTGCATTGGTGCCTTGGTAAAGATGTAGTATCCCAGGCATATTTGTCGCCAAGTAATTTTTCTCGCCAAATGAAGATGGCAGCCATTTTGGCGATTCAATATGTTATGCATGGAAGGGAAAATGAGGAATGCAGTAATAAAAGTAAAGAATAATTTAATAAATCAAAATTTTGACCTATCATAGAACAAATTTCATTGCCATGATTTGAATCTAAATGAACTTTTCCGGCATGGGGTTGCCTTAAAGTTGGATCAAAACAAGGTTATATGTTTGGCGATAAATCTCTGTTGCCTCGGATACTACATCTCGCCCGGTTCCTTGATTAGGGAAGCCAACCATCTTGTTTACTGCTCTGCTCAGTCATGCCCTCAGGGGCACATCTTTAGGTGTGTACTGGCATCACAGATGTACCAAAGTGATCTGTCCTCCCTTCTGCTTTGCCCTTGCCTACTCTTCTGATTTTTGCTTATTTTCATCCCTCCTATTGTTTGCCACCGATTGACTGAATGTGGCCTTTGCACCACAAACCCAAAAACCAAACCCTACTTTTTCGGACAAATCCGTCGGTGAGAGGCAAGATATGTATAGTCTAATTTGACATCACAATTTGTTTTCCTTTTGTATTTCGTGCTTGAATTTGTCAATTTTCTGTTTCCTTGTTTTAGTTATTTATTTTATTATTATTTTGCGGGCCCTAAGAGGTTATGTCCCTTAGGGTGCCATTGTTTCTCAAATAAAACATGATGGGCACAGCTTTGTAAAGACTTTCAACATGCTTTTTATGTCACCAAAGTCTAATTTCATGGAATAAAGCGGTGCTTTAGGCTTACCGTAATATAGGTAATTAAAACATCAACAAAAAAGATTTATAAAATAGAAAAAAATTCATACAACTGATTATTCTTTCTTCTATTAGGTAAGTGAAGAAAGTCTAAGTTTCTTCTATTTTGTGAAGAAATCTTTAATTTTTCTGAAATATTGTTTTGAAGCTTGTTTGCATTAATTCTAGTCAATGGTATTTTGGTATGGTAAAGTCAATGTAGATAATGATTTACAAAAATTCAAAAATTAATAAGATTAAAATAATCACAAGGTTGCCATTGTCCCCCCCCCCCTCCTAATTAATGGGGCTAGGACAACTCGCTACAAAACGCACCTAAAGTGTTCCCACAAAAAAGTCTATATCAAAGCTGTGCTATACAATGTGTAGTCATGAAGTTCAAGGACATGATGCCATAAATAAAAGTAGACCAACTAGAGCCCATGAGAGAAGCATTATCTTTGAATTGTTAGTATCCATACAGTGTTACCTGCTGTTGTTTTGAGGTCTTCATATTTGATCTCATCCTGGCGGATGAGTTAATGTAAATTTTGTCCCTCTGCCCCATAGGAATCTGACCTGAGGGTGTTGGAAAACTCAGCACAGATCTTCAATGCTCTGTCCGATATCCCTGGGGAAGTGGATGATGTGGACAAGCTCTTTGAAGTGTCTCGCGAAGTGGCTGGCTCTCTGAACGACATGGCTTTGGAAACACATCGCCGCAAGCACTTGGCGTACCTGATGGCCGATCAAGGAGCACTTTTGAATCCAGAAAATGCCAGGAATTTACCTAAACAAGTTTGTAAATTAAGTCTGAATTATAATGTTTAATATGAGTGGCTTCAAGATAATAAACGGTTTGTCTTTGAAACACCTCCAATTAGAATATACAATCAAACCCCGTTATAGTGAACTCTTGATTATGTAGTAAACTTTTTCATGGGTTCCGACTGAACTGTTTAACTAATGTTATTTTAAACACTTATAGTGAACTCCTGAGAAAATGCAAGTTTACTTATATAGTGAACTGAATTTTCCCTTCCACAGATATTTTTCTAGATTTTCAAAGGTAATTTTAAATACTTTTTTACGGAAAATGTGGATTTAAGAACTAAGGAATCTTTTGTAATAGTCAATAAAAAATGGATGAACTGTACTTAAAATCAAAATGTACCCAATCCAAACCAACGAATTTATTCCATAAGGAGTAAAAATAAAAGCAAGTAAAACTACTGCTAAGAAATTTTTATGTGTCAACCAAATTGGATAGAGTGAACCATTGGTTATAGTGAACTGTTTATTGGATCCGGTGACGGTTCACTATAATGGGATTCGACTGTATTAAAATCCTTTCAAAGTATATTGCTAAAAGCATAACTGCAAAATCAGTTTCCAGAAACAATTAAAGGTTTGACACTTTATTGTTTCTGGAATTAGAATAGTCTCATTGTATTGTCTTATATTAGAAAGGTAATTAATGGTAATCGAATTCAATTAGACCAGGTTACACAATATATCGTTTATGAAAGTCTATTTACATTGGACCAGATCATGGAAAATTATTTTAACTGATTTTCAAAAATGTGTAGAATTTGGTGTGTTTCACTTTACTCTATGTGAACTTTTGGCAGAACCCTACTACAAAGACTTGTTATTTTCTACTCACATTGGTTTTAAAAGCTATGTTTAGCTTTTATTACCTGATTATATTTTATGATGACTAATTTGTAATTGTAGATGTACTTTGAACTTTACATAAGCTATGCTGCGAGTGCAGACTTGTGGCATTTTGCTGTTTTGGGACTGTTTTACTTGAATTTACTTGTTTTATTGAAATACTTGTTTTATTGAAATGTGTTCCCCTTATGTGTCTAGCACCTGAATCGTAGGCAATTGAAGAGGTCGAAGTCAATGCTCCAATTGATAATATTTGGGGATGGAGAAACGGAGGATGATATAAGAAGCAAGAACGTCAGGCAGACTGAGATAATGGTCGATTTAAGAGAAGCCATCTTGCAAGTGGCGCGTCACTTCCAATCTGTCGATCCCAAAATCAAAGTGGTAAGTGACCATTTTTACATAAAATCACACCAAACTGGGGGCAACTTAACTTAGTTATACAGTTAAGTCTTGCATAGAGTTGCTCTAATTTGCTGATGTATTTATCTACTTTGTAAGTCCTTCACAAGAGCATAGAAAAAGTAAGAGCTTGGATTCTGGAATAATCTTGTAACAGAGTGCTGAGTGTGGTTTTACTATTTTAATAATAACTACCAGCAGGTTTTAGATAAACACAACAGAGTTTATTTTAGACTAAGAACAAACTATGCACACATTGGAAACTAAGCATAACTGACAGTCAAGTTGCCGTTGCCAGATGCATCAGCTCTATAAAGCAATACGGTTAAACACAGGGAGCATTTAGATTGTACTCACAACACCCTCCGTCAATCCAAATACTACTTACATAGTAACACATCTAAATACTACAAATTACAAACAAAAAATTAACTAAACATTTTCTCAAATCTCTCAAATAATATTCCAAGAGGTTTGGAGACCAACCGGTTTAGTGGTTAAGATGTTAGTCTCTAAATCGGAAGGTTCCTGGTTCGAATCCGGGTCTGTGCATGGATGTTTGTAAGCGTATGGTATAGAGGCGAATGGTGCACCTTAAATCTGTTGTGGCCAAAAGTCCTCACGTTGGGTTGGTGTGGAAGTTTGGAGAGTGGGGTGCCAGCTCAGGCATTGCTTCATCATCTGACCATGGTTCAAAATTACGAGGTGTTGTCCTTGGATCTTTCCCTTAAGGGATTGATCCCGGACCGTCGTCAATAGCCCGTTCTGTTGCTTTAGTACGACGTTAGCTAAAATTACCATTACTAAGAGATTTTGGTTAACAAATCTGCAACCAGTTCAGTGAAATGAATGTAAACAACATTTACAGTCCCATCTCTGACTTTTTCTTGAACGAAATGATACTTGAAACATTAATTTGTTTGAGTCTCTTTGGTTGTTCACAAGATTTGCTGACACAAATAGCTGATTGATTATCCTCATAAAGAGGTATAACAAAATTTTTACAACCATTTACTTTTATTTCTATGAGTAAATTATGAAGCCAACAAGCTGCAGTAACACATTAACTTAAAGCAGTATACTCTGTTTCAGTAGATGACAAAGCAACACATGTTTGTTGTTTTGAGCACCACAATACAGTGCAATTATAAATTTGAAAGCAATACCCTGTAATAGACTTCCTGCTAATAACATACCCAACCCAGTCTGCATCTACAAAACCTCTAACAAATTCATAATTCACATTTTTTCTGTAAACTAATTTCAAATTATAAGTACCTTTAATGTATCGCAACACTCGTTTCAAAAATAACAATAATTTATCACTTGCATAATTTTGATATCTGCTCAAGATACTAATTGAATTGCATAAATCTGGTCTACTTCCTAACATTGCATACATGATACAACCAATAATTTTTCTACATTTATTTTCTACAACAGTATTTTCATACTTTTCATTAATTAAACACCCATAATCAAAATTACTATCCATTGGTGTAGAAATACTTTTACAATCAAACATATCAAAACTTTTAAAAACATTTAAACATTTTCTAAATAATTACTCTGATCAAAAGTTACAAGGCTTTCATTTACATTTTGAGAAATAGATATACCTAAATAAGATATGGCACCAAAATCTTTCATTTAAAAATTTCTTTTAATTTCAGATTTAAAGTCATTTATGTGTTTAACACCTGAACCAGCAATAATTAAATCATCAACATATATCAATACATATACCTTTGAAGTATCAGAAAATTTAAAATGCAAACAATGATCATTTTCAGATCTTTCAAAATTTTGAGAAGACATGAAACAGTGAAATTTCTCATACCAATATTTTGGTGATTTCTTTAAACCATATATAGCCTTTTTAAGCCTATAAACTTGTCCACCAGGCAAATTACAATTATTAGGTAAATATGTAATACATGTAAACATTTTCTTTTATTTCACCATGCAAAAAGGCACTACATCCATCCATTTGATAAACAATGCAATCAAAACTTACACTAATTGCTAACAAAATTCTTAAAGTATTTAACTTAGCAACAGGGGAATATATGTCTTCAAATAGTCAACCTTTTTGTTGAAAACCCCTAGCAACTACCTAGGGTTATAAGTATTTTTGTATTTCTATAAAGACGAGAAACATAAGTAAAAGAATTTCACTGGTAATTTTAAAACAATATATCCTAAGATAAATGTAATTGTTTGTAAAAATATTGTAAAATGCATAACATTTTGAAAAGTACCTTTTAAAATTTTAAATAAATTTAAAATATTTTTCTACAGTGCTTTTTACAAGTACTTTTTGAAAAAAAAACCATGCTATGAAACAAATTTAAAATAATTTGATACTGTATTGTTATGTAAACATGAAATAATGTGAGCTTGCTTTGAATTAGTATATCATAAAAAAATCAAATTTGATCATTGTTTTTTAAGTTATCGACATTTTTGCACTGAAAGATGACCACTGTTTTGACATCCATGCGGTCATTAGAATAGCTTTTATTCAAAAATAAAAAATGTGTTGCATGCTCTGCATTTTTCTCAGATTAAAGTACACATATTAGTTAATACTACTACGAAGTTTCAGAAAAAATAAGAGGGTTCATTTTTTTATAGCCCTTTAAAGTAGACTGTTTTTAAAAGTTAATTTTCCACTTTAAGTGTAAAAAACTCCACTAAAATGTAAAATTACCACTGGTTTTGTATTCTATGTACACTCCTGAATTAAATGGCTTCCATTTGGTGCCAAAATTACTAAATTTGAACAATTAGTTCTATAGTTAGGGTCCTGTATAGATAGTGTGGCAAATCCAAGATGGCTGCCATTTTGTAAAATTGACCAATTTTTAAATTATTGTATCTCGGCTAATATTGACAAAATATTTAAAAAATTGAGATCTAAGGGTTTTACTGCCATATCTATCTATGGTAAAAATTAGAAAAAAATCTATGACTATGGTGCAACAACTTTTTCTTAAAATGGGTGTTTCCACATGGAATGACCCAAGTGCAATAAGAGTCACTTTAACCTGCAATTTGCACACATTCCAGTTATTTTCATTCAGTTTAATAAACTGAACCTGCTGTATTTCGGCACTCGCCATTTCAGAACACATACCCACACTCAGAAGCTTTACTCATTGAAATCAAAAACTTTGTATATTATAAATTTATAGTTAAATAAACAGGAAGGGTCTGGGCCCGTAACCTATAACAGAGTGCTGAGTGTGGTTTTACTATTTGAATAATAACTACCAACAGAGTTTATTTTAGACTAACAAGAACGAAACTTACACACATTAGAAACTAAACATAACTGACAGTCAAGCTGCTGTTGGCAGATGCATCAGCTCTATAAAGCTATACGATTACGTTTAAACATCGAGCATTTAGATTGCACTTACAACAAATCTCTACTATTATAAAAGGAAGTGTTTCTCTGTCTCTAGTATGCGAGCATTGTCCTGACGGATCTATGGCACTTACGATAGTGAAATTTGGCACACAGGTAGTCCTAATTTTTTACGTTTTTTGTGTAGCTCCTGACTTTTAAAATTTAACCTAGAAAAATTTTCAATTAGTCTGTTTTTTTCATCATTTGTTCTTCTCTCTGGAATGTGACGTCATTGGAGAAGGGGAGGATTTTGCGATTTTCGGACGCTGATGTCACAAACGTTTTTGTCTGAATGCCTTTAGAACCATGCCAATTTTCCGATTCTAGTGTGTTTTGATTTACGTTGTTGATGATAGCCACTTCGAGGCCATCACAGCATTGCCTGTGGAGTTTGTTTGCGAAGCAATCCAAATGGGAATGTGTATCAATTACGAGGTTGGCAAGCAGTGGTCACGCCTGACCCTCGAAAAGAACAGTCACGGGCAACACCTGCTGATTATTGCATAGATGTGAAGGTTTAGAGGGAGCTGTAAGACACTAAACTAAACATAGTGCATTTAATAAAATTGGAGTGAAATATTAACAAGTGGTCGAGGCAGCAGTGAGTGATGGCAAAGAAAATGAGCAACACTCATTACCAGTGGTTTGATCTGCAGCCTCGGGACACAACTCCCTTGCTGTCTACCTGCACAGGATCCACGTGTTGTGGGTCCTGTAATGTACGCCCACAATGTATGCCATACAGTCTGGGCGTTGTGGATGCCGCCCACCTGCACCAGTGCCCAGCCCGAGACCGAGAAAGCCTCGGAGGACGAGGAAACTTTCTTGTCTCTGCTGGTCGGTGAGCCATCAAATGGCCCCACAGACAACGGTGGGTATTGGCTGGCAAGCAAGCAGTATTTAAAGGAATTTGAGACTGTAGGAAAATTAAAGATGGGTTGCAGTCTTATCGTTCCATCAGAGCAGATGAACTCGGCACCCGTTCTCCAGTGAAATTTATACATGCCTCCCTTCCAACAGGAATGGACTGATCAGAGCAACATCAAGTTTCATGACATTCATCCAACAATCTCGCTCTTTTTATCAATAACGTCTTGACCTCTTTGATCCTCTTGTTATCAAATCGACCATTTGAGAGTCACGCGAGCATCTATTGGTCGGTGAAACTGCCCCATCGTGCTGACATCCCCGTTAACTTCTCACCCTGAATCTTTTTTTAATTTCTTTGACATTTCTATCAAAGTTCTTCTCAAACACCAATTTTGCTCTTCTGGTTTTAACTCTTTGAGCATCACATGATTTCCAAGTAGTGTAGTAATGCTTTTACCACACACAGCACATGACTAAATAGCCACATCTATTGGTTGAAAAAATCCATGGATTCTTTTAATGTTTTGAAATATTCTATTGTGGTCCTTTCCTCTGAATGGAATCCCTCGGAAAGCTCCTATTGGCCCTTTCCTCAGAATAGAATCATTTGGAAAGATTGCATCAGTCCTTTCCTCAGAATAGAATCATTTGGAAAGATTCTATTTGGTAAGATGACTGAAACTGGTTTGAAGCCATGCTGGGAAGACTAAAAGTCAGGAAAAACTGGGTTTTAGTTGAATTGAAATTATAAAAAGAGACTGGGGACGCAAGCAATTGTTTAGATCAGTGGTGCTCAAAACGTGGGTCGCATGAAAATTTTTGTGGCCAGATTCAAAGAAATTTATTTGACTATAAAAAAATATAAGGATTTTCATCAATAAGTATCAGGGCCGACCAACCGGTATAGTGGTTAAGGTGTTAGCCTCTAGATCGGAAGGTTCCTGGTTCGAATCCGGGTCCGGGCATGGATGTTTGTAAGCGTATGGTGTAGAGGCAGCTGGTGCACCTTAAATCTGTCGTGGCCAAAAGTCCTCACGTTGGGTTGGCGTGGAAGTTTGGAGAGTGGGGTGCCAGCTCAGGTGTTGCTTCGTCATCTGACCGTGGTTCAAAATTACGAGGTGTTGTCCTCGAATCTTTCCCTTAAGGGACTGATCCCGGACCGTCGTCAATAGCCCGTTGTGTTGCTCTAGTACGACGTTAACTAAAAAAATTACCAATAAGTATCAGGTACAGTGCCATAACTATCCATTCCTGTCCCCAGTGCAAGAATTTGCATTTAGGGCCCTTAATTAGGTTGGGGAAAACAATAAAACAAAACATTATACTAGATTTTTAACAAGATTTATTTTAATTGCATTTTTATGGCTTCCATGTCAGCAAATTCATTAATTACATCATTATAATTGATATTTTTAACGATATTGTATTCTATTGAAATAATAGAAAGATATTAGATAATCGTTCTTGTCCGATAGTTGATATTAAATAATGTTTTATTAATTTCAACTTGCTAAAACTTCTCTTGCACGAAGCAATAGAAACAGGAAGAGTTACAAATATTTGAAGAGTAACATTGATATTTGGGTAAGACCCAATTAAACCAAAATCATGAAGAGCCTGTAGAATAATAAGCGGTGATGTAGTTTCTATATTTTGTATGAGAGTCGTTACTTCGAACTTTAAACTTTTAATTTCACATGTGAATTTGTACCTATTTAAATCTTTGGTATTTTTAATAGTGAGATCTGCAGCCAATTTTTTTAAATCAGCAACACTCGTGTATTGTAAAGACAAGCCATAGAAAAAGCAAATTTCGTGACAGATAGTTTTAATTTTTTGATAATGCTAATCTATTTGAGACCATAGAGTATCAGGAACACTGTAAATTTGTATTTTAAATAATTTTTCTGGTGTCAAGTTACTTCCTTCGTCTGGTGTTTCATCTATTTCCGCCGACCAACCGGTATAGTGGTTAAGGTGTTAGCCTCTAGATCGGAAGGTTCCTGGTTCGAATCCGGGTCCGGGCATGAATGTTTGTAAACGTATGGTGTAGAGGCGGCTGGTGCTCCTTAAATCTGTCGTGGCTGAAAGTCCTCACGTTGGGTTGGCGTGGAAGTTTGGAGAGTGGGGTGCCAGCTCAGGTGTTGCTTCGTCATCTGACCGTGGTTCAAAATTACGAGGTGTTGTCCTTGAATCTTTCCCTTAAGGGACTGATTCCGGACCGTCGTCAATAGCCCGTTGTTTTGCTCTAGTACGACGTTAACTAAAATTACCAATTATCATCTATTTCCGATATCCTAATTCTTCTCTTTCGCTTATTAAGAAATCCTTTCTCTATACCCATTTATTCAGCCAAATTTTGTACTTCCCGGAAGTTTTGTTCAAAACCTGTATTTCTAAGCTCTTGTAATGTACTACGTAATTCAGCAATTAATTTTGTTCCACAGTCTATTGACAAATCTTTCTGTTGTAATGCTTTATTTGTTCGATCAAAGTATTGTAGAATTTTATTCCATATATAAAGTACTAAATGCAATAGTCTACAAGTACATAAAAACTTAACATTGAAACTCGCTTCACTATACAAATACAAAAAAATGTTCAAAATTATCTACAGAAATTACAAAACCCAACATAACAAAATTGACAGGGTTATCCAAGCCCGTTCGTCATGTGTCTGTTTTAATGAAAATCTCGGAAAAATTGCTGTTGAATAATATTAATATTATTATTTGCATCCTTACCTGTTTTCACAAACAGATACATGCGAAAACACGAGTATAGTGACTATGTTGCTGTATTCACACTGTAACCTAACCAAAGTAAGACAAGTTAATTTAGGCATGTTGAAAATATCAGTCAGTTCAGCCATTCATTCGAAAGTTCGTGTTGGAGAGCAGATATCTAGGGTCTAAGTAAGGCAATATCTAATCGGCCAACCACACAGTAGAAAGGTGGAAAATTTTTTTAATATAATTTCTAGTGAATAGCGTTTTAGGCCCCTTCCAAGTGGGTGCATCTGCCTAGTTAAGGCACTGATCATCGGTCTAACAGACTGGGATAACGTGCAAGCAGTATCAACAAGATCGAATAGATCCCTCCCATACAGCAGATCCACTTGACTGCATATATATAGGTTAAGTAACTTGCATAACCGTACATCTTCAACTTTCAATCAGCCAATCACAAAAACATGTCTTGAATCGGAGTAAAAGTGAATGATTAAAAGCTGAAGTGCAGGTTTGATTGTATCGATGTCACAATCAATCGAAGAATATCGTGAGACTTTTAAAGTGTGGTTATTAAATAAATTAATGCTCAAAAATGTATACAGTTGCCGAGATATAAAAAGTTAGGGAAGGTGGCGAGAAAGTAGAATAAAATGGCGCCAACTTTTAACAATAACAGCATTCATATGTGGGAATTTTATGAAACTACATTTTAGCTAAATTAATTCTCATGTGTATTCGCTTCTGTCTTAGAACCTCATAGCTGACTACAGCATGGAGGGTCATGCGAGAGATCAAGAAATTTTTGCGAATGTTGCTCGTAACAGGCGCAGAAGAGCAAAAGCATGTTTGGACTTTGAAAGGCATGATGATGATGAACTGGGCTTCAGAAAGAATGATATTATTACGGTAGGTTGATCATTTAATTGCAACACAGAGGCTTTATTGTTTCGCCAAGTAAATATTTTTCTGTTTTGACACATCTATTGCTTTGTGATTGACATTTAAATCAGACCCAAACCTTCAATATGTGGAATAGATTTGAGATTAGTGCAAGTTGGAGAGAAACATGTACACAAAAATTTATTTGTAAAACTTTTAACCACCCTTAAAAGCAATATTCAAATACAAACTTCTAATTTAAACGTGCAAGATCATCAACAATTAAGAAAGTAAATTGTTAAATAGCCCGAGGAGTTTAGTGATATTTACAAGTTAATGCTTTATACATTTAAATAAAAACGCAGTGCTTCGTCCAAATTATCCATCATGGTTGGGGCATCAAGGAGTTGATTGAATTTCCTAAAGTTATCTGTTAGAGAGGTCTTTCCACAAAGATACCGCAGAACCTTGTACGTGTAATCAGAATTTAGATCAAGTATTCAAATTCCACTTAGAATGCAGCAAATTTTGACTCAAAGGGCAAAATTTTTTACGTCTAAAATCTGCATTTTTCAGGAAAGCATAAAAGGGAGCAAAAATCTAATAGTTTTCCTTATGATTTGATTCTATTATTATAATGAACATTTGGTGGTAACTTATATTGGATCAGCTGATGACATAAGAGATTTGGACACCAAATGGAAATCACAAAATGCCACATATTATAGCAATGATAAAAGAAAAAGTGGAATTTTTGACATGCACTTTGAGTGACGACAATCAAGTTTGCCATTCACATCTGCTATCTGACTCAAATAAAACCACACTGTCTGACTTAAATGATTTCACAATTTTTACACCACGTCTTGTGTTTGGCACAGCGTGGCCAAATATCGCCCTTGTCACCTTAAAACGCCTCAACAACCAACCCATAACGCTAATTGACGTCTTCTTCATAGATTATTAGTCAGAAAGACGAGCATTGCTGGATTGGGGAACTCAATGGTTTGAGAGGATGGTTTCCTGCTAAATTTGTGGAACTCCTTGACGAACGCAGCAAGCAGGTGAGAAGAGCAGCTTTATATTTAGATATATATTAGATAGCTTTAAATTAGAGATATTTGACGCATGCGTAGGGAAACACATTTTGACTCCATTGTGTTTTTCAGTATTCAAGTGCTGGGGATGATTCCGTGACCGAGGTCATCACCGATTTGGCCCGTGGAACGTAAGTTATATATTAAAATTGCAAATTAAAAGTTTGTTTTTAAGGTAACTCACCATCAAGCACCATCGTGATTGCTTCTTGTGTTCAAACAAGGAAGTAACCGTGTTACAAAATCATGAGCACTTTTATTAAAATCATATTGGATAGTCGGATGTTTTAACCTACCGTTTTGTTTTCTTCGCTGTTGATACAATTAAAGTATGTGATACACTACCACATTTTTTAACAAAACAAATGTTTTACATTTATATTTAACTACCCATAGTTGCTCGTGTTAAAACATGTTTTTGCCCCGTGATTACATAAAAATTTCAAATGTTTATAGTTTCTTTTTATTGTTAGATAATTTTTCTTGGAAAGGTATGTGGGAAAAAAGTCACTTTGGAGAAATCAGCACTTAACTCTCCTGGTTATTGTCGTGGTCGATGAAGTATCTCGTCATTTGCAAAACTGACCCGATCTTGATGGACTAGATATCTCACCATCAATGCTGACCAGATCTTGACCTCGTCATCATAAAAAAATTAGCTGCTTTGGATGACAAAATATCTTGTTTTTGGCGAAAATGATCTGTTCTTGAGGGATCCTGTCAAAACCACTTGGAGGATTAAATGACACCAGATAGAAATGGTTTACATTTGAAAAATACTCTCTGAAATGCTCCATTGTTTTAAAGCTCTACTCAATTAAAAGTAAAAAATTTAAAAAAAAACTTTTTAATTAAAATGTTTTTTATTTGAAAGTCTTAAAAAAACTTTCATTTGCAATGTGTTATCATTGAGAAATGAATCAGGTTCTGCAGTCGCATAGACAGAGGAGAGCTCTGTTACCTGAAAGGGTTGATTTCCGATTTGTGCTTTCTTTTTGCAAACAAAGTATTAAGTATACTCAGACTGTTTTTGTGAATTTGTAATTAGTATGAAAATTATTAAATTAATAACTTATTAATGTAATATTTTTTACTTGTTAGTATATAAGAGCATGAAGATTACTTATTACCATGGCCTGGATAGTGTTGACCTAACAATGGGAAGAAATGACTTAAGAATTTTATTGATGTACTTTTGATTAGTAAAATATTTTCTATTGTAAATTTCCCATCCAAAAGTTTGAGAACCTTGAAGTTTATATTGTAGAGTAGTTGTTGTGTTGCATAAAGGCTTATTTACGAAATTCACTTAATGATTAGAAGTGACAATCTAAAAATCTATAAATTCTTCATGGGATATATGTATGTTTATCATTAAAATATCAATTTCTGTTCTACTTGGACATTTTTGAGCTTGACAATTTCAAAACTTTTCTTATATTTATGTTTGACCTGTATTTTTCACCGAGAAACGGGTACTGGCCACATAAGAGTCATCCAAAACTTTCATTACACCCAGACTCATTTACAGATATTTCTGATGCTGAATCACAGTCCAAAGAAATTAGCTGCATACATTCTGAATCAGCCATTATTTTATGGTAAAAATAGTCTGCACTACTTGTACATCTATAAAGCCATCAAAAGATCAGTAAAAGTAAAATACATGGTAAAAGCTAAGCACTGAATGATACAAATTCGCCGAGTCGTCGTTTTTATTTTACCAATCAGCCTTTCCCTTGGCAAACTACCATTTAGTTGAAAACTATCACGATCTATATGACTAGTTTGGTATTAAAAATATAGAAAATACAGGCAAAAGAATAAAAGTGATGTAGAATTGAGATTGCCCATATGCCATATGGTCAATCTCGATTTTTTTTAGGGGTTAAACATTTTAAAGTTAACATTTGCTTAAATGTTTAACATGAGTTAAACATCTTAAATTTTTTTAGGGGTTAAACATTTAAAAGATCCTAAAGTAAAATTTGCTTTCTTCTATTTAGAATAATGAAACTACCCCTCGGCCGTTATTCTTTCCAGTGCAGATGATTCGTAAAGGGTGTAAACGTTGTATTTTGCATTGAAAGGATAGATTTCAGATTGTTTTCCACATGAATGGGTCTTTTGAAATGTGTTTTATTGTAGATGAAAGGGAATGACTTGGGAATGTTTCAATAAAAATTTGACTTAAAATATTAGACAAAACTAAAACGTACTCAAAATTTTAAAATGCCCTTAAAAGCTCAAAACATCTCAATGCCCTATTAAACCACTGATGATATTTTAATGCCCTCTGGAAAAACTGAAGAATGATTAAATACTTTAGCAGGGTAGTTGAAAGCCTTGGTACAAAAATTGCATATCTAACTTTGGGGCCCCCTCCAAAATGAAGTCCTGTCTATGCTACTAAGATTATTTTCAATTTTTAAATTATTCTAAGATGCCTACTCGTGTTGTGTTTAGATTATGTCCTGCAATCAAAGCTGTTTTAGAACATGGGATGAAAAAGTCTTCCATTCTTGGTGGTCCTTGTCACCCATGGCTGTTTATAGAAGAGGTAAGTGCCATTGTCTTACTTCAAGTGTACTGTCAAGTGTACAAACAGGGTGCTTTTCTCACCCCAAACCGAGGAAAATTAATTATGCTGCCAGTAAAATGAATGATACCAAAAAATTGAGAAACAATCGACAGACTTAAAAGAATCTGCAAAATCTGAACTGTAAAGGTTCCGTTGTTCTCATTGTCAATATTCTGCCGCTAACTCCTTGGGGCACATGTTCTTTACTGCCACGGGGGCATGATGTCAGATTTCCCAAATGGTCTTTTTCTACTTCTCTCCATCCTTTCTTTTCACAATTACTTAACATTCTGTCTCGTGTTTGACACAAGTAGCTCCAAAGCCCAAAACCAACCTCCAATCCTTGTTCTCTTACGTAGTTCCTTGTTGAGTTTGAACTTGGCTGGTTTCATGGCCAATATGTTTATTCAAAATTGAAATACACTATAACAAAAAAATCGACGCCCCAGGAAGTTGCAGAATTACAGTGGAGCCTGGCTCGATCCACTTGGATCGAACTGGTGCTGACTGGAGACGTGTAGTCTTTAGTGACAAGTCCTGTTTCCAACTGTCTGTACGACAACCGCAGGCATGTCTGTAGAGATCTTGGGCAGCATGGGGATCCTGCCCTTATAATCACATGCCACACATACCCACAATAGGGCGTTAGGTTCTGGGGTGATATCCCTTTGGTTATTGTTTCTGGCACACCTACAGGACAGCGGTAGGTAGACGACAATCTACAACCGGTTATTTTGCCGCTCCTTTAACCACACCCTGTGCTTACTTTTCAACAAGACAATGCCCTGCCACATGTGTTATGAATTCAGGGTTCCCACGGTCCTTGAAAAGTCCTTGAATATTTTTTTCCTTACTAGGGGCCCTTGAAAGTCCTTGAAAATTACGGAATTTGGTGAAAAGTCCTTGAAAGTACTTGATTTTTTTTAACAATTAGATAATTGTGTAATTTTGTCTTGCATTGGAACTTGTCCAGACTAGCTTCCTCCGCAGCAGGTGTGTCATTTGAGTGTGATTCTGAATGAAGCTAGTGCATTGCGCTTTGACACTACGTGATATGCTAATAATACTATGTCTAGATCGTCCATTTTCCACAGTATACTGTCCGTCTAAGTTGACACCTCTGGTCTCCGTTAAGACAGCTGCTTTGTTATGCCCACCACATCATGGCGTATCACGGCGCTAGATAACAGCACTACTTTTTTAGGAAACCGTAGCTTTAGCAGTCAGGACGTCATTAGAAACCTAGCATGCATCCAAAAAAATGAAGCCAAATGCTTATTGCAAAAATATAAAAGTTACAGTTGAAAAAAAAAAATTTAAAAGAAAATCACATTTAAGATATTCTTTTGTTGTAAAAGTTTCTGCAGATTTCAAATCCTTTGAAATTTTTACTCTATCTTTAACGATCGCAAAGATAGGGCTTTTTTTTTAATTCTCTAGTCTAAGTTTCTAACACCAGTCAAAACTTTTGATTTGTTTTGTTTCTCAAACAACAATCTGTGAGAAAAGTAAATATAAATTATAACCAAAATTGATGATAACCTTTCGGTTTTTGACTATCGTTAGTTTAAAAAAATAATGTATTTTTTAAAAATTTTTTTGACATTTTCCTTTTTAATTAACAAATTTTAGGTCCTTGAAAAATATTTTTTTGGTTTTGAAAAGTCCTTAAAAGTCCTTGAATTTTTTTTGGATAAAGGAGTGGGAACCATGGAATTGTATTCGAGCTTTCTCAACACTTCCTTGGCGAGCTAGGTCTCCTGATCTCTCTCCCATAGAGCACATTATGGATAGGCAATAGGAATCCTCCCGGAATGTTGACCATTTAGTCCGACAGTTGGAGACGGCAAGAAATTCTGCAGGATGCCATCCAGGAACTTTTTCGGTCTATGCCGTGCCGGGTTACGTATCCAGGCCAGAGGTGAACCAATGCCTTATTGACTTCCTCCCTTTGTAATGGTCAAACTCTGAAATAAGTCATTCAATTGTTCTGAAATTTTAATCTTTTGTTTTTCGTTGTATGTTTTTCATATCCAACCATTTTTATCGCAATCGGACAACTCCTTGGTGAGTCTTTTTTTTATATAGAGTATATTTGATGGAATTACAGTTCTGCGTTTAAATGAAATCAGGAACTGAAAATACTGGTCTGTGTATAGAAATTTTTATGCTGTCAGTGTACTTGGAAGGGTTTAAGCCATACATTGAGCATAGCTGGTTCAGACAAATCACATGAAAGGTGGTTTATTTAAGTTTAAAGAGTTCATGTGTTCATAGAAGTGCATAAATTTAAATTACATTTTATTAAAATATTCAGGCCTGCGGTAGCAGGGAAGATGAGTTGCGGATTGGCGACTGGTGGGAATTCGAAACTCAATCCTACCAAAGACCCTCATGCATGTGGGGCTGGTGCACTTTAAATCTGTCATGGCTTCACATGTTCATGTTTTGTTTAAGTCTGGAGAGCAGGGTGCCATGTCAGGTGTTGATCTCATCATCTGACCATGGTTTAAAATGACAAGGTGTTGCCAACCACTTGTCATTTTAAAGCACTTGTATTTATAACCTGTCAAACAACCAACTGTATTTATGACCAATTTTTCTTAGTAAACTTTTTTCTAGAAGTTTTTATCATATGGTATCTGTTTTACTTTTATGCTTTTGTACTATCAGTAAAGTTGCACAAGCGTGAGTGCAGAAAGAGAAATACTAATCCTAAAAATTTTTTTAGGTTGCAAATAAAGAAGTAGAAAAAGACTTTAATTCTGTATACTCAAGACTTGTATTATGTAAAACATTTAGGTAAGTTGAGATTTTTTTTTCTTTGTCTTCAAATTGTCAATTTTTTTTATCAATAAATTTTATTTAACAATTGAGTTTGTATACCTTTAATTTTGAATGCAGGTAAGAAAATGTGTACCGTCTATTAACGAAAAACTTTTATGAAAATGGATCTATTTAGTAGAAGATAAAAATTCCTCATAAGTAGGGCAACTTTTTGCAACAAATGCAATTTTTTTTCCACACGATCTGCGCTGCATGCAAAGTCTTAAAACCAAAATTCCATCTACATGGAGTGTTTTGTGAGTGATTTATAATGGCAATATAAATGCAACTTTTTGCATAAATGCAACACCACCTGCAACTTTTTTAATTTAGCTTAAATTTAACTAATATAAAGTTACTATTTCATTGTTAAAATTTCAATAATTATTAATTAATTAAATTGCTGGCAGTATTGCACATATATCTCTACTATTATAAAAGGAAATGTTTGTTTGCTTGTATATGTGCTCTTTCCTGACGAATTTATGGCACTTACAGTAATAAGATTTGGCACACCGGTAGTTTAAAATGAATTTAATGATTATTGTTTTCTTTGGAATGACAACACCACAAAGATATGACAGATTAAAAAATTTTTCTCTGTGTTTCTGTTTGTTTTTTGGAGCAACGCTTTCAGCCGAAGAGCAAAACAAATAAAAAGTTGTAACAGCAGTTATGTAGTTCTTTTTTCTATCTCCTAGATCGTCAAAGATAGAGTAAAAATTTGACTGACTACGGATTTGAAGTATGCAGAAAATTTCACATTAGATCAAAACCTAATAATATAATTTTGTTTAAATAAATAATTTTTTAACTATAACTTTTATATCTTTTCAATACGAATTTTGTTGCCACGAAGAATGACCTTCATTTGATTCAAGGTACTCATTCATTTTGATTTCCTGAGCAACGGATTCGAGTGAAGCAAAAGAAATTATTAAAGTTATGACTGGCGTTCTTCAGTGTGGTTTTCTATCTCAGCGATTGTTAAAGATGGAATAAAAATGTCAATGGATTTTGAAATCTGCGGAAAATTTTACACCAGATAGATACCTTATATGTTTGATTTTCTTTTAATAAATAATTTTTCAATTAAATATTCATATTTTCGCAAGAGATTGTGACATCACGCTGATTGGATTTCTTCGCAATTCGAATTTGGCCGTATTTGACAATGACGTGGCCATCAGGGCGATGACTGTTATCCAATAGGCTAGGATTTCCCATTTGGTTTGCGAATTTGTAGCAATCAGAGGGGGTTAGTTAGGAATTAGCATTTTAACTGGAACAATAAAGTTGCTCTACTCATTAGAGGTTTCACACAAGGTAATATTTATGCTTTGAAAACTTTGAGTTGCGAGCAAGTTTTCGAAATTTAATACGAAGCATACAATTTTCTCATTTATATTTTGTTTGAAAGAAAAGGCTTTATTTAAATTATTTCATGCTATGTGTTTAGTCTCCATTTAACAGACTTGAGATTAAAAGAATTGAGGCGTTCGGAACTAGAGTGGATCAAGTCCACTTTCTGCTCAAACTCTGATAATCACACACACAGACTTTTGAATCTTTTTAGTACATATTTGAATCATGTCCCTAGTTACTTTGGTTCTCAGGAGAATGGCAGGAGTAAAGCCTGCCGAATAGGAAAAGTACGCACGAGAAGAAACTTTAACTCGACGTATCTCAAAATGTTATAAAACAGGGTGGTAACAGCACCTGGAAAACCAGGAAATCAGAGAATTTGCAGGAAACTTTTTAATTCTAAAAAAATCTGGAAATTCTCGGAAAATATTAAAATTTCACAAAAAAATCAGGGAAATGTTGTTAACTTCAATGGCAACTGTTATCATTTCTACTATTTAGAGATGTGCGATTATGAGTGCTTTTGAGAATCTAATAAATCTCATTCGAAGAAATTGTAATTTGAATAAAGAACCCCCGGCGTTGTAATTTTTGAACAGTGCGAATGCCGCTGCCGTTTTCTGTGTCTCATCGCCGCTCGGCTAGGGATACGACTTGTGTATACAGTTTGAAATTTGTGTAACTAATGGTGGTGTTTTTTTTGTGCATTAAATTAATATTGTTTGCTTGCAATTATATTTTTGTAGAATTTTTTATGTATATTTGCATTTGATTTTGACGTATGGTATGATAATGTAAGGTCAGATGTAATAATAAGTTCATGATCAAAATATTTTGTATTTTTTTTCTCTCCATTTTTTTTCAATTGCTATTGCAAGAGTTCCATTAAGGGTTCCAACCCTTACAAAAAATACAAAGTATTTGTGGAGAATTGTCTGTTTACCCCATCTGACCCTAAATATTTAAAAAGTATTGTTGTGTGGATACTGTATATCGATACCAATCACGGATCACAACATTTCTTAAGGGAATTGTAAAATAAGGAACATTTTTGTGACACTATCAAGGAACTTTTTTTCAAGGATTTTGTTGCCACCCTGTTAAATGAACTTGATCCACTCTAGTTCTGAATACCTCAATTGTGAGTTGTATTATGAAAGTAATTATTCTTAATAGTAAAAGAATATTTTTTTGGAATTAATTGTAGTTCAATTTTTAAAATGAATTGAATCAAATCAAATAAGAGAGTATCTCTTTTTGCTGAATTATCTTTAGTCATCCATATCCTTTTGTAGAAAAACATGTTAACTTTAAGACCATGCGTTTAAGTCATGTGGGTACATCCTTTTAGACATCTTTGTTGGATCCAAATGAAGACACCCCCTCTTCTCTTGAGGTATGCTGACTTACTTAACATTGTTTGTCTTGGGTTCGGTGCAGCTTGGCCAAATATGGCCTTTGTGCCCCCAGACAAAGTTGAAAGTCAACAGTTTTTCAATCGTCCTAGAATCTGAATGATTGGATTTACAGCGATCTTTCTCAGTCATGAAGGTATATTGATTATCAAGTTTGAACTCGAAATTATGTGTCTAGCTTCTTTTCATCGGAAATCAGGCCAGAATCTTTGTTGAACATATATTTTCCTTCTACGTAAAGTTCGCTAAATTCTCATGTGATTTTGTGAGTCTGTTCCATTACCGATTGTACTTTTTATGACCTCGGAATTTATTTTTATAGGTTAGATGAAGATGGAAAAGTCTTGACACCAGAAGAAATTCTTTATCGTGTAAGTAATTACTATTATTGGAACACCTTTTATGAAACCAAATTTATTAGTACATTTTTTTCACATTACATTTGATCACCATTTAACATTCTTCCACCCAATCTAGTGTTCCTGTTTTTTATTTGTAAACTCATTAGACATATAATAAATAAATAATTACTTAAATTAATTTTTTTAATCTAGTCTGTTCAAGCAATAAATTTATCACATGATGCTGCAAATGCACAAATGGATGTCAAACTTCGTTCTCTTGTATGTATTGGATTAAAGTAAGTGTCATTTAAAGTTCTAATTATTCTGCATGCAATATTGTACTCAAAGCCAATTATGTATCCATAATTTATGTGACAGTTTCACAGGTGGCCCTAGCATGTATAATGCCCATCCAAAACCAAATTAAGGTCTTTCCAACAAATCCTTATGGGCACATGTCCTTAGGGCTTCACAAACCCAAGGTGCTTTAAAGATCTTTTCTTTTTTGTTAGGGTTTACTGTCATTATAGCAGACATGGGGAGGGGCGCGATCTTTTCTTGTTTTCATCTCGTTTCACCTTACACCCAATCCCTTTTTCTCTTTAAATGTTTTTTATGATGTTTGTCTTGTATATTTCAGAAAAAATTGTCAATCTTAGATAAGTTTTGAGTAATTTTAATTGTGAATTTTTAAATTATTATTTCTTTTTTTTTTTTACTCATTTTAGCTTCAAATTTATGTAAAATAGATGGGCCTAAGTGTAAAATGAAATGCTCATTCACATACTTTCCAAAGTGATTGTATGTGGGAGTGAAAAAACATATTTTAAATGTGAATTTCCATGCATTTATACTGTTCATTCTCTAATTTGCATGGATTAACACAGAAAGGAATTGATTTGTTGTGTGTAGAGAAGGGTATTTTCTTGCTTTACCTTATGATTATTGGTGTAGAACGTGGTGTAGACTATTTGTAGGTAAAGTGAGAAAGTGTTAAATACTCTGTGAACACTTTTACCCCAATTAAATGAATAGATTCATTCAAATCACATGACTCAAATGCCAATTCGCTTGAGCCAGACTGTAAAATCTCTTTAGTGATTATTTTATTTCATGATCTATTTTGTTTATTAGTATTTTGTTGTCAATGCTTCTGTGTTTCGGAGTGTGTTAAAAAAAAGTATTGAATAAATTTAGAAACAATGTGACTAATCAAGATTTAAACTTCAATGCAAAATGTCTTACTGTTTTGGTGGAGCGAGACATGTTCTAGGAGAGACGCCATGACCTGCTTTTGAATTGTTTTCCCACTCCTACATAAGAAGGCGAGAAGTGTTTTTGAAAATGTAAAAATATACTCTTTATAAAAAGAGCAGAGAAGGAGTTGTGTCGGGCTTGTCCACTTGGAACGGCGTTGACTGGTCCTTTAGTGACAAGTCCCGTTTCCAACCGTGTCCTGATGACAACCGCAGACGCGCCTGTAGACGTGCAGGGATTATGCCCTGACTATTGCACGCCACACATGCCCACAACAGGGAGTTATAGTTTGGGGTGACATCTCCTTTGATAGCCCTTTGGTAGTCATTTCTACACACTTACAGCACAATCGTATGCAGAATGCATTCTACAACCGATTGTGTTACTGCTCCGTTAGCAACACCCCGAAGCCTGGCCACATGCATTGCAATACATTGTTTTCGAGCTTAACAACAGCCAGTTATATCTCCTGATCTCTCTCCCATAGAGCACATTATGGGAAGGCAATAGCAACCATTAAGCCCGACAGTTGGAGACGGCAAGAAATTCCGCAGGACACCATCCAGGAACTTTTTTAGTCTATGGCACGCCGGGTGACGCATCCAGGCCAGAGGTGGACCCACTCCTTATTGATTTCCTCTATTTGTAACGATCAAATTCTGAAATAAATCAATAAATTGTTCTGAAATTTTAATAATTTTTTTTCGTTGTATGTTCTTTACATCCACCCATTTGTATCGCAATCGGACAACTCCTGGGTGCATCGATTTTTTGGTTTAGAGTGTATGTTCTAGGAAAGTTGCCACAACTCGCTATTTAATTAAGTTTTTCCACCCTACATATGAAGGCGATGAAGCGTATTCAAAAATGTAAAAATAGATAAGTTTTCACTGACACTTGACTCGACAATAGATCGTTTGAAATCTTGTTGGTGAAAAAATTCCAAAAAAGTGTTCGGTGATGGCAGATTTGCTTCTTTTCTAATTTTTAGCACAGAACATGTTTCTTGCGATTGGAATTTCAAAGCGCTCCTTGTATACTTCCTTGTCTATTTTCTGATCAAATTTTACATTGTCAAATCAAGCTAATGCTTCCCCCTTTATATGAGGCCTAGGAAGGCCAAGTTTAAAAAAAAGTGAGGTTCGTCAACATTGTTAGAGACCAACATTTTTAAACTTATATTTCTCCTCGTGATTTCCTTCCTGATGCTAGCAGACACCTCGCACATCAACAACGTGGTCATTGACAATCTTAGATTGATGCAATATTTTTTGCATTGATGAAGTTTTTAGCTTACGATTAGTAGTCATTGTTCTGAACGTTGTTTGATTCTGCTTTTTGTCTGTTTGTCTAAAAATACATGTGTTTCATTGCTGACCGTTTGCATTCCAGTGAACAAGTTCTCCATTTGTGGTTCGAAGTCCTCTGTTCTTGTATACCCGTTGTACAGAAGTGGTATCATCCCTGGTCTTTTATCAATAGTCCTGGTTGGGTGCAAATTAAATGTGAACTGAGGTAGAGATTTCATTTATTTCTAAGAGTGCTTGCTTTTTACTTACATTTATCTCTTAAATAAAAAACCCTACAGATTAATTTTAGTAAGATCGCTAAGTGTTACGTTTTCAAAAAAAATTTTGAAAAGATCTTAAGGTTATTTTAATTTAGTAAATCCAGTAAAACTCGCATGCTATAATTTATAATATGCATGATATAATTTTAATATGCATTTGTAATATATTCCTGTGGTGTCTTGTTTTTGTGTTCGTGAGTGCTAAGCACTATTCTAAAATGTTCATGAACCACTGGTAAATGCTTGCTGAATGGTTGACTGGATTATTTGGATGACATTGGGAAATTATTGTAGTAACAGCTATCCAATTTCCTTTAGTCTAGACTATTGGTTATAGTCACAAAGATGACCACTTGGAGTGCTGTATGCAAAAAAGAGATTAGGGGAAAAGAGAGATACTTGTTTCCCTACAGGTATTCTGAAAACTAGTATTTAAAACCTTTTTACTTGCTACACTACATAAGGCCTTACTAAGTAAACCTCAGAAACTACCCAGAAGCGTCATTTGTAAACATACCGACAAGTGAGCCAAACAACTTTTGAAGCATTAAAACTTTTATTCAGCATATAAACGAAGCCTTTCTCTTCGAATCCCGTTTTCACAGCCGCGATTCTTTGGCATCAGCATTTGTTGGTAACGCTTGGTGTTAAAAGTCACCACAAAGCTATGGGAGCCAAAACGTATAAATGGGTTTCCTTCTCTGTTGGAAGGAAAAAATTTTGACTGCTCTTTATTAATAATTAAACAGAAAACAAGAACAATTTTAAATTCAAGTGAGTCAAATTAGGGCTGTTCTAAAAAGTTGTGGAAGCCAGTCTTTTTCCCAGTTTCGAATGTGTACTGTATGCAATGCTCTACTTGACTGATCATTAGCGAATAACCTTTGTGTGTTCTTTCTTTAAAGGCTCCTTGCACAGTTTGCTTTTAATTTGAATCCTGAGTGGGAACTGCCCCTGAAGAAGGAGCCCTCTCAGCCCCTGAAGGAAGGTGTACGCGACATGCTCGTGAAGCACCACCTCTTCTCCTGGGACTTGTGACAGTAGCTCTCTTGCTATGGAAACAGAATGCCAAAGTACTTTAGGAAGGTCGACCGCTTTTCGCGATTCAGTCGAGCTTTGTCGACCGCTTTCCCAGATGCCACCCTCCCACGGCAGATGCTCAATACTCCTTGTTGCAGAAACTCCTTCTGTTTCTTACTTTAAGTTACTTTTCCTCGCTCTTATCGACGGCAGCGGTTCTCAAACTTTTGGCTCAAGGCATCCGACTCCGTCAAAAAGTCCATTTTCGACCCAAACTCCGCATTTCGGTTCATTCAATGTTCTTAATATTTAGACATTTTCTTTACAAAAACTGTTTTTATTTTGTGAATAGAATCGGTGAGATGGCAATTCGAATAGATCTCGACAGCAAAACTTTTGCACGAGAAACACGATAACTAAAAACGTGCTCTATAGTTCGTATGAAACTGAATGTTCTGATTTTGATATTTGAAGGCATGAAATAGAATATAAGTTATCTTGAAACTTTTTAGAGATTGTGGCACGAGAAAAAATTCATTTTTTCTGTTATATCAATATTAATACGTCACTAGTGGAAAGGAATATCTTTTAGTTGAGTCTTGTTCATATGGAAACTTTATGCAAAATTTTTGGTAAATGTTTTCCAGTTGAAATATGGACATAATTTTTTTACCTAAATTTTCCAATTTTCTAGTGATGGTTAGCGTTTTTTTTAGTTTTGTGTGTTTTATATAAGTCGTTTTACCTTGAAATTAAAAAATAGTATTGGAACATTAAAAAAAGACTACAAACATAGTTGGATACCTCGAAAGACCTTTAGGGAAAGTCTCACCTCAAACATTTATTTTTATTCAACACTAACGCCCATCTTGTAAACTTTAGACAGGCTTTATACCAGACTGATTTCAATACAAAATCTTGAGTTACCGAATTTTACATATTTTTTCTCTATGTTTTAAATTTTGTGTCTTGTGCTTGGTGTGGCCCTTACGCAATATAAATCAAATCAATCAGCCAAATTTTGAGTGGTAAAAAATCAATTTATTTACACACCAGAATGATATTTTTAAGTGCATTCAGTGTTAACCATGAGTTTTCGTTATCATAAATTTTACAATTTCTATCACAATAGATACAAATCACTGCTGTTCTGTAAAATTGATACTATGGGACATTATTCGTGACATATTATTCATGAGTTTGACCTATAACTGGGATATACCTATGTTATGAATTTGGAATTTTACATAAGCTTGTTAACGTGATATTTTAACTATATGATACCAAATTGGCAGTTTAATTTCAACTCTATTATTATAGCGATTGTTAGGTAATTGAAACAACATAGTCAAAATTCAAGTTGTTAGTTGTACAAAATTGAATTGTTTCATTCCATTTTGTAAAAGTTGTTCGAGCAATAGCTATTTAGGTTAGTTTGAAAAGAGAAAAGATTGAGAACCGCTGAACCATGCTGATGCATTCCATTTTTACTAGAATGATGAGCAATGCTTTTCGAGTGTAAATACTCATTTAACTCCTTGTGACCGTTTTTGCCCGAAGCCTTCGAATTGGATTTATTTTTCTATGAAATAATCTATTTACGGAAACTCGTATGACGTTTGGTTTGCAAGCAATGGTACATTTTTATTTAAGACTGCAATTTTGCCACTTAGTTTAGACATGCTTGATTTGAGCCATGGAGCTGCACGACAGTGCTAAAACTGAGCTCTCAATGCTCTAATGAAATTGTTCAGCCATCTGGTGATGGGAACACATGGTCTGGAAGGCAAAAATCGGTGCAGGATAAGAAAATATGTGCATAAACAGGTTTAGGGTCAAAAAGTGGCAAAAGAGAATTGCGGTGATAAAATTGAGGTATGCTTTTTATTGAAAATAAGAATTCACATCAGTGAAAGTAAATGAGATGCTGTTATGCACTATCTACCAACAAGTAATTGGACACCTCTGCAATCGATGATATTTCTCCTTGTTTGGCACAGGACCCTTGGTCGCAGTTTCCATGTTGACTCAATTCCCAGACCTACTGCACCATTTTGGATGACTGCGCTTTCTTTGTTGTGGCAGTTTTACGGAATGGACCCATGTTACTTTCAGGATGACGATGCCACCTTTCATGTTGCGAGGTCCACCATGGCTTGGTATGATGACGATGTGGTCCATCGAATGGACTGGCCTGCGCATTGTTCAGACCGTAACCCAATCAAGCAACTCTGGGACGAGTTGGAGCGTCGACTGAAGGGGTGCCCCCACCGTCCGACATCGGTGAGGGAACTGACCTGTCTTCTCCGAGCCAAGTGGCAGAGCATACCGCAAACCATTGTACAACGACTGGTTGAGAGTATGCCACGAAGTGCCGCAGCTGCAACAGCTGCTCGTGGTGGCTCCACCGACTATTGAAGGTGATTTAACTTCGTTTTCCTTTGCTTTCACAGGCATCCAATTATTTGTTGGTAAATAGTGGTAAGATAATATTCAGTGGTCTGAAAACCTTTATATGAATATGGATGTCATACTTATTATAAATGGAATGAAATTAAGTATAAAAACGTGAATAACGCCACTTTGCTGTCACTAGATGTGAGCAGCTGAGAAATTTTAGTGATGATGTTATGGGCTAGTTTGCTGGTTCTTATATAAAATTCGTCATTCCTTTTTATGTACATTTTTGTCTCTTCCTATTTTAAGTATTTTTTTAATCAAAGAAAATTAATGATTAGTGTAAAATCCCACCAGACCAAAAGCTCTGGAACTCTCCATCTTGCATTTTGATTTGGCCTTGCTGTTCTGCGGCCGAAGGCTGACATACGATCACAAGGAACCCTCTGCGTTTACTATCGTATTGTTTGAATCGGCTCAAACCTCTTGCATTTAACGTGCATTTTTATAATTTGCACTAACGGATATGTTATTTTATGTACCTAAACAAACGTCCTTCCGGCTCTGTTGTACTGCATTTTAAGGTTTTTAAACTTTTGAAAGCACCTTTTAACCTCTCGTGTGCGTGTCAGCTACACAGCTCTTCGAGATGCCGAAGCCAGTGCTAAGTTATTACAGTTTGATGTTTTCTCAATGATGCCGAGCTTCTCCATCAGCTCCATTCATATTTTTGCAATCGATCTGGAACGGTTTAAACGAAAACAAATTGACTCTACCTTAACTCAGAAAGATGCATTTTCGTGGTGAATTGTTTCAAATAATGCCCTTTACTTTTACTGTGCAGAATGATTCTTGCAATCTGATTTCTATGAGTCTGCAATGATTGAAAGAGGCGACACGAATGGCAGGGTATGAAACATTGCAAAGCAGAGGTTCTCATCCGACTTTATGTAGGAATTGTGGGATTGCATAACCAGTGCGGTATAAATTGCTTTCAGGAAAGTTAGTTTAATATCGAATTGGCTTATCACGTAATTAAATATGGCCGCTATTGAAGCTCAAAATTGTTGACCTCTGCTCTACATCTTGAACCATCCGTGGAAATCTCGCTTCAATACAGAGAAGTTGATCACTCAGCATTTCAATTTTTAAGCATTCAATCCTGCTGTGATTGTAATTGAACTCAACCTGTGGGCTTAACATAAAATGTGTATAGTTTGGATTGTAACATTATTCTTTTAGAATTACGTCGAGTAAAAACGGGGGACACGTTGAGGGATTGCGTGCCAGAAGTGGTTCCAGCCACGGCCACATTATATAATTTTAAATTCTTGTATTTCTAAATCACTTGAGCAATTCTAATGAAAATTCCCTAGAGAGGTCAAAGAGATTAAGAACCGTGAGTGTAACAAATTTTTACTTCCAAAATGATGCTTGCATTTCAGTGTTGAGGCAGTTTATCTTTCTCCTACAATTTTCCAATCTCTGCGAGCTGTTTGATTTCATGTTGCAAGATTTTGACTCTTAGCTCAAGTACTTGTACTTTAATTACACTCTCCCTGTTCCTAGGTGCTTAACCGGTATTTTTATCGATCCATATCTTCCAACATGAAAAACTGTGTGCATCGTCAGGCACGTATTCAGAAAGCAATTTCAGGGGGCAATCTGGCCAGTTTTCTATTCCAAATTATCCAAAAAGCTGTATTGCTAAACAAACAGGTGATGATTTTTTGACTGTTTTCGTGCACCTCTGATAGACAAAACTTCGATTGACGTTGATTAAATGAACTTAGGTGTATATTTTTTACGCTTGAAACTTTCTGAGCCCCGATAAAACTTCCTCTGAATAACTTATGGCCTAGGCGAATGGACAGTTTATTCTTCTTGTCCTCTCTAACCCCTTTCCTCGGGAGCACATCTGTACGGTCTTGACGAACCCAGAGTGGGAGCCAGTTGTGTGGATGATTTTATTTAGGACCGTAGGTAGGGTCAGTAGATATTAAACTCATGAAAAGTGAATCGATTCTTCAGTTCAATTACTTTCATAACTTGTTAGGCAACATGAATGTGAGTATGACAGGCTTCGTAAGTGGTGGTGCTTCAAAAATTCGGATATCCTTTTTCTTGTTTTTTGGGTGAATGTTTCTTTTAAGGTCATTTTTATAATTGCTACGAAAAAAATGCTAAACAAAAACGCACCCAGTCATCTCAGTTTACCCTCGGGATGGGAATTGAATAACATATTTCAAATTCATTCATTCAATAAATCGGCTTCAAAATGATTGAAAACTGACACGAAAAAAAAGACTGCCTGACAAGTAAATAAATAACAATAGTTGACTTTGACTGTAGAAAGAAGTTTCGAAAAAATCGAACTGAAGAATCGATTCGCTTTTCATCCGACTTGGAGCCAGTTCAGCTAAGACACTCCCCGATAAATACCCATTAAGCAAGCGATCTTTCTTTTCACAGTGACTCGCCGTTTCTTGTGTTTGGTGCAGTTTGGTCAAAGAGGTCCTTGCGTTCTAAAACCCAAAACCACATAGGTGGATTCTTTGCTTGTTTTGGAAACACTGATCCTGTTACTGATATTAAATGAGCATTTTGTTTGTAAACGTTTTCAGATATCTGTCAACTATTTTTCCACATGTGCGTTTAGCAAAACTTTGATTAACTCCCTGAGCAGTGCTTTTACCTCACCACACACTTGACGTGTTTGCATGCACTAGAAGATTTGTTTGTAATTTTGACTAAAAATCCAGTTTTGTTTTCCCATAGACCATTAGCTTATGCTTAAAATAATTGAATTGTGAAAAACTCAGATGAAAGGAATTGTTAATTTTGTAATTTGGATCTAATTAACTCATTAGCGTGCTTTTCGAGCAGTGATATCTCGAACTGTAATTGATTGAGAACACTTCGTGTTGGAAATTATTCGTGTATAATATTATTTATTCTTTTGACCCTCAGTCAACAGGGAATAGGGTTCTTTGCAATTATTTTCATCAAGTAAGCATAAAAATCAACTAAAATCGCATTCCTTAACTAATAACCGAGTGAAGGTCAAAACAGCCACTGTTTTATATCTACATACTTGCCAACTTTTAAGGAATATCCTTAATTCTTTCGGATTTTCACTTAATTTTACTGATTTACGGATGGGTCTGCCTTTTTTTTTACGGATTTTTAATATTTTGATGGAGCAATCGAAATATTTCATTCTCTGCTAAATCCATAAAAAACCCTAAACTTTGTTTTGAGCAGAAATTCAGTGCAGATTTATTAAAGACCAAAAAAGTTATTGCAGCTTCATTGAAATTTTCTGCAACTCCCTCTTCTGGATAAAACACTAAATGGAACAACTGTGTAAATAGAACATTGATTTCCCCCCCTTTCATCTACTTGTAAATACGCTTTATGAACACCCGTGATGTGTAATCCTGCTAAATTTAAATGGTATGTAACAGTTTTGGATGAAATGTGTAGGTACTTGTGAAGTGAATGTTTTTTTACAGTGGATGTGTTCAGTTTGGTATTAAAACACTACCGCTTTGCAAGGTTTCTGCAGTTGATAAAAATGTGAACTTTTACTTATGCATTTTTCAGGATTCCCACGGGTCAGGAAAAACCTGAGAAACCTAGAATTGTCAGAAAATTTAATTTTGTCCAAAAAAATCAGCCAAAATTACGAATTTTCGTCTAAAACCTGGAAAATTGCATTAAAGACTTGGAAAATGATTGATCATGGCTTCTCAGACGCTTTGAAGAAAAATAGCCAATAAGATTCGTACACAGTTTCGTATCACTTTATTTTATAAATTGAATTTTTCAACCGATTTTAAAAGAAACAGCTAATATTTAACGGATAAAGAATTTGTTTTTTCGTTACTGACTTAAATTGAAGAATTTCATGCTTATGATACATTAATTCACAAATTGATTTTTAAGTTAAATATCTTGGATTATTTGAATAAGTTATTTTTACGCAAAATGACTTGTGCTCTGTGTATTAATTTTTTATAGTGTATAGTTCTTAAATTGGTGACATAGTTTGGACAGTTGGTTTTTAAATTATTTCTTGGTTTTTCACCTTAAAAATGTTGTGAATTGCTTAAGCATAAACTGGAATTTTGTAAGCATTTGTCTGGAAAAGTCAGGGAATTTTATTTCTGAAATAGAGTGGGAACCCTGATTTTTAAATACAAATAATACTTAGTGATTGTGGCATATACTGATGTACACATTAATTCATGTATTTATGTTGTGTTTTATGGCAAGGGACGTTTGGCGCAAAAGTTTTACCGATGCACTGTTTACAAAGTTGGCAAGTGTGTTATAATGATTCGAAAATAATTATAATAGATGAATTCATTGTTGAGCAATATGTAAAGCATATTGCTAAAACACAGTTCCTCAGAAATGAGTTTAAAGTTTTGGAAACATGTCTGCACGTAGACAGTACTTAACGAAACACCCTTGTAACTTGCAAAATATTCCAAGATCTTGGTGTCATTTGAAAGCTAAGGAGTTTGAAAATATTTTAAAGCAGTGTAAAAAACGACATTTCTTGTTTTCTAGTGTATACACATGCATGATTCAGTAATTCCATCTATTAACTGAAGAATCCATAGATTTGTCCTTCAGAAACATATTGATCTAGAAGGTAAAAACTGGCAGTCACGCAGAGAAGGTGGAAACTGATGTGTGTGAGCCCCTCAAAGGGTTAAGCTACCTTAAGCTTTCCTTTTTGTAGAATCAATAACATTACACCCCTCTTTGAATACGCCCCTGACATGTACGGACATGTATGTAATCCTTCTTGTAAGCCCTTGCTTTGCGGAGGTGACCTAAGATATTTTTTGGAGTGCCCCATTCAACCTCACGGGATCTCGAACCTGTGTCATGAAACATTCCACATTTTTATTCTAAATGATTTTAGACCTCAATGAATGCTTGTGTTTGTTTACTATGCAATAATTGTAAAAACGGTGCTTGCTTTTTATGGTCTGATGTCTTGATTGTATTTTCTTAGAGAGCTCTTTTTGTTTTCAATGGTTTATTGAATCTTTCCATTTTACTGCATTTCGTTATCTTTGTCTATTTTCCTTCTTCCTAGTCACGTTTATATATTTTAAATGTATTTGGCAAATGTCTTTCTAAAGATTTCGATCGTTTTACTGCTTGCGATATGGAGGATGTAAACTGTCTTCCACATATCCAAAGTTCATATATTTATGTATCTATAGTCTGTTTCGCCTTCGAAAGATCCTGTCGTGGTGTTGGAACCGCCCACATCATTTAAGTTATTTTATAACTGAAAAATTGAAACCATAAACAAAATGTTAATTTCTAGTTCCAGTAGAATTTTTTCAAGCAAAAAAAAAATTCAAGTGCTTTGAACATTACGCTTTATTAAGGTTATGGCAAACTCGCGATTATACTAAATTAATCAGGTGTGTGGATTTTTTATATTTAAAAAATTCTTTTAGTTAATTTTTAAAATTATTTTCCGAGAAGCCTAAACGGTGTTTTTTCTAAGAAATTCTTCCTTGGTAAACATGTAAAATTGACTATTCCTTTGGTATATAATAAATTGTAAAACTAAATGGTTTATATAAGAAACCATTCAAGTTTAAATTAGAACGTGAAGTGTACATTGTCCACACATTTCTTAAAAAAAGGTGTGAAAAGTACTAATTTTCTAATCACAATTCAACTCATTTTGTATCAAACCTATTATATATTTCTTAACTCTCAGCTCCCTTTGTCAAAGAGTTATGTCCGTGTATTAATTGTAGCCAGCAATAAGCAAAATGAACTTTGTTAAATTTACCTGCTTAATTGAATAGGATGAAAACATTTTAAAGGATGCTTAATTTCCATCTCCAAGAAACTACAAACCCTGGATTATTACCAAATATTAATACATAACTAGTTGACAATCGTAAAAATATAAATTATATGTAAAATTTCAAACTAATAGTTGTGTTTGAAGTGCAAAGAATATTAATATGAAGAAAGCTTAGATTATAACCATGGTTCGATGAAAAGTCTGATAAAAGTCGGTATCTTCTTGAAAGTGAAACAGAGTATAATATTCATTTTATCATTTCTGGAAATGTACTTTTATGGCGATGTTTGATGTATAACCAAAATATTTCTAGAACAGTTAAGTGTTTTATTCTCATGTCTTTGATGTAGTACAATTTCCTTCAGCACTGTGATACATTTAGTTCCTTTGATATTCAGTCAATTTACAATTCTTCATGATAGTTCAGTTTTTTTTACTAAAATAAATTTTGGTCTTCGGAAATTTTGTTTGATATTGAAAAGTAAACTTAAAACAATGCAAATGGTTTATTGGGGCCATTCACGCATCACATAGTCAAGAAGTTGCCTGTAGAGTACCCCAAACTCTAAAATTGTAAACATATTTTTGTATCTTATTGTGGCTACTTCAAAAATTGAGAGCAAAATATTCTAATGTAACCTAAATGTTTTGCAAAACAAATTTGAAGAATATCACTCAAGTATCGTTCTATGCAATGATAAATTGTTAGTCTTTCCCTCTCAAAATCAAAAGGTTCAGCATAGTTAATTATTAATAGTATTTTTGTACGAAAATAAATGCATTTTCTCTAGGAACAAAATTTAGAACCAATCATGCTAGATAAGTGATATGTTTATAAATTTGTGATTATTTTTTGATATTGCTCTTTCCGTCTCTTGCTATTTTTCTGTTGGCATTGATTAACTGTATAGTTTCTATCTTTCCAATTCAGTTATAACAATTTTGATACTAAAAACAGTATTTTTGAACATTTAGTAATGAAACAAAACCATATTTAAATAGTTTTTTCTTTCATTTACATGAAAAATACTGTTTTATTGATCGTGTCATTTTACTGTTTGAAAATATTATACTTTCCGAAATAACATCAATTCTCGGATCTTACAACTAGTACAACGAAACGTAAACTTCAGAATAGTTTGTTTCAAATGTGTTATTTACAAATAAAATTAACTATGGTAACTTCGATTGTTATTTTCTGTCAAATTACTAAATGATTTCATTAACAATTCGGTTTTTTTTGGTCCTTTCATTGAAATTAAAAAATTGTGGTAAAATGATAAAAGTGGTTATAAAATTAATTTAAAATTTGAGCACAAACCCAATTTTATCTGCATTCCAAGTACTTTTATTTGAATGATGCACACGGAACATTTTAAAAGAATGCTTTCTATTGAGATGTAACACGCTTGTTGTCATTCAAAACATGCTTTTGGTATGTTTTATAATTGGAATTGAATGTCTTTTTTTAAGCATGTTTTTTGTTAGTTTTCAAATTAGTTGCAACAATACATTTTATGTATTCAAGATTGCACTTGAACTTGTATATATGGTGTACAAACTGTAAAATTTATTTTTAAGTGTGTAACTAATTTTATGAAATAAAGTAGTGTTGCATAAATTATGAGCCGTGTTTTGTCAAATCCTTTTTCGAGTTCAACGTGTTCAAATCCATGTTTCTGCCATTTCAAACCACAAAAGTATAAATGGATTTAAATATTGAAATGTTCTTTTTATACTACTAGGGGGTTCCGCCCCCTGCTCGCTTACGCTCGCCAACCCCCGGGGATTGCTACGCAATCCCATTTGGTTTGCGAAGCAAACCAACACTCCTTTTACATATGGCATTTGGTTTGCTTCGCAAACCAACATTCCTTTCGCAGAGTGAAACTATCTGAATAATTATCCTGATTTCACTTTACGGTCCATGGCGTCACAGCGAGGGCTTCGCCCCCTACTCGCTAACCCTCGCCGACCCCCTACGCAATCCCGTTTGGTTTGCTTCGCAAACCAATACCTCTTACGCAAGTGATTTCACTCTTTTTTACTTTAACACTTACTGCACCTTAAACTAATAGCCGCATGAGTAAAAAATCTTCTGCATCTTGTTCCCTGTACAATTTTAAGTAAACCCTGTTAATCTCCAAACTTTACGATATGTACTTTCTCGGTAAACCGTCTGTGAACAGATGGAAAAAAGCGAGCCTTTTTCCTCGCCAAATAAAAAGAAATCGTTTTTATGGCAATTGTTGCTACAATAAATTTGATATCTGCCAAACCCGATAGTCAAAAATACAACCCTCCGCGAAATAAAAAATACGAAATTTGTGTCACCAACTTTTGATTGCATCTAATTTATTTATGAACCAATTTTTAAAATAATGGTACCGTAAGAAAGAGTACAGTCTGAGGTATACTGCGCTATTTTCAAAATAAAAAACTAATAGTAATACGATATAGATATGACAGTTTTAGTTAACGGTTGTAACAAAAAGCGAAAATATCCAAAGATTCCGAATTTTGTATGACCAACTTTTGATCGCATCCAATTTAATTATTAACCGATTTCAAAAATAATGGTACCGTAAGAAAGAGTACATTCTGAGGTATACTGCGATATTTAAAAAATTAAAAACTAATAGTAATAAAAAATAGATACGGCAGTTTTAAAAAAAAGTAACAAAAATGTCCTGATTTTTCCCGAATTTCAAAAAAATATTATCAAAACTGATTTGAAATTTCAAAAAAAAAACTCGACGAGCTGCAAAAATTTACGTTGAGAGGTACTTTTTAAAAAAAACCTCACGGCTGAAGACTGAAAATTTGTATGTGTTTTGCTCACTCGCGGAAGAAATTTCGCTTCTTCAATTTTGACACTTAATAAACCCTAAACTAATAGCCGCATCGGAAAAAAAATCTTAATAATTGTCCAGGGAATATGATGAAGAACAAATCATGTTAATTTTGTTTTTTTCCGATCAGTACTTTCTCGGGAAATTGTTTAAGAATCGAGCTAAACAACACAGTTTTCAATCCTGCGGCGGCGGTAACTTTTTTTTAAATATAGAGAGACTAGGAGGCTCCGCCCCATGCTCGCTTTCGCTCGTCACCCCCACCCCCGATTTAAATTTTGAAATGTTCTTTTTACACTACTAGGGGCTCCGCCTAATGCTCGCTATCGCTCGTCAACTCGCTTCGCGAACTATACTTTTCAACAATGAGGGGGAGGGGATTGCTTCACAATCCATCCCCATTTGTATCGCTGCTGGATTGATTCCGGACCTCTAGTACGACTTTAATTAAAGGAAATCGATCGCTCAGACCGATCTGAAGGCGACAGAACTTACATAGAAACCATAGGAGCACTTCACAAAAGAAGACTAGCAGGAGACCGTTGAGAGACCAAAATATAGTCATCGTGGAAGTTCGGTCGCTGGCGACTTTTCTTTTTGTCGTGGTTTATTTTATTCCAGAAACAAAACAACAGGGCTTTTTTTTCCCCTCTAGCACAAGTTTGTATCTTCGCGATCGTTAAAGATGGAGTAAAAATTTCAGCGGATTTGAAATCTGCGGAAAAATCTACACCACAGATCGACACCTTAATGTGATTTTCTTTAAATAACTAATTTTTTTATTGTAACTTTTACATTTTCGCAATACGAATTTAGCCGCATTTGACGAAGATATTAATTACGAACACCAAAAAGTGCTATTTATCTCGATTTATAAAAAAGATATACCTTGAATGGAGTACTTAGTTGCCTTATTTACTGCTTTATATAAATAGCAACTAAAAATAGAATGAATATTTAATTGTATTCGATGTTTTTAAGAGCTTATAACAAAGGTGATAGTAGGTCGTTTTATTTCTGAGATAACGTATACCGACAACGGTCCGTTTAGGTTTTCACGCGTGGCAAATGACTTTAGAATAAAGACATTAAAAAATATAATTTCAAACTGAGTGTTTAAATTTAGCTTTATTTTAAAGACATTCACGGACCGTTGTCGGTATTATGTTATGTCAGAAATAAAATGACCTACAATCCCCTTTATTGTAAACTCTTCAAAACATCGAATACAATTAAATATTTATCCTATTTTTAGTTGTTATTTATATAAAGCAGTAAATTAAGGCAACTAAGTATTCCATTCAAGTTATAATCATTTCTATAAATCGAGATATATAGCCCTTTTTGTGTTCGTAATTAATATTTTCGTCCAATGCGGCTAAATTCGTATTGCGAAATTATAAAAGTTGGAATTGAAATTTATTTATTTAAAGAAAATCACATTTAAGGTGTCGATCTGTTGTAAAATTTTCCACAGATTTCAAATCCGTTGAAATTTTTAATCTGTCTTTAACGATGCTGATACTAAACAATTCCAGTCCAAAATTTTGTTTTGCTTCTGTTGTTGTCGTGTCTATGCATACAGTACTAGTGCAAAAGTTTAGAGTCCTCCAAAAGCCTTGGTGACAAGATCTGCAAGTTCTGGAGCTCGATGGCTATGGAGGATTTCGATTGGGGGTGCTCCAAGTTGAAAGAGGGAACCGATAATGGCCTGGCAGTCAAAAACATGATCTGGAGTTAGTTGCGATTGGGGACAGTACCTGCAGATGGGATAGGATTTTATATTAGTTCGTGAATCTTCATGCCTTTGAAATGTCCAGTACGTAGCCTAGCTATTGTAGAGGAGAGGTTTCTTGGCCAGTTTAGATCGGGGATTGTTGCCTTCAGTGGCGTATATAGGAGTTTATTTCGGGGGGTGCCAAATATTCTCTAAAGCAATTTAGTATACATCGTACAAATGTATTAATTTTGGGGTAAACAAACATTCGAAAGATATTTAGGACTTCAGGATATCAATTTGAACAAATAATAACAATTCAATATAATTCCAACAATTTGAAATTCTCAAATTGTTAAAAATTTATTTCTAAAAATAGGTAGTTATGCATTTTAAATAATGTCAGTGAAAAATAATGACTTAAAACCTGCATGGATATTAAAAGGAATAGAAGGTCAGACATAGGTAAACAAAAGGAAAGTTTAAATGTATTTTTAGAAATTGGGAAATATAATCTTAAATATTATTTTTATAGTGAAATATACATTTCTTTAATTGGAAAAAAGTAACTTGTTTACTTATTTAAAATATTCCATAATTTCTTATATACAGGGGGCCCACTCTTAAAGTTGATGGATAGGTAATTTACTTTTAATTACCATCTCAATAGAAATTTCTTTGTTTAATGTATGAGTATCTGGATATTAGATTACTAATTATGACTGATAGAACTACACTGTAAAAATTATCCGGTTTTTTTACGGACTTTTCCCGTATATTTGACGGTGTTTAAAGCTGTTTTGTTGACAAAACGGTTTTTTACCGTTTTTGACTCCAGTCATATACGGTTTAAAACCGTCAGTTGAAATTCTAGTTCTCGTCATTACGGTATTGCTTTGCGTACGATAACTTTGCATTTTCTTAAATCATTTTAAGATTATTTTCTACACTTGCTCTTATTTTTCAGCAATTATTTTATGGTTTTGAACATTGTGTAAATAAAAGTGCGATTCGATTTTTATTTAAGCTTTTCGTTATTCATCCGTTGGCAACCAGGTCGTATGTTTATTGGGCGCCATTTTTGATCGACGAGTGCTCAAATAGTTTCAACTCTAATTATCAGGTGAGCTTTTATTTACTTTCCATGCTTATTTTGTTAATTTTTAGAAATTAGATTCTTACCGTAATGCCTGTGTTTAAATGTGAACTCTGTAATTTCTAAACAAAATTAATCAAACCCTATGTTGTCCTCTGGAATTTGCATCGAAATGTTCACGGAGTAACATTCCCTTGTGGTGCTCAATCTTGTCATCTCCGTTTTAAAAACTACAGGGTGTCCTAAAAGTTCCCGTACTCCAACTTTGAAAATAATTATTGCCCGTGGTTTTTTTAATTATTAAATTTTATCGGCTCTGTAATTTTTATCGTTTCATTTTCTTTGCACTCAAGTTATGCGATAATAAAGTTCCACGTCATTTTGTTCTTCATTGCAAGATGAATTTATCCCGCATTCAGAGAATTGCGCTGTTTTAAACTTATTTTGAATGCAAAGAATTTTAGCGACATAAATATCCAAGTGAATGCAATACCGAGTAAATATGGATCATTCTGAAATTAAATAGAAATTTGACAGTCAAAACTTTTTTGAAAAATAAAATTAAAGTTTTAGAATTTATTTTATGTATTTATGTCATGTTAGTGCAATAAAGTTGTGCAACTGAAACAGGTCAAGAAAATATTTTAAGCAAATTAAAGCCAATTTTTTATTTTCTTAAAACGTGGAGGTGACGAGATGTTTCAGTTTCATCTAACACAATGTAATATCTTCAGGTATTTAATCAAAAATGTACTATTCATGAGTATTCATTGTCAGTTGTTTTAAAATGGCCATAGCCTCATCTTGAACTGTTGCTTCACATTCTTCATAGGAAACAAATTTGTTTTTAGTGTCATGTCATCTTGACATGAAGCGGATCTGGTAAGAAACTTCAAAACATTCAGTGACATTTGCCACATAATAGCAAACACTCTTTCTACCAAATACTTTGACAATTATATATTCATTAAATGCATTTGAGTCGGGTCGCAAAGATTCAGACAATGAGCAGAATGGCAGAACATTAAGTTTTTCACTATTTTCAATTTATCTATGTAATGTGATTTGGTCATGTGAATCTCTGAAATGCACACGTTGTATCTCCCAAAATCAACATGTATCGGTATCTCATCTGTTCCAAGGTTATCTTTAGGTTGAAAATTGACCTGTATTGATGGGACTGTATTGCAAACATGCTTCATGAAGTAAGGAAGCATATCATTAAATTTATTAACTAGCGCTTTGACTTCTATTTCAACTTTTGATTTAACCACTTTCTTAGCTAACTTTTTTTTTATTTATTTAACTGTAAACTTCTTCCCTCTTCCCTTGCTCAACACATGTAATCACAATTTCAAAATAATTTGTCTCTACGTGTTTGTTAATGCACTTCTTTCCAGACATTCTTCTTCACTTTTTACTACATCCTGACAGCAGAGATTTAACCATCTGATCTAAATCATTGTAATTACGAACTTTAAGGCTTTTTAATTTGTCAAAAGTTAGCAACATTTTCATGCTTTTCACATGCACATGTTTCTTACATCAGGTTGCAATACCCAACAGCTTCATCTGGGTTAACTACTTCACTCTGTTTGGTGGAATATTAATTTATTTTATAGTCAAACAAGATTTTCTTGTCTTTTCAACCCATTTTTTTGCTGAGCCCTCTTTCGTGTCGGCAAGTACTGAAATACCTTTTATTTGTCCTATTATATTGCTCCTGCTCCTTCCTTTTAAATTCATCATACAGTTCTGGATCATTTTTAATTCTATTTCTTTTTTGCTAAGACTCCTTCCAGACTTTCCTAAATTTGATTATATCAGATTTCTTAGACATGGTACCAACTAGGCCAGATTGACATGATACCAACTAGTACCATGTCAGAAACAACAAAAAGAATTTCAGTCATGAGGATACTTAAATTATCTCTCAACTCAATGCCATATTTTTAAAGAAAAATTAAAAGAATTTATCAGCATACATAATCAGACCCAAAGTTACAAGTGTTCAAACATTGTAAATCAAATAAAGCTGGTATGCTTTATTCTACAGGTTCAAGTCAGTACTGGCTAGAGAAAAGACAGTTGGACTGCTTATTTGTTTACCCAAGATTGTTCTTACTTTAATAAATAACCATTTATAATCACTATTTTACCATATCATTGTACAAATTCCTGATAAGAAATATTTGTTCACCTCCATGGATGACTGTCACCTCCATGTTGGAACTTAGCCATGGAGGTGAAATTTCAATGGTTGGACCACATTTATGCCTAACATAAAACAATCCCAGCCACGTGCTTTGATTTCCAGATTATTTTGTACATTTTCTAACTATCTGTTGAAATAAGTTCAGTAATAAATGAAAATATATTAAGTTAAAAAATGCCATGATAGTGACATTGTTAAAAGAACTCACAAGTTTTCTTAGTACAAATATAAAAAACAGACAAAGTAATACTTACTATTGAGTCCAAGATATCTTACAGTAAAGATGGCTCATTAGAGCTTCTTTTAATTACACTTTCAGACATGTACTGCCTTCTAGTAGACTTTTTTAAAGGTTATTTAGTTTTTATGCAGAGCCGACAAAAATAGTAGGGACAAAATAATTTACTGATTTTTCAACATTAAATTTAATAAAAAATATAATAATTTCTGGTGCAATGAAATGAAAACTATTATCAATGAAACTATTAATATTAAATACAGCTATTAAATAAATGAATTTTTATACTTTTTAAGTTTCAAATATATTTCTTAACCTAGAAATAGGGTTAGGGACAGCCATGGAGGTGATATTTTCCTTGTTTAATTCACTTTTTTAAGTATAAATGTGCGAATATTTATTCACTTGAAGATATCTGATGAAAATATACCGCAATTATGTTCTATTACTATTGTATAAAAATCAATTGACACATGAAATTCATAAAAAAAATAATAATACATGTGACTCAAATTTCCACTTAATTTCAGAATGACCCAGATACAGTATATCAACTTATCCAACAATTTTTTGGAATATTAGAAGTGCCTGAACAAGACTCTTGGTTCCAACAAGACGTTGTAACCTGCCATACAAGTTATGACACCATGGGCATGCTTCAAGATTTTTTTGGCGATCGACTCATCTCAAGAAACCATTGGCAACCTCGTTCCGTGATCTGCACATTCCTGACTTTTTTTCTGTGGGGATATTTAAAGAACAAAGTTTATGAAGATAATCACCAAACAATAGGTGATCTGAAAATTGTCATTATACAAAGGATACAAGAAGTCACTCCCAGCATTTTGAAAGGTGTTTCTAAAAATATGTGTAAACTACTTCAATTTTGCCTCCCAAGAAAATTGCAGAAATTTTAAACATTTACTATAAATGTAAGTCCAAATTTTTTTTGTTTATAAGTGCTTTTCACCATTAACATAAAAATATTTGTTTTAAAGTTTGTTGATTTTGTATAGTAAATTCACGAATCGTCAGTACAGGAACTTTTAGGACACCCTGTACAATTCATGTTTTTCAAGATCATAAATTTGTCAAAGAAATGTGAAGAATTGAAGGCACTGTAATTGTGACAATTGTAAATTGCAGTTTAAGTACATGCGAGAACATTACTTTAACTGATTTGTCGCAGTTAATTTCTCACATGACATTTATAAAAAAAGGGTTGGATGCTATAGTGTTTGATTGTATTTTTTAAATTAGCTTTAACCCTTAACTGCTGTGTCACAAACCGTCTCGTAACTAGTGTGGAGGGGTCTCTCAGACCTCGCTCACTAAAGTGTGTATAAAGTTAATGAATATATATTAATGAAAGATTCTTTAGATAATTATTATTTATACATTTTAAATTTAGATAATTCAATTCTTAACATGAAATATATTTTATATTACTATACAAGTAAAGTAGATTCCATGTCTCTTCAGGCTCAGCTTTCGGAACTAATTTTGCAGGACATTTCAACCCTGGAAACTAAAACTATGTTGTAGTTTGGTGTTCTAATGGCACGATTAGGTTCCCCCCCCCCCAGCATCCCATTTGAAGTTATTTTTTCCGTAGAAATATTCTTGTGAAGACTCACTTGAAATGTCTTCATCTGCATAAATTTCCGAATCCGTTTCATGTTTGCTTTCAATAGTATCCGAAATTTCACTGTCCCAGTACTCTATTTCCGACCAATTATCAAAAATATCCTGAATTTCTTTTTGTGCTAGTTACAGAGGTAGTTTCTTAGTAAAGTTTGTTACCATTTTAGACTCAGCTGAAATTCCATACTCAAACTTAGACTATTTCATTCAGCAAGAACAGTAACGCAAATGCTGTGAAAGGTCTAAGAGACCGTGCGGGAAATGCAAATAGTGTGAAATACGAAATAGTTGGGACAGCCAAACTAGTGTTGGAATGTGGCTTCTCTTGGACGTAGTAGGAAGGTACTGAATAGGACATTGACCAATATTCACTTTTTTGAGAGGTGGAAACGACCTGTTACTCGGAGTCTGTGAGACCCATGACAGCAGTTAAAAGTTAAATAAACTTGTTAAAATTTGAAAAAAGCAAAATCACTTAAGATTTTTTTTCTCTGTCCAATTTGTATTTTACAGGTGTTTTCTAAGGATGAATCGTGATAAAGGATCCAAAGCCTCCAAAAAAAGAAATCCATGAATCAAAAAGTTTTGACCTTATAAAATAAACTTATGGACTTTGAATGGTGTTGAACATTTCATTGAATAGATATGAAAATATTAGGTATCTTGATTCTGCTAATTGCATCAAAGTTATTATATTGTAATCGTGGTTTGATTTTTAAAAATTTAAATCAATGAGAGAGAGAGAGAGAACCCTGATTATATTTGTATTTCTGTTTATTGTATATTTTTGCCTGCTCATTTTGTATTACTTAAATTATATGCAACAAACAAATGTACTTCACAAAACATTATGTAATTATCGTGTTCAGCACAGCAGTGTATAATGTAACCATATTTAAAGGTGTTTTGCTATTTAATAAAAGTTATCAAGGTTTCTTAAATGAATAGCTCCAGAGTTCTATATTTTGAAAATTTATCACTGTTGACATTATAAGAAGACAACATTATTTATTTTTTCATTTATACAGACTTTTTTCTACACGTTTATATAGTTTGTTACTTAATAAGTGTCCTCAACATGCATATTGAAATGATTTACTTTAATTTTTATTATTCTGTATAATTGAATAATATTCTAGCATAATTTAGTTAGACTATTTAATTTAAATGCTTGAACATTATTGATATAACAAAAGTAATAAACATTATACAAGTGAAACCTGTCTATTACCATTCTGTAGGGACCTAAATAAAATATTGTTATAGACAGTATCGTTACACACAGATTTCACTGTATATTGATAGTATTATGAATAAAAGGTACTGTGTATGGCACAGTATTTTTCTTTCGTTTATTTGCTCTGCAATAGTTCTATACTATTTTAAAAGATGACTTTATCATTTTATCCACACTTCGAAACTAAATTTCAGAGAAAATCCATTATTTTGTGCGCTAAACTGTTTCAACTGTATAGCTGATGTTTACATTTTTACACAATTTGTAAACCTTATAGTATTTAGTGTAATTGCATTATTTTGTGGTAAAACCATATTCACTGCATAATTGCAGCATATTTTTTATGGTAACTGGTTGTAACTTCAATTCCATATGGTTTTGTAAACAGTTATAAACTAAAAACTACAGTAAACTTGTTCTTGACTAGTTAAAAATAGTTCTGATTGCGAAATTATGCTGTATTTTTTATAGTAACTGGTTGTAACTTTCACCGATTAAATACTTTTATGTAAACAAGTGAAAACTGAAACATACATAGAAAACTAGATCTCATGGTAAAAAACAGTAGCGACTACAAATTTACTTCATAACTTTTACGGAAAAAATGTGATATATGGCAAAATACGGTTTTACATAGTAACTTTTACGGGGGAAACTTGATCTCATATGGGGAAAACCGTCGATAATACGGTTTTACTTCGTAACTTTTACGGGGGAAACTTGATCTCATATGGGAAAAAACCGTCGAGAATACGGTTTTACTTCGTAACTTTTACTGGAAAAACTGGATCTCATATGGGAAAAAACCGTTGTGAATACGGTTTTAATTCGTAACTTTTACGGGAAAAACTTGTTCTCGTATGGTAAAAAACCGTTGTTTCTACGGATTAACTTCGTAATTTTTACGGTTATGCACAACCAACCCAGCTGCCAGTTTAAAACCGTAAATTTTACTGGATTTTTTTTACAGTGTAGAACACCGAATAAAAATTAAATTTTTTTTTGTAACTGTCATAAAACTGTCGGGGGTGTCCATTGGATTCTGCAGGCAGCGGAGGAAGAAAATGTTCACTGTTGAGTTGCACTCTCACAACCACGTGGTTACAGCACATTTTTCATCAACCATCATAAATTTTGGTGATCCCTGTGTCCAGCCCACTGTGTTTACTTTAATCAGGAAAAGAAATAGCTTTTAAATGTGTCCAAATGATAAAATTTTTTAAGAAAATCGTTTCCGCCAAGAATACAAATTCGATTAAAAAAAATTCAAAATAAAAAGTTATCATGATTGAATCTAGTCAAAATTTCGGGAGGGGCCTTCCCCTCGGCCCTCCCCTTATATACGCCCCTGGTTGCCTTGCTAAAATGCTGGTTGTAGATCCTTCGCCTGGCGACGGCATTCGCATCTGCACATTCGTTCCCCTCAATTCCAACATGAGCTGGGATCCAATGGAGAGTGCAAGGTATATTTAGTAAATGGAGAAGGGTATTAATTTCTTGCGTTATTGTTGTTTTACCATTATGCATGGCTTCGATTGCTGATTTTGAGTCTGAGAAGATTACAATTTCTTTAATTGAGTCGTTTAGAGAATGAGAGCGACAGTGGGTAATAGCCTCTTTAATAGCTATTAATTCGCTGGTGAAGTTTGAAGCAATTTGGCCAGTGGGTAATTTGAGTTTGACGTTATTTCCTGAGGGGTAGGTGATGGAGATGCCTACGCCGCCTCTATTACAGTCAACATCAGAGGAACCATCTGTATAGACAATTGCGCTGTTTTCTCTGGAAAGTGAACGAACAGTGTCTTCGCCTTTTTGTAATAATACTTGGGTTGGTTCTCTCTTTGAACATGGTTCCAGTAGGTTAGATTTGATTTTAGTATACATACGGGGCTTGGAAGGAAAAGTGGTTCTTGAGTAATGTCCAGAGAGGAGTGTCCAAGATGGATGGCCCCTCTGACGTCTTTGTCAAATTGCAGCATTGATGATCTCTGAAGCCTTGACTTACCTACTGTTCAAGTATCGAAAGCTCTGTGAGCAATGTGGTCCTTATTGTGGCTTCTGATTTTGTTAGTGAATTTTAGAGTAGCAAGTTTCCGTCTGTTTTCAAGGGAAACAAGACCGCGGTACAGCTAATCTACGTTTATGACTGATGGCAACGGCTTGGCGTTTTTTTTGGCGCACTTCTTTAGTCGCCAAGGAAAAAATTATTTCTTAACTCTTTTTCTGTCACAATTTTTTTTCTTTTTACAACACACTTTTTAAGCAAATTTCAGAACGTTTTAAAAAGTATATTTTAAAAAAAATTTCACAAAAAGTAGTAAGCTTAATCACATATCAAAACACATTTGTGAACCAGCAGAGAAACTAAGCTACGAATGGTAAGAATACCCTGAAACTTATCAATTACACTAAATACAGTGAGCATGTTAAAAAAGAAAAAGATTTACAAAAGAAAAAAAAGCAAGAAATAATACCTGATAACGTCAGAATTCTCTCGTAAAAAAATAATGAAAACGAAAATGGTCAAAAAAACAAAACTCTTAATCCTGTCGTGAAAACTATTATAACAAAATAAAAATTTCACAACTGTCAAAATACAAATGAATGGACCAATGGTATCACAGAAAACGATTTAAAAGGACCAATGCAATAAAATGATATTTTAAAAACAAAATAACCAATGGGAGGAAAGAAAAAATTTCAAACGAATCAATCAAATCAAACGATTTTAACGGATTTTGGAAGAACTTTCTAGAATATTCAAAATGGAAATTGAAAGTTTCCGTTTGCCGTGAAAACCACAACAACAGCAACGAAAGATGGGTTGCCTTAATTTATCGTAACTCACTACTAAAAGTGCGCCAAAAAAAAATCGCCAAGCCGTTGCCATCACTCATAAACGTAGAGTGTAGCTGTACCCACGATTTTTTCTATCAGTTGAAAAAGCACAGTAGTTAGACTTATTGGGGTTTATAGTAAGTTTGAGATCGTCTGTCCAAGTTGCAATGCCTTTCAAGCTGAGGTTCAGGAAATTTTGAGAAGTTTTTATATCATAATTTGTGCTCCAGATGGCAATATCATCTACATAGCAGGCGATCTTGGTATTCTTATGGATGTAGGCATCGATTGTGTTCATGTAGAGAAGAAAGGGCAGAGGGCTCAAGACAGAGCCTTGTGGTGCACCAGCATATGTTTTACGGTTCTTAGAGAGTACTCCATTGAATATGACTGAGAAAAGTCTGTTTCTCAAGAAGTCATTTATCCAAACAAGTGTATGTCTTTCGATGCCGACTTCATGGGCAATGTGGACGAGTTTTTGTCTCCAAACACGGTCGAAAGCAGCATCTGTAGTTCTCTTCGCAGGAAATGAATTTGTAAACATTTCCTGGTGACAATATCAAGCGACCGGTCTGATAGATCGATCTCCTTCGTGTGAAGGCGCCCTTACCATTGCGATATCTATCGCATGCGCCCGAGTAACGGAAAATTGCCTACTTTTTTTGCGAGATTACTTTAGCTTTAGAAAACGTTCCAAAAATTCTAGGCTTATACACGGAAATATACGGTAAATAAAAAATTGCAAAATTTCTAGCTCGTATACTATCAAATTTTATGAATGAATTAATTAAAAATATATATAACTGTTTATCGTATGCGCGCGTGCTCCAAATTCATCAGCCTGTTGAATCACAAGACTCGCTATCTACCAATCACAAAGCGAATAAAACTGAAAAAAAAACCGAACATTTTTTTTTATAATAGAAAGAAATTTGTTGTCAAATTAACGCAAATACAGCATGGCTCATTCAACCAAGTTTGAAAATACAGATGGTTCTAGTTTATGGGTAGCTAGTTAATTGACGTCGCACTGGAGCAACACAGCGGGCCATTAGCAACGGTCCGGGATCAATTCCGAAGGGGAAAGATCCAAGGACAATGTTTCGAAATTTTGAACCACGGTTCAGATGTCGAGGTCAACACCTGAGCTCACCGGTCTCCAGATCACGCCATTTGAGGGCACGACAGATTTAAACGCATCAGCCCCCATGAACTCTACCAATTGGGCTACGGCGACTCAAAGATTTTATGGGAGTGAATTCGGTTACAAAAAATGGTCATTTTTTAGTTAACGTCGTACAAGAGCAACACAACGGGCTATTGACGATGGTCCGGGATCAGTTCCTTAAGGGAAAGATCCGAGGACAACACCTCGTAATTTTGAACCACGGTCAGATGAGGAAGCAACACCTGAGCTGGCACACCACTCTCCAAACTTCCACGCCAACCCAACGTGAGGACTTTTCGGCCACGACAGATTTAAGGTGCACCAGCCGCCTCTACACCAAGGGAGTGAATTCGGATGGTCCAACCATTGCAAAAGACTTCGGCATGTCCATAGAGATAGTTAATTAACGTCGTACTAGAGCAACACAACGGGCTATTGACGATGGTCCGGGATCAGTTCCTTAAGGGAAAGATCCGAGGACAACACCTCGTAATTTTGAACCACGGTCAGATGAGGAAGCAACACCTGAGCTGGCACACCACTCTCCAAACTTCCACGCCAACCCAACGTGAGGACTTTTCGGCCACGACAGATTTAAGGTGCACCAGCCGCCTCTACACCAAGGGAGTGAATTCGGATGGTCCAACCATTGCAAAAGACTTCGGCATGTCCATAGATATAGTTAATTAACGTCGTACTAGAGCAACACAACGGGCTACTGACGACGGTCCGAGATCAGTCCCCTAAGGGAAAGATACGAGGACAACACCTCGTAATTTTGAACCACGGTCAGATGACGAAGCAACACCTGAGCTGGCACCCCACTCTCCAAACTTCCACACCAACCCAACGTGAGGACTTTCGGCCACGACCGATTGAAGGTGCACCAACCGCCTCTACGCCATACGTTTACAAACATCCATGCACGGGCCCGGATTCGAACTAGGAACCTTCTATCTAGAGGCTAACACCTTAACCACTAGAACGGTTGGTCGGTTTCAGGGGACGGGAGAAAACGCCCATGTCTAGTTATCCGATTGGTCCATAATTATTTGTCGCCAATTTGCGCATTTATAAATACAAATATTGACCACCAGCTACAGGCTCGAGCCCAACAAGGCTGGTCCTTTGTTTATGAATTCCCCAATTCCCACTGACTATCCAATTGTATCTTAAATTCGTACACTGAATTAACTATATTTTCTGCAACGCGTTCCAACTGTCTATTACCCTATTAAGGGGGTCCGGGACACATTGAAATTTTTTTTTATTAATTAATTTTGAATTTTTTTGTACTGATTACCCATCTAACTAATGTAGGAATACTAGACAACGGTAGTTGTCTACTAGTCTGGAAAGAACTCATTATAAGAGCAACGAGACTGGTAGGAGTCAGTTGCATTGTAGTAGGAATGCAAGGCAAGACTGTCACGAGCCATTCACATTCTGGTATTCAGTTACGAGAAAATTAATAGAACAGACACTTTTTTCCCCTGGACGCCATTGAGAGCTGACGTATTTTTTCCGAGCAGAGACGACTGCTGCCGATAATGACGGAACTTTTTTGAAATATAACTCAACTGACGGATTAGCAGACCCCGAAAGCAGTGACGATTGAACCGGCCGGTGGAATGTTTTGACTCCCTATGCAAACCTGGACTTGTGTTTTAATCATCTGCAAGAACAGTTTCATGACTTCTCCTGACGTGGTGCTGATGATAGACTGAAACGACAAAAAAGAAAACGCGTAGACGAAAAAACGTGTAGACGCAAAAGACGAGTTGACGGAAAAGACGGATAGAAGGAACTTTCGAAACTGTGAGTACAGAATTTTGTTTTACTTGATGACATGGCATATTTAACTAAGGCCCGAAAAGCGGATTTGCTGACATTGATTGACGAATTAGGCCTGATAGTGCCAGCGAATCCCAGAGTAGCGCAGTGCTCGAAACTTATAATAGATTCTGAAAATTATGACGAGGAGATAACAAAAAATCTGTTGAGCGTTATTATAACTGAACGCGAAGAGAAAATTGAAGCCGAAAAACGCGAAGAGAAAATTGAAGTCGAAAAACAAGCCCGCGAATTCGAATTAAGGAAACTCGAAATCGAAACTGCTAACGGACAAGGCAACAGTTATGGTAAAACTACCAGCCTATACAATAACGATTTATTGAAATTGATTAACCGTTACGAGACGAATAAGGATATTAGCTGTTATTTAACTTTATTTGAAAGACAGATTAGTCGTATCGAAATACCAAAAACGGAATGGGTTACACATTTGTTGGGGTTACTCCCATTGGATTTGGCTAATCTTATCACGCGTGAGCCTGACGAAAAGGCTAATGACTATGAAAATGTCAAGAGATTATTGTTGAAACGTTTTAAATTAAATCCGGAACAATTTAGGCAAAATTTCCTTTCGCATAGAAAAGAAGCGTCTTCTACTTGGAATGACTTTGCTCATGATCTGAAAAATTTCTTTGAAGAATGGACGAGTGGGTTGGAAGTATCAAATTACCAAGACCTTAAAGAACTCATGATTACCGATAAACTAAAACGAAAAATACCCAATGACGTTCGAGACCATTTTATAGACGAGCTACCGAAAATAACGAAAATAGACCAACTCGTCAATAAATTAGACGAATATGAAGCGGCTCGATGTCATTTAAAACCCAATAGAGATTCGAAAACATCAGACGATAAATATAAGAAGCGTTTCAATAGGGATTTTGACAAATTAAAGCCTCGATCTTTCGTGCGCCCTGAACAAACTAACACCAATCATATAAAATGTTACAACTGCAATGAATATGGACATAAGTCGATAAATTGTGAAAAGAAAACTGAGGGTGTGAGATGCTTTAAATGTAAAAATTATGGGCACAAGGCCGACGTGTGTCCCAAAAGAGATGTAAATAGAACTTTAATTAATAGCCCTTTTAATTCTCGTACTAAGCTAAGAAAATATGTTGAAATGTGCGGGAAAAGATCTAATGCGCTAATCGACACAGGAAGTGATGTGTCAATGATAAAATATGAATTTTATGTTGAAATTGGATCCCCAAAATTGAGTTTTGATAATGTGACTTTAATGGGTATAGGAGGAGAGCACATTTCTCCTCTAGGTTTCTTTTCTACTGAAATTATTATTGATGACTGCATTATTGTTACTGATGTTTATGTTTTAAAAAATTTACCTGATCATATTGTTCTTGGGTTCGATTGCATAAATAAGTTAAATCTTACTTTATCAGAGAGCGGAATTCATGTTTTGAGCAGACGCGATAATTTTCGAGTGAATTACGCAAGAATTGTTAATTTAGCGCGCGCGCGAACACTTCAGATTATTTTACAAAAAACGGTGTCGTGTATAAATACGATAATGATCGTGAACTTTTAGTTGTCCCCAGAGCTATGCAAGACGAAATAATACGACATGCACACGAGAAAGGACATTTCGCTGTAAATAAAACTGAAAAGGTAGTTAAGCGTGAATTTTTTATTCCTAAATTGAGGAAACATGTTGAAGATTTTATAAGTAATTGTGTACCATGCATACTCAGTAATAAGAAGCTAGGAAAGGCTGAAGGATTTCTAAATCCAATTCCTAAAGAGGACGTTCCATTACACTTATCACATTGATTTCATAGGTCCGTTACCTTCAACATCTAAGAACTATCAGTATATCTTCACGGTAGTAGACGCATTCACAAAATTCACTTGGTTATATCCTACCAAATCTACGACATCAGGTGACGCAATAAATTAACTCAAACAACAACAAAATAGTTTTGGAAATCCTGCGAGGATAATCTCGGATAGAGGATCCGCTTTTACATCTAAAGAATTTACAGATTTTTGTTGCGAAAACGGGATTGAACACCTAAAAATCACAACAGGAATCCCAAGAGGCAATGGACAAGTAGAAAGAATGCACAAAACCCTGATTCCAGTGTTATCCAAACTTTCAATTGAAGAACCGATCAAATGGTTCAAACACGTTGACGCCGTACAAAGAATACTCAATAGTACAACCTCCAGAAGCACAAGATGGACACCCTTCGAACTTTTGACAGGTGTGAAAATGCGAAACAAAGAAGATCTCAAGATAGTCCAGCTTTTAGAAGAAGAATATACTGAAGTTTTTCTAGAGAAGAGGAAGAAATTAAGAGACGATGCCAAAGAGAATATCCTAAAAATTCAGGAAGAGAATAAAAGAACGTATGATAAGAATAGGAAGAAACCTCATCAATACAAAGAGGGCGATCTTATTGCTATTCAGCGGACTCAATTTGGCGTCGGAATGAAATTACGACCGAAATTCTTAGGACCATATCGAGTGAAGAAAGTGAAACCCCATGATCGCTATGACGTTGAGAAAGTTGGAAACCATGAAGGACCGAACTTGACGTCGACAGCAGCTGACCATATGAAGTCGTGGTTCAATAACTAATACTGAATCAATGTATTCCCAGATACTGTTTTGTGTTTTTTTTTTTTAGGTTTGTCGTGTTCCTTTCGAGGACGAAAGATCATCTGGATGGCCGGTTGTAGGAATACTAGACAACGGTAGTTGTCTACTAGTCTGGAAAGAACTCATTATAAGAGCAACGAGACTGGTAGGAGTCAGTTGCATTGTAGTAGGAATGCAAGGCAAGACTGTCACGAGCCATTCACATTCTGGTATTCAGTTACGAGAAAATTAATAGAACAGACACTTTTTTCCCCTGGACGCCATTGAGAGCTGACGTATTTTTTCCGAGCAGAGACGACTGCTGCCGATAATGACGGAACTTTTTTGAAATATAACTCAACTGTACATAATAATTGTATATATTTATTCATTAAATGTCAATGTGCTGTAAGATTCGAAGTCTTTAATATAGACCTTACCAAACAGAACAACACGAATCTTACACTAATAAGCAAAAAATCACAGCACAAAAGTTCTTTAAAAATTTTAAATTAAAATTTTTTGAAAAAAAGAGGGGTCATTTTAAATTGCTAAGGCTCAAAACATTCTTGATCAATTTTCAAAATTCTTGCATTAAATTATTCACAAATTTATTAACTTTAATTTTGATTCAGGAATTTAAAAAATATTAATTTAATAAAAAATATTTTAATGAAAATTTTAAGGTACTTTTTTTAAAAAAAGTGATATTTTTAAAAGTAAATATTTGTTTTAAATTTGCTGAATCAAAATTAAAGTATGTTTGAAAAAGATATATTCCAATTTTCAACCCTTAAACTTTATCGGTTTTCGACTTATAGCAATTTGAATATAGGAAATCTTGAAAAAAAGTATCATGGAGAAAAACGCGTTTAAAGTTTTAAAGACAGATGTTGTTGCCATGACAACAACTGTCAAGAGTGTTAGATTTTCAAAACAACGCACCACAAAAATTATTATATCTCTAGTTCTAATTAAGATAGAAACATGATTTAGACGTCATTTTAAGCAGAAAAACACAGAGAATTTAAAATAATAAAAAAAAATTCGAAAATTTGACGATTTTTGTGTCCCGGACCCCCTTAAAGTAGTTTTTCCTTAAATCCCGATTAAAATGTGTCTTATTTAATTTATACCCTTACTTAAACGTTCATTATAGTCTAGATTTGCTATCCCCTTTATTATTTTTGTAGTTCTGTGCTGAGCTCCAAACGAGGCGAAAAGACACCAAGTCGATTGTTCAGAGCAGTCACGTTGCTACTCTCAATAGCAATGCTCAGTTTATTTATATTTCACGTTTATGGGTCCAACATTTTCGGAATGTGCCTCAGTTAAGAGTTCATTTCATGGTAGACCACTCGAGTGGCATGGCGTGGAAGTTTGAAGAATGGGGTGCCAGCTCTGGTCATGGATCATTTTAAAGCCCCGTCATTTGATCATGGTTCGAAATGACGAGGTGTTCTCGGTTCTCCCTTGCGGATTGTTCCCGTACCGTCGGCAATAGCCCATTGTGGTGCTTCAGTGCGACGTTAGTCAACTTACTTAAGAGAAAACATTAGAAAGGTCATTAAAGCTCAGTTGAGCTCGAGTAGGGCAATCCTATCGTTCCACATCACGCGGACCAAGTGTTTTCTTGTGGTGGTCGTACTATACCTACCTTATGCTAATTTGAAAGTTTTCCGATGGTACTGATAGAGACAAGTTGTCCTGTATTGATTTGATGCCAGAGCTAAGGCAGTTGTCCCTTTCGTATCGACCCAATTGGATTCAACCTTACCAGAAAACAGTTGGTCTAATGTCAAATTGCTCCATTAAGGGCTACCTTTGGAGTGCAATACAATTTTTTTGCATTACGCACGTCATCCTAAAAGTTTTGTTGAGTCTTAAACAGCAACGATACTATTTTAAAATGCTAATTATTTCCATAACAACTCTGTAAAATAGTCAGTTTGTATAAAAATTTATAATACCAAGATAGTGTCAATTTGTACTGAGTTGAAAAACCAAAAATCAGAAAATTTATGGAGCAAATATTTTAAATTGATCTTCTCCACAAAAATGAGTATGGTAATAATTCATTATATGGAACAGGGCAAACCTATGTCTAATCATTCAATTAAAAAAATTCTCAATTTTGCCATATTAAAATAACCTGCACCCAAAACATTTTTGTGGGTTCCCTGAAAATCATCCTCTAGTTTAAGCAATGCGAAACAATATTAGGAATTTAGAAGGAAAAAATGAATGTCTCATTACATAATATATAAAATTTTATTTTTCGCATTAATTTACATGTGTAAAAAATAGAATATATTAAGATAATTTCCAGTTAAAAGAAATAACTTTTAACACATATTTGTTACAGTCACATTCTATTCAAAAGTAAAATAATCACATTGTACGAACTGGTATAATAAATATCATTGGAATAGATTTGAAACATTCATTCCTAAAGAAAATCTCAGTATATAAATTAGAGATCATAAAAACATAAATGACTACTATGCATTCCCAATTAACAAATATTTGAACAGAATAATTGATTCTAAGACAAACTAAGTACAATGCCATGCGAAAACAAATGGGTTCAATTTTATAGACAATTCTACAAAACTATTCTAAACACAAGCAAGTCTTAGACTTTTGTTTTCACTTGTGTGGTGTGCGAGTAAGATGCATTATAATAATTTGGGTCGTTCATTAGGGATGCAAGTTGGAATATTTCAAATATCTTCCGTGTCAGGGCAAAAGGGGTCAAGATGGCTACTTCTCAGAATCTATACACAATGAATATTTCCGTCTCTTAAATATGCAGAAAGAACGTACCGATATAATTTCATAAACTATAATGATGCACCTTCGGACTCCTCCCCTTTTGCCGACATGGAAGGCATAAGGCCAAAGAACTTAAAAGATAAGTAACATTTTAAACACAGTCAAGCCCCGCTATAGTGAACTTTTTCACGACTCAACTCCTATTGAAATAATGTTTTCTTAAATGCTTAGAGTGAACTGAGAAAATGTGAGTTCGCTTAGAGTGAACTCAATTTTTCCTTCCACAGGTATTTCCCAGATTTTCAAATGCAATTCTAAATACTTTTTTCTATGGAAAATGTGGACAAAAGAACTATGGAATCTTTGGTAACTGTGGATAAAAAAATGGATGAACTGTACGCAAAATCGAAAGGTACCCAATCCAAACCAACGAATTTCTTCCATAGGGAGTAAAAATAAAAGTAAAACTGTTGAAATCTTTATTTCTAATAAATACGATAAAAATTGTTTAGTTAAGTATTTAATAATTTATATTTTAGTAAATTGTGTTACATCCCAACGATTGTTTTCAACAAAACCACCGTCCAGTGATAAGAAATGTTTATGTGTCAACCAAATTGGATAAAACGAACCATCGGTTCTAGTGAACTTTTTATTGGTGACGGTTCACTCTAACGGGGTTCGACTGCATAAGTGATTATGGTTGATTGGCTTGGTGTTTATGGTGTCAGAGCCATAGTTGGCTGCGACAAACGCAAGGTAAAAAATGTCAAGTCATTTTGAAAAGGATAGAGAGAAAGATCGCTTGGGTATCCTGGGGTCCCATCTAAAGAAAGGCAGTTATGGACAGTCACAAACACATTTATAGAGAATTCATTTGCATCAACAGTATAATCACATTAAGGACGATCGGCTTAAGAAAACAGGCCTTGCACGTAATGATTAGGTTCGAGTAATGCTCGGCATCTCTGCAAGAAACCTTAAATCAAAGTCACAATTCACAAGCTGGATGTTCAACTACTTACCACCATCCCAGCCTAAGCGATACGATGTATCGCCACGTAATTTTGAACTACGGTCGACGAGGCAACATCTGAGCTGGCACCCCACTCTCCAAACTGCTCCCAGTTGTTAGATTTCCATTAAGAAAAACTATACGAAAAGTTGTTACCATAGAGTTGCAAAGATCACTTGGTCGCACAATTTGAACACGCCATGAAGAATTGCGATGATGTTAATTGATCGGTAAAAGTGTATTAGCTGTTTAATCATTGCATTTCAAGTGCTAAAACTATTTAAGCTCGAGATTTTGATATGAATAGTGGTGATCAGCGGTGGATCCAGTCAATTTCAGGTGCGAGTAGCTTTGAGGAGAGTAATTCTCAGACAACTGAGACCCATTTCTATATTTTTGTAACATAAATTTTAGCACAATAATGAATCAAAAAATATTATTTGTTGTAATTTTCGAATTCATTCTAAAGTGAAATAAGAAAAACTTTCATATAGATGTTAAATAAAAAATAAACCATGAATTCTAATTAGTTTGGTATTTCAAAATTCGCAAACCAAGTGAACAATCACTGAGTGAAATTAGTGTAAAATGTTGTCGCTCATTCTTAGAAAATTATACATTTTAGAGAGTGTAAGCAAATTTTCAACCCATATTTAAAAAAGTGATAAAAGTCAAATCTGCTATTTTAATTATGACATTTTGATAAGCAAAAATTGAACAACTGTGGATCTTCATGCAAGTTTGGCCCTCCTACAGAAAAATTGCATAGATTCACACTCTATTGGGTTATCTGTCAAAAAGATGCATTTATAAGATTCATATGCACATTAAAGTACCACAAAAATATTTTCTACCAATAGAAAATGACTTCATAAACAGTTTTTTCATCACAGTAAAACTAGACAAAAACATTTTCACAGAAAAATGAATCCCATATAAATAGCAAGATTATATATGGCTCTTCAATAAAATATTTCAAAAAAGTAAAAATACACAGTTTTCAAATTCATTATTTACATTGGACAAGGTACAATTTAGAAAAATAGTGTTTCTGACAGGCATATACTATTATGCAAAAATAATTCATAGAAATATTTCTCCTATAAAAAAAAGGTTTTTAAGTAGGTTATACTTCATGGCACACTACAAATACTAACACAAAGAAAATTCACGAAAACTACGTCACAATTCCGATCACCATTGAAATCTCGGAATTGCAACGATAACAGTAAAAAGGTAACCGATAAAGGTAAACAATTGAATATTCAACAAAATTAATTCGAATTCAAATTGTTAATCATCTTGGAAAAATATATGGTACCTGTTTCATAAAAGTAAATTACAACATTTTCATCAAAAAAATACAACAACGATTCATAACAAAAAATATACATAAATAGCTGAACACATTTTTATCAAAAAACCTCGAATAACAGATGCATTCGAAATAATCTTGCTACCTCGAGTTCAAATTTGTTTTTCCTGTCTCTTATTTCCTACACAGGGGCTGATTCTTAAGGTTTAAAGTGGACCAGTGAAACATCCCTGCAGAGATAAGGAATTGAACCCTAGGCCAGAGTGCAGACACCAAAGCATTTAAGGCTATTTCGAGTAGATGCCAGTTAGCTGTTGTTGGGTGGATATCACTCAAATATTACACTAGAATAGAATTGATAGGGTTGGTTGTGGTTTAATGGTGCAAGGGCCATATAACATCAACTAACAGACACACACAATGAAAGTTTTTAGACAAATAGAGAAATGAACACGGGGAGGACCAGAATCCAACCTACAACTCCAAGGCCCAGTAGACATGCCCATCCAAATAGAGAGGCGAACTTTGACTCGGGTTGCAGGAAACAGGGCCTCTCAAGGCTTGACCCCTCTAAGTTTTTATAATAGGGCCCTCATATATCGGGTGAAAACTGTAGCAATGGATAAACAAATGTAGAAAATTATTTCACTCAACTCTATTTCTGTTAGGTACATATTTGATGTTTTAAAATTGCCAAGAGAAAGCAGCTTTAGGCTTAGCGGAAAATAATTAAAAATTGACCAAAAAGCATTTTAGAAATGGGAAAAAAACCCACACAACTACAAGGTAAGTTTTCAATTACATAAAAAATCGTTACTTTTTCTGAAGTATTGTTGTAGAAGGCTGTACAAGTTAAGTAACATTTTATATAGTGAGACTACGTAAGACTTGAAATCTAATAGAATCACTATATAATATGAAAGTTATAAAAGATTACATAAATTCAGGCAAATTAGTTATTTAGACATGGCAAAAAAAAGATTTATAAAATATTAATAAAAGAGATTAAAATATCGCGAGGTTGCTATAATCCTAATAAAACAGGGTTGCCTTTGGGTACAACTCTACAAAAATAAACACACAAAACCCCCCAAAAAAGTCTTCATTAAAGCCGTATTTGTACTGAAAGTTTCAGCTAATAGCTCAAGAGTCGGTACCTGTCGCGTTGACAGGGGCCATAAGTCTTTTGGCCCCAAAGTTTGAAGAATAAATGTCATACTATACAGATAATGTAGGTAGTGGAATATACAATGTGGTTCCCACTCTTCAAAGATATTTTTGAATCGCTTCATGGCTACATTTAACACAAATTTAAAACAAAAGATTTTAAAACATCAAAATAGAATACCATACATAATAGAGCAAATGAACTAAATAATTTAAAAATACTATTTGTACATATGTTACAAACAATTGTCGTTTGCACAAGGATCTCGGATTGCAACGAATAAAGAATAGTATGCAGTTTACTTAGTTTTGTTTCATTATTTTTAAACACCAACTGTGGCAACATTTACAAAATACATTTAGAACCTTCTGTTTTTGTCATCTTAAGAACTTCTCATCCATTTAGCAATTTAAATAATTCTTCTTAATTCTCCAAGAGTCTAGATATCAATGCACATGAAAATGATAATCATTTGGTATGCACTCTAGCGAATATATGATTTGGATAGATTTAAAACAAAACTAAACGATTGGAGATAGATAGAAAAGCTTAGGATTCATTGCTTAGCCTCAAACTGAAAGTTTTTCCACAAATGGATGAAATACAATTTTAAATGCATCCTATTTTACTACCAATTTTTTTATGCTCTTCAAAGTACACAACATAGCTATAACTTCCATTAAATCCATGAATGACATTTACAAGGTTTTTTAAGGAAGGTGTGAATACCAGCATCTGTTATTTAAAGGTTTCAACAATCAATAAAAAAAATTAAATTATCATAACAAGATAATGTAAAGCAAAGAGACACAATTTCACTACACAAGCTCATCACTGGGGACACAGCAGAAAAAACCTTTAAAAAAAATTATTTATCTGCATAGTACAACAGATTCTCTCAAATTAGACATATTTTATACTAAATGTTTCAATTTTTATTTTGTTGGAAACACAAATTCTAAGGCGCTATCTGTAAATATTACAAAAAGTTCAAATTATATAAAATAACAAGAAATGCATTAGTAAATCGGACAAAAAATTGAAAAATTTTAAGTTGGAAGTATTTATACCGTAAAAATATTATTTGTAGCCAGTTTTCAACCTTTAAATTGCTAATAAATTTGAAAAATTTCAAAATCTTATTCAATGTTATATGCATCTTGAGTATCTTCCGTAAGAAATTGTCAATGTTAGATTATTTACAACAAAACAAGAATATTCTCACTAATACTGAAATGGCCCTTCAAACTGAATTGAAAAGTAAGAAATTCAATGATGGATATTCTTACGCGATTGTAATGTTTGCCAAATTCAATCACTATCTCCGATAGATTCAGCAAAACGTGTCGAAGGTGGGATAATGCACATTTTGAGTATTAATACTATTCTTTCTTTATGGTACTTATAACAATATACAATGATTTCTACACTGAAAAAAGCCAGCATTTAAATAATTTATAACAATTTCTTTATATATGTGTGACAATGGGACAGGAGATGTGCAAATGAGGAGTAAAGATACAAAGACACAATTCATTAGCACCATACTTAAAATCATATTAGCATAAACAGAATGTTGAAATCCTTTGATTATTAAAAAGTACGACTTTTTGGATATTACTTTCGAAGCATGCGACGCTCGGGAAAGAAACGGCTTCCGAGAGAAGGCGGCCAACGTTTCGAAAGGGCGTCGGGAGAAACAAAAGCACGAATGGCGATCAACTCAGATGTTTCTCCCAATCGACTGGTGATCAATGCAATCATCGTTTTCTGCTCCGAGCAACGGACCGAAATAAACGCAATCAAAACAACGTAACTCGACCGTCTTCTCACGGGATGCACAAAATTATTACAGGAATAACGTCAAGAAATATAAATTGAGCAAATTCAATAGAGCTGCTCTAATGTACCTGCGTTGCAAGATAAAATGAATCATTGAATCATGGCACTATGGAAAAAGAAATCACCTATACAGCACTAAATGTTTACAAAATTGCAAATACCACAGGATTTTGTACTCTACCACAACCAATGGGGTTTCACTTCAGCTTGCGCAAAATCAAGTCTTTCAAGTTGAGTTTCTGGTGGACGATCATTGCAGTCGTGGAAGTGTTTCCCAAGAACAACACTAGAAACATCAGAGCAGATGCAGGGACCTGGAAACGAAATCGGTAACTATTCCGAGTAAGTGACTGTGAATGCAGTCGCTCCTCATTTTAGTGGAGTGAGCATTCCGTTGAATCTGTTTGATCAGAGCAGCACTATTCATTCAGAGCAGGGCATTCAGATTTCAATCAGAAATCCAGTTCATTTTACTTTTTTAAAATGATCATTTACAAATCAGTTTTAGTTTTCATTACACTTAATAGTATTGAAAATGAATTACTTTGGATAGGTAGTCAATTAACGTCGCACTGGAGCAAAAGGACAGGCGGTCCTGCAGTCATTTTGAACCACTGTCAGATGACAAAGTCCCCACTTGCACTGGTACCCCACTCACTAAACTTTCACACCAACATAACATTTGGGGCTGCAACAGCTTTGACGTGCACTAGCCCCGGAGACCACGTCGGTCTTCGGTCGGATCTGGTTTCGAACGCGCGACCCTCCTGTTGCTACACGATCACTCTTGCGAGTGAGTTGCAGTAGCCCGAATCGACTAAATGCATGATGCCAATCAGTTTAAAAATTTGCTTCCACTCAGTGACCCGAGTACCCCAAGAATGACACATTTTAAAACTGACAATAACCCTACTCTTGAGGCACAAGAGATAAATTCTTTTGATTGGGATGCAGTGATGCTAACTTGGAGAAACCAATTGATTCACATATAAATGCTTTCAAACTCCTTATTTTGCTTACACAACTCATTGCTAATATTATCAGTATATTAGTAACATCGCATGGGCTCCAAAAGCATTTGGACCCCAGAGCTTAACGGCCCTATTGATAAGCAAACAGACATAGATAATGAAATTTCAAACACATATTACCTGCCATTCTATACCCTGGAATAGCACTGTTAACTTGTAAAGGGTGTAGGCATTATAGAGTTGCCAACCCTAAAAGAAGAAAATCCATTAAGTCAGAATTATTAGTTTTTAAATTGATATTAATAACAATTATTAAATACACATGTGTAATTCATTCCTTAATATTGATTAATTTAAATTTAACTGAGCCCCACGATACTATTAAAAGCGTTTTGAACTCCACAAAACAAAGCTAAAAATATTTTCCACAAAGTCAAACAATTTCTGAGGACCTCAAAGATATCTGACCAGCTATTAAACTTTAAAGTACACCTAATTCTGTTTTTACACAATAGATACGTTCCTGAAGAATATGTGTAAAAAAAGACATTGTACCTATGGAACAAAAGATTGGATCAGGATCTAAAAAAAATCAGTAAAACTAAAGCTTATTATTTTATTTCAAGAAAATACACATGTAATGAAATTGCATTAAAGTAAATTTGCATTTGAAATGAAAAAAGTTTTTTGTAAACAAAAAATCTGTTTTACAAGATTGTATTCATTTTCACTTTCTGTTGTGTCGGTAGTTTTTTCGCGCCTCGAAAGTAAGTTCAGTTTTGTTCTTCCGCCACCGACACACCCTACTGACAGTGCTCCGTACATGCGCAATAGTCTTCCTCATCCATTACCTTTCCACTGACAGCATTACGGTCAATCTGTGTTGTGTTTTCACTTTGTTGTGATCACTAGAAATGTTTAAGACAGTTGAAGACTGAGATTCTGTCTACAATTCGTTTCTTGAATGCAAGGAACTTGAAGCCTGTTGAAATTCACTGAGACTTATGGTGAAAGTGCAAGGAGTGATAGTATGGTGAGAAAGTGAGTTAAAAAAACTTAGGCATGCAATTTAAAACTAAAAGAGAGGAATGTTTAGTCAAGGAATTGCTTCGTGACAATGCTAGTCCCCATGCTGCTGGTGTCACTCAAAGGCAGATTGAGGAATTCAGTAGGGAGCAGTTCGATCATTCTCTTACAGTCCTGACCTGGCACCATCTGAGTACCATTTGTTCCTGCACATGAAGCGTGACCTTGGAGGTCAGTGCTTTGAAAGCAACTATGACACAAAGAATGCTGTAAAGATATGGCTATCTTCACATCACTGGCGGGAACTATCTTTGAGGAAGGTATAGGTAAGTTGGTCACCCGCTATGACTAATGTCGCAACATTGGCGGAAACTATGCAGAAAAATATTTCAAGAAATGACCTTTCATGTAAACATAAAATTGGCTAGAAAAACAATTATTTTGTCTATCTTTTTACAAAATGGAACTTACTTTTCGGATGAGCCTCATGGTAAAAAATAATTTTTTTTTGACAGGATCCTGTAAGCCTTTTTATTTATAAAATCTGACATTTTTCTTTGGGGTCTTAGAGTAAAAAAAATTTAATGGATTGAAACAATGACATCGTATGACATAGATGTGCACCAAAATTAATAAAAGTGTTGATGATACATAAATAGATACCTAGATACACACATTGGTAAACAAAAGGACGCATTTCAAAACACACACATTAGTTGTTATGCAATCTATTCATGCATGTAATACAGAAATGATACTACTCCGCCAAAAATAAAAATATTTCTTTGAATTTAGAAAACTAATTCTTAGAAATTGGCTTGGCTCACTTGTGTTAAATCAAAATGACCCACACATAATAAGAGAATAAAATATTTATTTTAAAGCCATGTAAAACAGGTTCATGCAAAAGCAGAATTAGGTGTTGATGAAAACCACATTGAAAGGAACCGAACTTAAAAGATTTACCAAGTTGAAACTGAAAGCAAAGTATGATGCATTACTTTATAAAAATAGCACCATAATATATTGCAACCCAGATATTAAAAAATTGTCACATATGGAGAACTTGTGAACCTTAATGAGTCATGATTTATGCAATTCTGCTGTATAAGAACAGTACTGAAAGTTTAATTTCCAAATTTTTTGTAAAGGTAAATTAGGAAAATGATTTCAGCGTTACTTGTATCAAGATATTGGGAATTCTACTTTTGAAGCAAAAGTACTATATGTATCATCAGCCACTATAAATATGCTAAGATTATCTTGATGTGAACAGTAAGAAAATAACTTTTACTTACATAACCTATACTTAAAAATGGAAGTAAAAATTTGAGACCCCTCCACATCCAGGAATGAAATCCATCTAAAAAAGAAGTACAAAGAGCATAATTAGGAATAAGCAATCAACTAAGTATTTCATACACTGAACATGTATTGAAATAAAATGAGCAGAAAAATATTCTAAAATGCTGCAGAAGATACGTGAAAAAGGTGCTTACCAACAGTGATGTCCATATTGTGTCGTTCTCCAAGAGCTCGTAAACGATATAAACATCCTTGTTGATAGTTGTATTGTAAAATTTGTACGAAACCTACACAAAGCAGATAGATAAGATCACATTATTTGTAATAACTGTGTAATTTGATTCTACATGTTTAGAAAGACTGACAGCTGTTCTCATAAAGTGAGGGTTTACAATTACTTGGAGCTTAATGGAATGGGAACAATGATTTTGTGACAACGAAAACCTTTCTCTGCCGATGGATTTTTGGAGACATCTACCAGAACATGCACAGCCTATCTGGTGGACGATTCTGTAATTTACTCAAAACAGAGATAAAATTACCTTTGAAGAATGGAAATCTTATTTTCACTGAATTTAACGTTTTCCGTGGTCTGCAGAACCACAGAAGATTTTCCTGTACGTAGGTAATTAATTAATGTTGCACTGGAGCAACACAATGGGCTGTTGGCTACAGCACGGGATCCATCCAGAAGAGAAAGATTTATGGATAGCACCATCATTTTGAACCCGGTCAGATGATGAGGTCGATATCTGAGCAGGCACTCTACTCTCCGAACTCCCACGCCATGGCAACGTGAGGCAATGACAGATTGAATGTGCACCAGTCACTGGGTACATGATGGTTTTTGGTTAGACCTAGTTTTGAAATTGCAACCCTGAAGTTGCTAAATCTGTTACTTGTCCAAAGGGGCTACAATGTCTGTGTGTTCAACAGGGTTCATACAGAATTTTGAATATGAAAATTAAGGAGTATAAGGAGTTCTTTCGAAATTTTTAAGGAGTCAGAATATAAAAATTAAGGCATATTTAACGAGTTCTTTTGAAATTTTTAAGGAGTCAGAAGGTTTCTTATGCTTGTAACTATTACAATTACAAAATTTTAACAGCCACACACGACTGAAAAGGTCATCTCCTGTTCAATTTGACAAAGAAATTAGGGAAACTCTTGGCCTTGAACATTACAAATTTCTTATCCCTCAAGAGCCTATTGTTCCCTCCGAACTTCCCATGAATACAAAAATTATACTAAACCTTTCTGGAGCCATGCAATAAAAAAGAGTTGGCTGATGTCATTAAAGCAAAAGGATTCAGAACTGTTGAGCAGTATCCAAGGAAAAAGTTTGTCCACGCTTACACTGACGGCTCTTCTGATGAAACTATCACCAATGGAGGTTCAGGGGTTTTCCTGACTGCTCCAAGTGATACAGTTCATCAACGAAAAATTGGTGCAGGAGCTATTGCGTCCAACTTCACTTGCGAACTTGTAGCTATTGTAAAGGCACTTGACCTGTATAAAACCCTTCCTGCTTCTAAGCAGGCTGAGAGTGTAGTTATTTTCTGTGACTCAAATGCTGCCCTACAAGCAATACTAAAAAGAGACTCCTCTATCATCAGCAGAATATGCTCCCACTTGAGAGAAATTCAACATTTGGGAAATATCTGCAGACTCCAGTGTATGCCCACACACATTAATATATCAGGCAACGAGACTGCAGACCAACTAGCAAAAGAGGCTAGAAATCTAAACAATGAGGACAATGTGAATGTCACCCTGCTGGACGCAAATGCCCTAACTAACTTCAAATTGAGAGATCCCAATTAAGCATCAGTTTGTAATATCAATGAGGATAGACTAATTAAAAAACCATAGCCAGGTTAAGAACAGGCCATTACAGAGAAATGAAGATTGACAGCGAGGGTAATAGATCTTACAGAAAGTGTAATAACTGCCCAGATATGGAGTTAACACCAGCTCACATTTTCGATTGTCTAGCAATAATTGCGGATCTATTTAAAGTCGGGGTCCTTTTCTCGGAACCGAACCTGTACGAGAACAATATAGGGGAGATTGCTAGAGCTGTGATAACTGCTCATGGCACCATTTGAACAAGACTCGTCATAGACACGACATCATCATCATTACAATTTGATTTTAATATTTTAAAACTAAAAAAAAAAAAAAAAAAAACATGAAATCAAATCGTTTACACTTTGTTTGTATATTAATTTTTTTAATATAACTTTTACCCCTCCCCACACTTCTTAGACACCCCCCCCCCCACAACTGAAATTGGCAAAAATAACTTACACTATACATATAAATTTATTTTCTTAAAAAAAAAAAAAAAAAAAAAAAAATTACAAAAAAAAAAAATTAATAATAATAATAATAATTTTTTACCAGTTTTTCCGAAAAAAAACTTGTGCTTTGAGGAGTTTCTAAGGTGTGTGCAAACCCTGTTCAAGTATGAATTACAGAAAATATTTTTTGATGGAATCTCTGCAAACATGCATAACATCTTTCTTTTGAAAACAAATTACATACTAAAATTTCATTCAAAATCGTTCAATCTTACTGTATGCTCACAATATTACAATTAATCTCTATTCTTATACTGTATGGTTAAACTGTAGAGAAATATGCATCAACAACAAAAGCTTAAAAAGTTCCCAAACTTACTCGAGTAACAAGAATACAACATGAATTGTGTCCTGAACAGTTGATATGACTGGCCATCGTGCCTAAATGGAAAAAGTAATAAGAAGTGCAATGCAATTGGTGAAATTTATATATATTTAAAACAAAACCAGTCTATTTATGCAGGGTATTTAAAAATTTCCTGTTCAAACCAGTTCTCTGCACAGTATTGTTGTAATGTCTTCTAAATGTGGAACAGATAAATTTAATTTTTAGTTTTAAAAGAGTGCTCAGTGGCATAGCAAAAAAATTAGCAACCCTGACTTAAAATTTTGAGGTTTGGTCTGATTTGGTTTGTCACTCTAGTCACTTTATTACACGAGGGATAGTTAGACAAGGATCCCCATGGCTTTAAGTGGACTCAGAACCTTCACAAATATGCATGCCATGACCAGGACTTGAACTGCGAAAAGTGTGCAAATTTGAAAATTAATCATTACTATTTCCAAGGAAAGGGAATATTTTTGAGAAAATGAACAGAAATCTGGTTTGGTTTGCTCTTTTGCTCAATAATAATTTTTTGCTAATTACACTAAATTGAAACCTCTACAGATAACCCAAAAGTTATTGGTTGGGTTTCATGCATCTAAATGCACAGGCTACATAATGCATAAGATACACAGCACTAAAAGCATAGGAATTAAACACCTTTGAATTTAGACTGAAGTCAGTGAGCTGGAATTGAAACAACCACACTGAAAACAAGTAAACACTAAAAATTTAGGTTCTAACACGAGCTGGTTCCGAGATTCTGTGTACATTTTGTAGCTGTAACAGGGTGTTCAGCAAGGTAAATAACATATTGAATGGGCGTGTGTGTGTGTGGACCGTTTTTATACAGAAAACACACGTTGGTACAAATGTGCATTTCAGCCTATTTAGCAGTAGGTAGATAATTAAATCTAGCAACACATTAGGGTATTGGTGGCAGTCAGAGATCAATCCAGCAGCGAAAGATCCAAGGACAAAGCCTTGTCATTTCGAACCATGGTGATGAGGTCAATATCTAAGCTGGCATACCAAACTTCCACACCACACTAACATGAGGACATTCGAGTCCTTGACAGAATTAATGTGCACGAGCAACAGTGTACTCGGCAGTCTTTGTTTGGGCCAAGTTTCGAACTAGAACCTATTACTAATACATTATTTGTGCATTATTGTACATTATAATACATATACTGTGACCCAACCTATTTAACGTTGCAAGATTGATATTGGACCATTGTGTAGCTTGCCTAAAAACTAAAGAATTCCATAAAAATAAAAAATTTCAAATCAAAACAGTAGTTACTCACCATAATATCAATACCCCAGTAAGAACTGTAGAAATAAAATGATGCAGTCGCCACCACCCTTTAATCCTACAAAAAAAGGAGTAAATATTGAAAAATAAATTATCAATGGTAGAAAAATACTGGACAAAGAATAGGCTATACTAAATAACCACATGTTTAAAATTTACATTAGCAATGCACAGCATATCATGTTGTACGAAACTACCATAAAAATAAACTAATTCATTGTTTCCAAGATGTCATAAAAGATGAATATATATATTCACACGAGTATATATGAAAATTAATAAAAGAAAAAATGTTTAAATACATAAAAGTCAAATAAATTTTGAATCCTTTTAAGAGGTTTTATATTTAAGCTTATTAAAATGTTTATATTAAGCTTTGATAAGACTATTTTGAGGAAATGCTTTTTGTAGCATATTGTGGTAGGCATGTGTGCTTTATTTAGGCAACATTGTGATTATCTGAGACATTTTTATTAATTTTTGTAAATCATAATTTTTTTAAGCAAGCTTAATAACTCTTGTTTTCTAGAATCAATGTGATCTATTATAAAATTCATCATATAGCCAGCCTCATTTCATTAGACTTCAAACTAACAGATCTTTTTACTTGGAGACAAACTTCTGTAACAATATTTCAGAAAAAATAGATTTCTTCATTAAAGTTTAAATAGACCTTGTGGTAACAGAATAAGAAGTTGATTGGATTTCTTCTAAATTTAAAGTTCTTTTCGTTAATATTAGCTGTTTCCCACAAAGCATAAAAAATGGTGTCTTCTAAGAAATTCTTCCTTGGAGACAGAAAAAGTATTGCCACAAAAAAGTTTTGATATCAGAGCTGCAATAGATTGATTTTCTATGAAAATAATAATCGTTTTTACATTTACCTCGAGCCATTCACAACCAAGATACTCTCTCGTATAGTCAGAGTGCAGTAGTACCAGACCAGAAGAAAATGAAGAATTGCGTCCAATGTCCTACAATATAGTATATTGATTTTTGAGTCTCTTATTTCCAAAACTGGGAGAAAAGGCACATAGAATCAAGTTAAGCTAAAACAATTTGAAATTAATTCACACATTGGATGGATTAGCATGAAAGATGGATCAATCCCGAAGGGATAGAACCGATGTTTACACCTAGTCATTTGGATCAAGGCAAAATCTAAAGAGTAGTTAATTAACATCACACTGCAGCAACAAAATAGGCTTTTGGTGATGGTCCAGGATCAATCCTAAGGAGAAAGATCTGAGCACAACACCTTGTACTTTCGAACCATGGTCTGATGACGAGGTCAATACTTGAGCTGGTACCCCACTCTCTGAACTCCCACACCATGCCAACATTGGAGAAAAAGACAGATGATTTAATGTAATGTGTAGCCCCTGTGTAAAACAATGGTCTTTGGTTGGACAAAGTTTCAAACTCACAACCTTTTGTCTATTCCCACTGGTGTACAGTGGCCCATAAATGGCATCATGAAATACCCTCAGTTTTTCTTAAAATATACCAGATAAAAGTTTCAAATGGACCTCTAACCCATTGGTTACCATGTCTTCCTGAATATAAACAATTCAAAAAATGAAATATACTATACCATTAAAAGGAGAAATATTTTAAAGGGCATTGGACTTTCAAAATTACCAAAATCAGTTGTTTGATTCCAGCCGACCAACAGGCCTTTGAATCAGAAGGTTCCTGGTTCAAATCCAGAGTCTGGACATGGATATAAATTGAGATATTCTATGTTAGGGGCAACGATGGCCACCCATTGGGTGCTCCTTCACAAATGGCCATTGTTTCCGGCCTTGCAGTGGCCAAGGAATAGTACCTTAAGTGACCGCCATTAAAAAAAAATATTTCATGCTAGATTTAATTATTAATTGATACAAAATGAAATAACCAAATTATACTTCGATTACTACAATTTTTTATGTAATCAAAGTTGTAATTTGTTAACAAGTGTCATGCTTGCTTTGACAGTTATCAAAAATGTAAACATTTACTTTTTTGTAGGTGAGCCTTGTAATTATTAAAAAAGATCATACATATTTTTTAACTGTTTTCCATATTGTGCTGATAAACACTTATTTTGTGTGTGTGTTCACACACATTTAACTTTGTTAGTTTTAACATGTGATAGTTTACATTACTAAATGTGCACATTATGTCATATTGTGAACAGAAAATCAGTAAATAGAGATTCAACTAATACTTAAAAATCAAATTAAAAACAAGCAAACCTATAGGTAGATATAACGTTCAAGAAGGAAAAGAACAGGACAACGATGGTTACAACCAGCTTGAATCTTTCATATTCATCTTTATACTTGAACCTGCCAGGAAATAAAATTAAAATAAACATTAAACTAACATGATCAACAAATTCATGGTAAAAACTAAGTAAAATTAATACGGAATGTCTCAAGATATTCACTGAAACTGTCGGGATATTTGACTTTCAGCATTTAGTGACATTTTCTAATAGAAAAATTCGACACTAGTCAAAACAATTTTCTAAATCTGATGAAGATATAATGCATTAACTTCAAATCAAAAACCAGTTATGGTTGGTTTTATCACAAAGGCCATATTTGGCTAAGCAATTTTCAATCTCCTGGTCTGATCGTACTTTCAGTTGTCTTGAACCAGTGGACTACCAATGATTTCGAATGCTGTTACAGGATAGGCCACCCTTTGTGTGAGCATGTTCTTGAAAATATATTGATCATGCATTGCAATATATGCAGTTCTTCTTATCTTTAAAGTAAACAGGCCAACAGACTCCTATTGGATGGTTGTTCAGTTCAATGGCATTTGGACCCTATTTGGGCAAGCTGTGCCAAACACAAGACATCGTTTAGAATAAAATTTCATGAACGAAAAAAAAAAAAGGATGGGAACAGAGTAATGGGATGAAAGCAGAAAAAGATAGCTTGGTTATCTCCAGTGCTCACTAAAGGGCCATGGGACAAGAAAAGACCACTAGAGTATCTCGGGACCTCAAAGCCTGTACACACCCGAAGAAGACAGGGTGGCAACAAAATCCTCGAAAGAAAGTTCCCTGATTTCCATGATAGTGTGACAAAAATTTCCCTGATTTTACAAATCCCTTAAGAAATGTCGGGATCCGTAATTGGTATCGATATACAGTGCCCACACGACAATATTTTTAAATATTTAGGGTCAGATGAGGTAAAAGAATCATTCTCCACAAATATTTTACATTTTTTCTCATCAGATATTTTAATTGTTACTGTAAGGGTTGGAACCCTTAATAGAACAATAGCAATTGAAAAAAATGGGAAAAAAATATTTTGAACTTTTTTCACCTGTCCCTACAATATCCAAATATACATCAAAAATTGGTACAGCTTCAGTCTGCGTTTAAAGCGGTGGCAACGATCTTAGCGCACTTCTAGTAGCAAGTTAAGGCAGGTTAAGGCAACCCATCTGCATTACGATTATTATGGTTTCCATGGGAACCTCGGAAAGCAAAAATTTAAGCCTCTAGGCCCGTTGCACACATCCGGTTTTTTGAACGTACGGTAGCGCTGCCGTAAAGCAAGTGCGGTCTGAAATACATTAGATCCAATGGAGTAGTGCACACATGCCTTCGGCGCTACTGCGGCGATGTACGTCCACCTTGCGTGCAATTTGTACCGCAGTTCTCCATGGCGCAGCAGCTTCTCTGCACACGCTTCTCCGGTCTGAAGTAATTAATAAATAGTTGATCCAGTAACATTTATTTTGTTTCAAAATATACTTTTTTAACACTAAGTTAGCGAAATAAACACGTTTTCTTTGGTAGAATATTTATTGCAAATGGCGCGAAATGTTTGAGTACTTTTGTGTCATTTCGCGGCTATGTGTGCATAGTTGTGCTTCAGTGCAGCACGTTGAAAAATCTGATGTGTGCACCGGGCCTTAGACTATGGCCGGTACAGCAGTTGTACCATGATCGCGTCAAGGAAGAATTTAGACAATGGCCAGTAAATGAGTTGTACCTTAAAAGTTATAACAATCACGCCAAGAAATAATTTAGACTACAGCCGTTACAGCAGTAGTTCATTGAAAGTTATAAGAATCGCGCTTGTTATATCGATAGTTGTAGTCAAAAGGTTAAATTTTCGTTTTGAATCTCTAATATTATAAACGGAAGTATTTGTCAGTCTGTCTGTTTGTTTGTTTCCTGCACGCAAAGTCCTGATCAATCTATGGCAGTTACATCACAGGTAGTCCAAATGTTTTATAATTTTTGGGTCGCGGCGAATTTTAAAATTCAAGCTAGAACATTTTGAAATGAGTTTAATGAAATGTAATTATAATTGAATGCAACAGCATAGGAGATCACAGATTTTAAATTTATTTTTTTTCGCTTCCGTTATCATTTTGCGCAGAGAAATGATTTTCCAGCAGACGATAAAAAACAAATAAACTTTTATCAGGAGTTATTTAGTTTTTTTTTCTATCTACTAGACCGTTAAAGATAAAGTAAAAATTTCAACGGATTTGAAATCTGCAGAAAATTTTAAATTAGATCAATACCAAATTTGTTTTTTTTAAATAAATAAAATTTTTAAATAGAATATTTTCAAAATTTTTGCAAGAGATTGTGATGTTTAGAGAGATGTTTAGCGAAAGAGGAAAAGAAAAAACTTTTTGGTTGACATTGTTTAGTTCTTTTTTGTAAAATTTCAACGGACTTGAAATTTTATACCAGATAGATACCTTATGCGTTTGATTCTTTTAATAAATCATTTTTCAACTAAATATTTATATTTTCACAAGAGATTGTGACGTCACACTGAATTCTCATTTGGTTTGCGAAGCAAACCAACAAACACAATGGGCAACTCCGTTATGGCTGTTATCCAATTTGCAAAGCAATACATAGTTCACTAACTACATTCATAATTTGGTTTGCGTAGCAAACCAACACCACGTGCAATGCCATGATGGCTGTTATCCAATAGGCTACGAATTCTCATTTGGTTTGTTTCTCAAACCTTATTAGTATAAATCACCGGGGGTTAGCGAGCAGCACCTAGTTAGTAAGCACCTGACCCCACGAAAAGAATTGTCACGGGCAACACCGTGCTGGCCAAGCAATGACTAGTATTCTTTAAAGTTTTTCAAAATTCGTTGAACTGTCAGTAGATTTTATTGGTTCATTTGAAATAATTCCTTCCTTGGCAAATTTAGAAGTGCACCAAGGCCGTAACACCGCTATGAACGTAGACTGAAGCTAAGCTTTACCAAAAAATTCTACAAAAATGTAATTGCAAGCAAAACATATTAATTCAATGTACAAACAAAAACATCATTAGTTACACAAATTAAAATTTTTTTTCAACAAGTTGTATAGCTGTTGTCGAGACTCTCCGATAGCGAAAGCCACAGCGGCGGTTTTCACTGGGTTCGAAAATTATGATGCCAGTGTTCTTTATTTGAATTACAATTTTGGCGAAAACGATTTATTCAATTCTCAAAAGTACTTGTAATTGTGCATCTCTAAATAGGCTTCAAACGACCAAAGTTACAGTTTTTATAAAAAAATTTAAAATTCCCTGATTTTTTTTTGAAATTTAGAAATTTTTCCTGAGAATTCCTTGATATTTCCAGAATTAAAAAGTTCCCTGAGAATTCCCGGTCCTGTTACCACCCTGGAAGATGTGCCTCCAAGAGCACTCTTGCCTAGCGTTAATTTTCAATCCATCCCCTAAGGCAGGGGTTCCCAAAGTGTGTGCCAAGAAGAGAGATCAGGGGTTCCGTTAAGAGCCTATGAAGCAGTTGCTATTATAAGGAGCAAATACTGTTCGAAAATTAATGTCGTAAAAGAAATGCGAGTAGCTGTATCACTAGCAAATCATGAGTAGCTGTATCTTAATTCCACGATTTGAACAATTGTGCAGTGAGCAGAAGGCTCACATGTCATACTAAACGCACACATATAGAGCATGTTGAAGGCAATTTTATTTAAATTTTCATCTACACCTATGTTTTCCTATTAAGTACAATTAAAGTATTCGTGTGAATTTTAAATACGAGTTGTAATAATTATGTACATGGTCTTACCACTTACTTCCCTAATTTCTTCAAAGTTGTAAAAATATGAAATATTTATATATATATATATATATAATAATATACCACAGATAGATATTACATGACGAGGGTGCTGTGAGAAAATTCCAACTTTCTTAAGGGTGCCATGACTTGGATAAGTTTGGGAACCCCTGCCCTAAGGGAAAGATCAAAGGGCAACACCATGTCACTTTGAAAAATGGTCAGATGACGAGGCAACACCTAAGCTGGCACTCTACTTTCCAAACTTCCACACCAACTCAAAGTGAGGACTTTTGGCCCCAACAGATTTAAGATGCACCAGCCACGTCTACACCATACGGGTACAAACATACATGCACCGATCCAAATTCGAACCTTCTGATCTAGAGAACAGCCCTATTCGAACTGGAGTATAGGGGCACCCAGATGGGGGTAACTAGCATGTATACGGATCATTCCATGTCAAACCACCCAATTTTAATATTTAGCTGTGCCATTATGTCTCGAATTTTCTATTTTTTTTTAATGAATAGGAATATATAAGAAAACTCAAATTGATTTTTCCATATTTTTTGCTTAAAAATTCAACTGACAAGAATTTTTTGAAAACTTTGAATTTTTCACGATTTTGGCTGTAGCATTTTTGGTATCATTTTAGAAAAGCCTTCGTGTTTTACTCATTTTTTAATCAATCAGGCTGATCTAGGTATAAAATTGAAGCTTATGCTTTTCTCTTCCAAAATAAGCTATAAAAGTGATACTAAGTGCAATAGAATGTTACCACTGAAGGCCAAGTGATTTTTTAATATTTTTTCCAGTCAGTAGGTTCAATAGGTCATACCTCATAAACACATGTATCATATTTGTTTACTAGAATGAGTAAATTATGTACTTGTGCTTTAAAAATAAAAAGAGTGTTTTTGTGGTTATGAAATAAAAAAATTTGTTTTGAAATTTTTTTATTTCAGAATCAATTTTTTTAAATGTAAATTGAAAGTTTATTTGAGCCCAAAATAACTATTTTCTGCAGTTGTTTGTCAACCGTTTAATCTATTTTGTATGTTCTTCTTGATACAGATGTTGAAGGAACTGGAACTTAGACTAAATTTTATAGGGCACATAGCAGCAATCAATTTTAGTTGGCCAAAAATATGTCTGACGGGCCTGATGGATGCATGAATTGAACTTTTGCATCCCTTTATTCTTCACAATTGTCTAGTACTTTCCCAATTCACAATTTTTTTTGTCCCAGATGACTGTATAAAGCTTTTCAGGAGTAATATTTACTACTTCTTTGGTTTTGCTATCAACAGTGGCTGTAAAAGATTTTTCATAAACCAAAACCTTCTTCACCAAAATGTTTCTTCTGTCTAATGGTTTGAAGAAGTGGTTCTCTCTGGTACCTACTATTGTGGTATTTGGAGTTTTCACTAGGGATGTTAAGCAAATTACAGAACTGCTACTCAATCACCAATACTTGTGAATCCCAGTTCATACCTGTTACTCAAATATCAAAATATCAGTGATTGGGTAACAGTTACTAAACTGATACCTTGGCTGATATTGATGCTGCTACTGCTACAGTGATTGCAACCGAGATCAGTGATTTGGTAGCAGTGAAAGCTGTGACTGAGTATTGGTTATTTGGCAAGGGGTGCCATTTGGTCTGTGACGGATTTGGATTTCTCTGGAGGATTTTTAACCGGATGCTTAAGTAGGCTTCATGTTGCTTTATTACACACCAGATTCCCGCTCCTTTTTCTAAAGAAAAAAAGAAGCTCCACAGTATTAAGGAAAGTTCAGACAAAAACATTTTAATTCACTGTTTTAAATGACAATTTTTTTATTCGTTCTTCAACTATCACTGATTATTTATTCAGTTATATTTTTTATATAGAGTAACATGACTAGAACTTTATTTTATTTTTATTTTGTTTATAGTTGAAAATTTTCTTTTTAACCTCTTGTGTTGTTTTTAATTCCAAAAATGTTTTTTCATGCTTCTGAAAGTATTACGAATGAGTCGAAATCACAGAAGGGGGGGGGAGAGAGATAATCATTTCATTTCGCTAGTGATTAGAATACGTTTTACAAGTTTCTGCCTTCTTTAAAGTTAGTCTCTTTTGATGAAACCGTTTCAGAGGGAGGATCATCACATGATGTTTACAGCGGTGATGAATGCATTCTGAAATATCATAGTGCAAGTACAAAAAATTATGATGACTCAATATTTAATTTTTAAAGCGTAAAAATTGTTGTTTGTAAAAACATTGATTCTCTGGAATTCCTTGTTAGACTGTGTTTTCAGAACAAATAAAAATGTTACTTGTTAGAATATTCCCCGTTTATTTTAGAAAAAAATTATACAGTTTCACTAGCTTATCAATTTTAAAGTACTACCAAAGAGAATATCTCCCTCTATTATCTTTGGAGTTCGTCCCAGACCGTTGACAACAGTCCGTGGTTTCGCCAAAGGAAAAAATTTCTTTATTTGCTGTAACAATATAATATGTAGCAGAGAGATAACTGACTTCTGAAATCTACTGCTTGTATTTTCAAGTGATGACATTTTTGGAATAAAAATTAATAGAAATCTGTTAGCATAAGCAAACAGCCAGTAATGAATTGAGTAGTAAAAATTTGAAGAAAAAAGCTGTTTGTGCATTAGTTGAAGCTAAACCAAGTATTCTACAAACTTAAGAGTAGAGTACTATCAATGGTTCAAGATTTTACTCAAATTATTTTTCTGATGATATACTGACATAACCCTGGAGCTGGTCATAATTTCTATTTGACCAGCAGACATAACAAGATCCTATTTCATTTGTAGGAGAGCGATGAATCACTCTCTAGGGGTCAAACTAATTTTTATATAAGTTATAAATTTGACATTATAATTGAGTGGATGAATGCAATTTTATATAAAGACAATCTTTTATATAAATTTTTCGCATAAGTATTTATAAAAATGATTGAAAAGTATATTATCTTAGGCAAAAGAAATTTTTTTCTCTCTCCAATTTAAGTGAAAAAATACTAGAGTGCACATTGAAAATCTTGGCTCTTTGCCAAGAGCAGTCAATATGTGACCTCTCTCGCGGGGAAAGTTTAGCACATGCTATATGCACAACGCATCAGAAGGCGTGAAAATATTATTACTCTTATGTTGTTCTTGTGTTTTCTTGATCTTAAACAAAATTGTTATGTTTCAAACTTGAGTCTTTGCACACCACGGACACTACAATATGAATGAATTCGGATGTAACAAGAGATTTAGAAAAATTTCTTAATGCTTTGGGGTTGTTCTTTGAATATTTCAGTACCTCAGAGTATCAAATGTAAGGAAATTGTCTTACTACATATACTACGATGAAATCATTTTTCTTCAATAAACAAATATATATAAAAGTTTTTTAGTGAAACGGACTTTTAGAGAAAAAATAGGTATGCCAATTATTTATTTGATAATTAAAATTCCATAATGTGAATTCAATTAGAAGTAAGATAATCAAGTATTCTTATGCATATCTCTTAATTTTAATGTTTAATTAATTATACAATTTAATTACATGAAAAATATCGAAAAATATAATCTGTAAGTTACCAACATTAGTTTGTTAAGGGGAAAAAGCGTCTTTAAAAAAATAAATTACAGGCGGAATAAAAATGTTTAATTCATTTTAAATTGAAGGTTTATTAAGTAACGCATTGTGTTTTATTGAATTAAAAAATATTACAGTAGATCTGGATGGGGAAAAAAAAGGGTTAAAACTGTATACTAGAAAAGGCCACGACGGTTTCCGACTTAGATATGTATTCCTTTGATGAAGTTGTATGACTAAAAATTTTAATACATATTCCGTTGCTATGAGTGGCTAGAGATACTTTGCATTTGAACAATCAGATTCAGTTACAGTTTTGAATTAGATATTGGTCAGTAGCAGTCACAGTTAGAACTGTTACTATGAAATCACTGTTTGTAACATCCGTACTTTTCATATCTTTCCTTCAGATAATCTTCATTTCTTGCCATCTCTGCTGATGGTGTGCATTTTATATACTTAAAATAACTTTGTATACATATAAATGTGAATTATCGAGAATCCTTCATTGCCAAATTAATGCTTGTGTGGAGACAAATAGGCACCAAGTGTGCTTTAAAATGCCCACACGGCACTCCTTGAGGCATTGCATTTTCCCTGGCAACGGAAGAACGAGAAAGCAGAATGAAGCGTGGTGGGAAAGAAGGAACGAAACGGAAGACGATTGCAGTAGATGGCTGCTAAGCTGTGAACTTTCAATTTTAGTGCATAAGACGGCCCAAACCCTCGTTAATCTAACCATTTGTAAATACTTAATACTTAGCTTTAATTAAATTCTTTTTATTTTTCATATTCATTGCTTTATTTAATGAAGTATGGTCATTGTGTCCCACACAAATAACAATTAAAAATATACCTTATTAAGCCACAAAAGTTCTCGGAAATAATGTATCGATCAAACACAACTTTTCTCACAAAAATTTAGAGCAAGACTGCATGAATAAGGTGTGAGTGGGAGATAATTGGAAGGTGTTTTTTTTTAATCCTAACAAGTCCATACATGAAAAATTTTCCATGTTGCTTACAGTTTGTTTTGTTCTCCAGTTGAGGCAGGTGCATAATTTGGCAATTAGGCAGGCTTTTCTAAATTGTATTTTTTTTTTTCAGTCAAAAGAAAGATAACTTTTGTTTTGTTGAATCAGAAAAGGTTACTGCATCATTGTTTTACGAAATTAAACAGTAATTTTTTAATTATGATTAATGCAATTCAATTTTTATTATTTTGTAACCACAGTTTTAACTATTCTCACAAATTTGTGAGTGATTTAAGATAAATTTTTGGAAAACAAATTTATTTTTTATTTTATAAACACAAAAACACTTTTTCTATTCATTTTAGAAAAAAAAATGTGGTACATGAGTTACTTGTAGTTTATGAGGTATTAGCTATTGAACCTACTGACTGAAAAAATATAAAAAATCAGCATGGGGAGTGGCAACACTCTATTGCCCTTGGTATCACTTTTATAACTGATTTGGAAGATAAAAGTATTAGCTTTAATTTGGTATCCAAATCACGACCATTGGTCGAAAAAAAAGTAAAAAACAAAGATTTTTTTAACTGATACCAAAAGTGCAATAGTCAAAATCATGTAAAAATCAAATTTCCTAAAAAATTCCTCCAAGTTAAATTTTTGACAAGAAAAATCTGAAAAAATTAAGTTTTAATCATCTCCTAGGTATCTATTAATAAAATTTTTTTGAAAAATATCCAAGATACAATGGCACATAACCCTGGGTGATTTGACATGAAATGACTCACACCCCATATATTAGCCAAAATATCATTTGAAACAATTTCGCATACACTAAAACAAGTTTTTCAATTTAAAAAGATTACTACACTATTACCTCTCTTCCTCATCCAGGAGAGTAACATTGATGCTGCCTAAGACAATTTTCAAGTATAATCTGTAAATCAGAGAATGAAAGTCAGAATCCTTAGAGTAACAAGTTAGTGGATTTTCCCGAGAATATACCAGGCAAACCTTGTCCATTCCAGACCTTGCACCATAAATCCAATCCAATATAATCCAAGTTATAAATACTATTGCCATACATCCAGGTTTAAATTATGTGTCTTGCTAGTTCTCCTCAATTTTCGATTAGTTTGGGTTTTAAAGTCTAATAATGGACATAAGGTCTAATAATGGACAAGCTGTACAAGATGAAAAAAAAAATATATATATATATATAATAATAAATAAAGAAATAAAAAAATAATAATAATAAATAAATAAAAAATGCAAGTAAATTCAAGCAGATCAAAATATTCAAACTAGCAGTCAAGCTAATTAAAGTAGATTCAAAACTATATAGGTACACAGCAAGAAAACACAACAGTACATTGAAACACTAATCAAAACCACGAGAACAGTATAAATATAAGATTAAACTTTATTGTCATTAATATAAAATATAGTAAACATTGTTGGTAGAAATGCTGAATAATGGGATAATGGAGGAAAGGTTGAAAGATGACTAGTGAAGCAATGTAAAAAGGTGAAAGGCAAATATAGAAATTAAAAACCTAATCTTTTGTATGAATTTAATAGGGTCATTAAAAATAGAAAAATCTGAAGAACTGTCCTGTTTCATTATTTCCTAGATATGTCTTATATATTTACAGTTCCTTTTTGACTCAATCACTGTTTCTTTTCACACAGGGAAGCAACTTAACCACAGGAAGCACATCCCTGAAATATGTCTCAATTCATTCATTCTTTTGCTTTACTTTTTATTTATCAATAAAGTTTCTATTTTTTATTAAGGACTCTTTTTAGATAATTAATCTAACTAATTATTGATAATTAATAGTTTACTATTGCTAAATTTCGTGAGATTAGGAAACTCTCCTAAGTATGAAACTACTTAAGTCACCTCCAGAATTTTTATATGCCCTTGTATCATGCAGTCACATGGTAACTCCTCCCTGATCATGTGACAAGTTTATACAAAGCAAGTTTTATCAGAAACCAACAGCTATTCTTTAAAAAGTTGAGACGAAGGAAAAAGCAACTAAACGCTACTCTTATAAATTAAAGAGTAACACTTGAATCGACAAAACTTATCACACACAAACATTAATAAATCAAATACAAAATAGAATTCTCAAAATAAACACTGGTTTGGTTGTTTTGGGGTTTCATAACACAAGGGCCCTATATTTGGCCATGCTGCACCAGATACAAGACTTACACTATCAAGACACACACAATGAAAGTTTTAACTGACACAGAAGAGAGAAATGCACCCGACAGGAATTGCCTGCAACTCAAAGCTTGCTAGTGCAATGGGCATACCCACTATACATACAAGGAACTTTTACTGACACAGAAGAGAAATACATTTGGGGAAAAAGTGAACCTGTGCCACCTACAAGTCGTAAACCAATATTCTTTTTTTTAATTTCAACAATCAAAATTCTAAGATAATTTACCTTTTGTCTTACCCACTCAAGTCATGAGTAAAGCGCATTGGTCATGAGATCCGGGAGCTATCTCTGTAGCAGTCTGACACCCCAGCCACCCGTTCGCATAGAATATCAAGTAATAGACGCACAATGAAAGTTTTGTTCTTACTGACGTAGAAGAGAGGATACATATATAATTTGTAGCTTCCAGAATTTTATGACGGAAGGATCCATTTTATAGCGCAAACATGTAAAGTCAATTTGACTCAAAGTATAGAATGAGTGGTTTTGTAATATAAATATGAAGCTACCAGGAGAGTTCTTCCAGATAAGAACCATTTTTATCAATATTTGGTATCGATTTTACATAAAAGTGACACATTGGAACTGCATTCGAGTAACATGCAAATTTAACCATAAGGGGTTATGAAGGATGTGACAGAAATGTGCAATAGGTCCCTCAGTATTTAGTTTTAAAAAACCCCTCTCATAGCACTAACATCAGACTATGAAAAGTTAGAATTTTTGTGATTAACTTTATTGGTTGAGAGAGGCAAAGTATTATAATCAGAAAAAGATAGACAAAATTATCCTTTACGAAAACAATTTAGTTCCATAGAACTCTAGAGAATTCTCTGGAGAAACTAATATTCATATCTTTAGAGAGAAGTTTTATGGAATTCTGTAGAGAGAAGTTTTATGGAATTCTGTAGAGAGAAGTTTTATGGAATTCTGTAGAGAAGTTTTATGGAATTCTGTAGAGAGAAGTTTTATGGAATTCTGTAGAGAGAAGTTTTATGGAATTCTGTAGAGAGAAGTTTTATGGAATTCTGTAGAGAGAAGTTTTATGGAATTCTGTAGAGAGAAGTTTTATGGAATTCTGTAGAGAGAAGTTTTATGGAATTCTGTAGAGAGAAGTTCTATAGAATTCTGTAGAGAGAAGTTCTATAGAATTCTGTAGAGAGAAGTTCTATAGAATTCTGTAGAGAGAAGTTCTATAGAATTCTGTAGAGAGAAGTTCTATAGAATTCTGTAGAGAGAAGTTCTATAGAATTCTGTAGAGAGAAGTTCTATAGAATTCTGTAGAGAAGTTCAATGGAATTCTGTAGAGAAGTTCAGTGGAATTCTGTAGAGAAGTTCAGTGGAATTCTGTAGAGAAGTTCAGTGGAATTCTGTAGAGAATTTCAATAGAATTTGATAGAATTCTGTGGAGAATTTCAATACAGAATTATTTAGAGAACTTTAATAGAATTCTAGAGAAGTTCAATATAATTCTATAGAGAAGTTCAATATAATTCTATAGAGAAGTTCAATATAATTCTATAGAGAAGTTCAATATAATTCTATAGAGAAGTTCAATATAATTCTATAGAGAGAAGTTCTATATAATTCTATAGAGAGAAGTTCTATAGAATTCTGTAGAGAGAAGTTCTATAGAATTCTGTAGAGAGAAGTTCTATAGAATTCTGTAGAGAGAAGTTCTATAGAATTCTGTAGAGAGAAGTTCTATAGAATTCTGTAGAGAAGTTCTATAGAATTCTGTAGAGAAGTTCTATAGAATTCTGTAGAGAAGTTCTATAGAATTCTGTAGAGAAGTTCTATAGAATTCTGTAGAGAAGTTCTATAGAATTCTGTAGAGAAGTTCTATAGAATTCTGTAGAGAAGTTCTATAGAATTCTGTAGAGAAGTTCAATGGAATTCTGTAGAGAAGTTCAATGGAATTCTGTAGAGAAGTTCAGTGGAATTCTGTAGAGAAGTTCAGTGGAATTCTGTAGAGAATTTCAATAGAATTCGATAGAATTCTGTGGAGAATTTCAATACAGAATTATTTAGAGAACTTTAATAGAATTCTAGAGAAGTTCAATATAATTCTATAGAGAAGTTCAATATAATTCTATAGAGAAGTTCAATATAATTCTATAAAGTTCAATATAATTCTATAAAGTTCAATAGAATTCTATAAAGTTCAATAGAATTCTATAAAGTTCAATAGAATTCTATAAAGTTCAATAGAATTCTATAAAGTTCAATAGAATTCTATAAAGTTCAATAGAATTTTATAAAGTTCAATAAAATTCTATAAAGTTCAATAAAATTCTATAAAGTTCAATAGAATTCTATAAGGTTCAATAGAATTCTATAAAGTTCAATAGAATTCTATAAAGTTCAATAGAATTCTATAAAGAAGTAAGAAAAGTTAAAGTAGTCTATAGAAAAAAAAAGTAATGAAACAAAAGAAATGAACTTCTATAAAGGTTTCTACACTTTCTATAGACTAGAATAAATAGAAGTTACTTTCTACATTTTATAGAAAAATGGGCCATAATCCTATAGGATTTAGACAACATTATACAGGAAATTTTATAGAATTCTATAGAAATTTTTTATAAGGGATGAATTAAGTTATTACCCATTATCTTTCGGAAGCACAGAGGACATACTCCTCAGTTCCTCTTTTCTAACGTTGACAGATTTCTTGAGATCCGCACATTCTTCTCGTTCTGCATCAGAAGACGGTCTGTAACTGTATAAAACATTAATTAGTACATATACACTCACTGCCAAAAATTAAGCACGAAAAGTAAAATGCGAAAAAAACCCCGACAAGTACAGCTTTGATTGACACTAAATGCGGCAGGAAAGTAGTAAATAGGTTTATGCATGAAACAAAACAAAGAATTAAATACAAAGATGCGAACAATATTAAATTTTCATAAATTATAAGATGAAGTCATATTGGAGTCATTAATAAAATGATGCTTATACCCAAAAACAACATTAATAGGGTATGTGACCACCACTCATCCTTATACAAAGTTTACAGCATGTGACCATGCTTTCCATGAGGTGATCAACCACCCCAGAGTCAAGTAATAGCCATTCCTCCTGTAGAGCAGTTTGCAACTCTGTGAGAGTAGCTGGGGGTGGGAAATGTGCAGACACAGGACGGCCGAGGGTATCCCAAAGATTTTCAATGGGATTAAGGTCGGGCGAGTACACCGGCCAAACCATATGCGCAATCCCCTCACTCTCCAAGTAGTCGTCGATGATACCAGCTCTATGGGGACGCACATTATCATCCATTAAAACGAAAGAATTACGAACTGCTGCAGCGTACAACCTCACAGTGGGTTCCAGGACTTCATCCCGATACCGGACAGTCGTCGCAGAACCCCCATCTATGAATGTGCAGGTCGGTGCAATATTCCAGCCCACACCATGAGGCTTCCACCTCGGAATGCGTGATGCTCGCGGATGTTCTGGGTCCGATTGCGTGTGATTTGTTCTCACCAGACCCTTACACGTTTGTCATCTGGCTCCAGTTCAAATCTCGACTCATCCGTGAACATAACATTAGCCCAATCAGACACAATCCAATTCACATGTAGCTGACACCACTTTAATCGTACCCCTCTGGATAGCATGGATAGAGGAACACAAACTTGTGGTACTCGGGCATACAGTCCATTCATGTGTAGCCTTCGGCATACAGTAGTGGCAGATATAACCTTACCAATGGATGCTGCAACTAAAGATGTCACACATGTGGAGGTCGCTCTTTGATTTCGCTTTGCTACAACAGCAATATATTGATCTGCCGCAGGGTCGTTACCCTTGGGCGGCCGGTTACAGGTCTTCGGACAACTGTTTGCCTTGTTTGAAATTGTTTCCATAGTTGTGAAAAGACGGAATGGTGAACACCGAAGAAAAGAACAACCTGATTGATTACTCTGCTTCAAGGGGTCCCACAGAACAGCTGTGCTCACTATCTGCCATTATTTTTCTGGAAGCCATAGAAACACATCTGCCTTGAAAACTAATCGTACGAAAGTTCTAAACACTTTTTATCAGCAATTACATGCATCTCCTCTAACCCTTCACAATGCTGGATTCTTATACTACTGCCTTTTTAGCATATTACTCGACATGAAACTGTGATCGGCTGTTACATAACAAATTTGCATGCTTCCATCTACCTCTGCAGCAAATTGCAGCCTCTCAAATTCAGATTGGCTTCTGGAAATTAACATTTTTCTCTCTGTACTTAACTTTTGGCAGTAAGTATATAAGTCTGTACAGGGATGTAGTCAGAAGGGGTGGGCCTGAGCAGGCCCAGAAATGTTATCAATGTTACAAAAATAAATGCTGAAGCTAATATAAATCAAAGCTTTGTTTAGCCCATCAATAGAAAAACATATTGGATGGATCTAAAATATTCAAAAAATCTGCAAACAAAATGGCTCATTTAACATTACAACAATTTAGTTAGTTGCTAAGGTAGGTAAAGAATCCATCTATGTGCTACATGACTGTTTAAATAGGATGTGACGAAGGATATATTCAAGAGGGCCCAAAGAGCTTGAACACTCCTCAAAATATCTTGAATTTTAATCAGGCAATAATGCCCTCAAGCTAATTTACCCTGTGCAAATTGAAATTTTGTTTACCTCACAGGTACAATGAATGTAAATTTGTCTGAAAACAGTCAAAAGATCATTAACATAATGTTCATTTAGCATTACCAACTTTCGATAGGAATATTCTGACAGGTAATTTCGACTGGAAGAGACAGAGAGCTAATTTTGATCGGAAGAGACTGTCAGTTAATTTCGACAGGAATATTATGACAGGTAATTTCGATTAGAAGAAACGGAGAGGTAATTTAGATTGGAAAAGACTGAGTGATAATTCTGATAGGAATAGTCTGACAGATAATTCCGAAAAGGGATAGTCCGGCAAGTAATTTCAATTGGAAGTCTGACAAAGGGTTGATAATTTTGACTGGAAGAGACTGAAAGGTAATTTTGATTGGAATAGATGGTAAGATTGGGTCCACACTGAAATTATTTCCAGTTTATATGAGGGTATTTACATAAAATTATTTCAACAAGGGTGATTATTAGGGCTTTAAGTAAAATCCTAGTTAACACTGCGGTCTAGACACAATTTCAGTAGTGATGAGCTAAACTTGTTTTATGACCAGTATTCTCACCTTTTGGTTTGTTTTACAATGTAAGGGCCATATTTGGCCAAGCAGCACCAAAAACATCACGTAAATACTAGGAGAGCAGAAAAAGAAAAAAGGGTATGATGGTAAAGGAGAAGTGACCACTGGGTTCTGAGCTATCTTTTAAATCAGCTGATTGCTACACTCAATCATGGAAAATTTATTTTTCTGGCCACATAATGAAATGCTTAAATCAGAAAATCTTACAATGAAACGAGCAATGTAGCAGAACACAGGATCAGCAACTAAAACATTGGCTTCCAAAATTTGTGTACCTGTCTTTTTCTACATGAAAATGTGTCTTGCACCCTTTAATATTCACAAGTAATTTTATCTTAGATCCTGATCTATTCAAGAAAATACAAAAATATTTTGCAAATATGAGTGAAAAAAATTGTTTCTCAGATTAATCGAGAATGTTATACTAATTACCTGTTTTTTTCTTCTACTTCATCGGTAAGATAAGTGTTTGATTGTTACTAATTAGATTATTTGGCACAAGGTCCAAAATAAGGACAACTTACCACTAGCAAGTGCAAGATAAAACAGTAAAATCTATGCACATATAAAAAGCTTTAAACGAAAGCGAGTCCCAGACAGCAGAAGAATTATGTAATAAAATGTATAAATTGAAATCAAACTATGAAAATAGTTTTTAAATAACATGTTGGCGAACAACAAGAGAAGCCAGTAAACAACTGTATGGTTAAAAGCGAATTTAAAGGGCTGGAGTTTTAATACTAACTTACGGATCAATACTATGAAAATGAAATTGTAGCATTAAAACACAAGTACAATGTATGAATTAATTGTTTAAATTATGTTGACCTGCAATATATATGGTATTAAAAATAGGAGAATGATACATCTCTAGGAAGTGATTGTGTGTGAACTGTCATGACGAATCTGTGGGACTTACACTACTGAGATTTGTCACACAGGCAGTCCAAATTTTTTGCAATTTTTCTATCGCGCACGAATTTTAAAATTTTATTCTAGAACATTTTGAAATGAATTTATTAGTTTTTTCACCCATTGTCCTTTGTCTGAAATGTGATGTCACCTGTACCTCGGAAAGAAAAAGGAAGCATATTTTGCAATTTTCACCCACAATATAGCAAACATCAGGGGTTTGCAAACGTTAGCAAGCAGTGGTTAAATATATATAGAGATGACTGGCATTCTTCAATGCTTTTTCTATCTCAGCAATCGTTAAAGAGAGAAAGAAAATTTTACATTATATTACCTTATACGTTTGATTTTCTTTTAAAAAATAATTTTTTCATTGAATATCTTTTATATTTTTGGTAGAGATTGTGATGTCACACCTATTGCATCTCTTCACAATTAAATGGGAATGCGTTGCAATCACCGGGGTCGGCAAGAATTAGCGAGCAGGGGTCACACCTGACCCCACGAAAAGGATTCTCAAAGGCGAGTTAAAAAAGCATTGAGTGTTAATGCATGCCCAGTATTAGATATTAAGAAGTAGATCGTCAACAAACAAATGGACAACTTCATTCTATGTTAAACTACAGTATTCGAAAAAATTCTCAAGCATGAGGTATGTTAGCTGAGACAATTATCTAATTTACTCATGTGATGTTTTTGGAATCACTAATTGCAATGTAAACAAGCAGTTGCTTTAACCGAATTAATCCTTGAAATTAAGTGCATTAACTTTATTCTTTTGCCAGTTACAATGCTTTAGTTCACTTATCTGTGCTTGAAGATGAATTCAAGTTTACTCACACATTATGGAATTTGAATTCCTTTATTTCGAACTTCAATGATTGAGGAAATTATTTCCCTGCCATGCTTAACTTCAATATTAAATTTCTATAAAAATGTAATCTAGAATTAAACACCTTCACATAACATGTCCTATTTTCCAATTTGAATTTAAGTTTATTGAAGAAATAATTTCTAATGATCATTTGATGAGTATGGAATACATAAACTGTTTTATATTCTAGTTTGTAAGAAATCCAAACCATACCATGTAATCCAGAAGAGATGGTAGTAGCAAATCATAACAAGCTCTTACCATATTAACTGGCGGACTACTTCATTTGTGAAAAGGTTCGTGGATAATCGGCAAGCAAGCTCTTATCTATGAATTCACTCGTGAATAGTCAGAAGACTTGCAATCTAGGTCTATTCAAGATACTGTTTAACACTTCATTTTACTTTTATGAGACAACTAATCAAATCTTGGGGGTCAAAATCCCAAGCTTTGAAACCATGCATGTCTTTACATGAGTTTAGAAAGTTGTAAAGCACTAAGATATTTACCATTTCAGTGATTCGGTTATACGAGCCACTCCTTTCTTATGTTGTACAATTGCTTTTTTTAAATCATTCTCAGCTTTCTTAAATTCAGATACAGCTTTTGAGCAGGATTTGTGCAACACCTGCAAAAGGAAATGAATCAAGAAACAATGCAGATGTAATACATTAATCCTAATATTTTTCAAATACAAGTTTTAACACACAACAGGCATTTAAAACGTTTTCCCATACATTAAAAAAAAAACCGTTTCCCCAAAGTTTACTTTTAACTTTTGACTATCAGTTTCACATACTCAAGACAAATTTTTTCATGGAAGTGGCAAAACCAGGATTTTATTTCAGAAGAAGGAATTTTAAAAATTCCATTTTTGACAAAGTTAAAATCTTATTACATTTATCAAAAAGTATTTTAATGCTGATCTTGGTTATACAAAATGTAGGATTACTGTATGAAAGAGCTTAAGCTGTAACACATGTTGTTTGATCTAAGAATGCTATATACGAATGACAGTATATAATGGTTTTTCAGCGCATATATTTACAAAATTAATTGCCTGTTATAGCAGAATGCAATTATATCCAAACCTTGGTTCTGGAAATTCCATATGTACTTTTGTGCCAATGTTGATGGATTGATACACTATAGATATGCGAGGTGATAGTTGAATAATTACAGAAAAAGCAATGTTCATAAAAATTGCTTTTTTCTTTCATAATTAATACTAGGGGGCTCCGTCCCCTGCTCGCCAACCCCCGGGGATTGCTACGCAAACCAACATTCCTTTCGCAGACTGAAACAATCTGAATAATTCGTATTATCCTGATTTCACTTTCCGGTCCATGAAGTCACAGCGAGGGCTTCGCCCTCTGCTCGTTTATGCCCGTCGATCCCGTTTGGTTTGCTTCGCAAACCAATACCTCTTTCGCAAGTGATTCCACTTTTTTTTACTTTAAGACTTAATGCACCCTAAACTAATAGCTGCATGAGTAAAAAATCTTCAGCATCTAGTTCCCTGTACAATTTTAAGTAAACCGTGTTAATCTCCAAACTTTACGATCTGTACTTTGTACTTTCTCGGTAAACCGTCTGAGAACAGAAGGAAAAGAGCGAGACTTTTTCCTCGCTAAATAAAAAGAAATCATTTTTATGGCAATTGTTGCTACGATAAATTTGATACCTGGCAAACCCGATAGTCAAAAATACAACCCTTATATGCTCCGCAAATTTGCTCCACAAAATAAAAAACACGAAATTTTTGTCACCAACTTTTGATTGCATCGAATTTATTCATGAATTAATTTTAAAAATAATTTTACCGTAAGAAAGAGTACATTCTGAGGTATACTGCGATATTTTCAAAATTAAAAACTAATAGTAATACGATATAGATATGACAGTTTTAGTTTTGTATCGGAAATTACGATCTGAAAGTTCCGAAAATTGTATGACCAACTTTTAATTGCATCGATTTTATTTATTAACCAATTCGAAAAATAATTGTACCATAAGAAAGAGTGTAATATAATGTATTCAGTGATGTACCTTCTCAAATTTAAAAAATAATGGTTTTTGCTGTAGATATAACGGTTTTAACAAGAAGTAGAGAAAATATCCAAAGATTCCGAATTTTGTATGACAAACTTTTGATCGCATCCAATTTAATTATTAACCGATTTCAAAAATAATAGTACCATAAGAAAGAGTACATTCTGAGGTATACTGCGATATTTTAAAAATTAAAAACTAATAGTAATAAGAAATAGATACGGCAGTTAAAAAAAAAAATAACAAAAATTTCCTGATTTTTCCCGAATTTCAAAAAATATTATCAAGAACCAAATTGAAATTGAAAAAAAAAACTTGACGAGCTGCAAAAATTTACGTTGAGAGGTACTCTTAAAAAAAAACTTACGGCTGAATACTGAAAATATGTATGTGTTTTGCTCACTCGCGGAAGAAATTTTGCTTCTTCAATTTTGACACTTAATAAACCCTAAACTAATATCCGCATCAGAAAAAAATCTTAATAATTGTCCAGGGAATACGATAAAGAACAAACCATGTAAATTTTTTTTTTCTTTCCGATCAGTACTTTCTCGGGAAACCGTCTAAGAATCGAGCTAAACAACACAGTTTTCAATCCTGCGGCGGCGGCAACTTTTTTTTAATATAGAGAGATCACTTCATTGAACAGTACAAAGTCCAAAATCCTCCGGACCTCAGGCAGTCCAGACTTTTTCAGATTTTATCGTTTTTTTTTGTGTCAAAAAACCCCTAATCTAACTCTTTATATGCACGAATTTTTTCGCTCGTTCGTCTGGAATGCGTTTGCAATACAAAAATAGTAGATATATAAATTGGAATAATTTTTAAAAAAGAAAAAAAAAATGTATACCATGCAACAAATTTTTTTACAAATCTTCTAATTCATCTGTGTGGTATTTACTCTGAACATGTATTGTTATTTTGCGTTGTTTCATCAATTTGCTTCAGGTGGGAAAACATTGTTTTTAAAAGAGGAAAGATAGAAAAAAGTTAGAAGAAAAAAACCCTGGTTAGCAAAATGTCCGGATTCTGGACTTTGTACTGTATAATGAACAAAATTGATATTTGATTTAAAGATTATAAATGTAGTTTGTGCATTTATAGTGTTTTAGGAACAGCTTTGATATAATGACTTTTAAGAAGAAGAATGTAAAGTCATATTTAAATAAAAATTCAAATAAATACCTCCACACTAGGAAAAGTACTATTCAGCTCATTCCATTCCTCCAGAACAGATGACAAACTATTCCTTTTAGCATCCATTACAAACTGTAACATAAAAATGAAGACATTTTAAAAGAGAAATTAAAGCTAGACATTATAAAAGATATTCCAAATTACATGAATGTTGCAAAATTCTTAAATTACAAAAGTTTAAAAGCTTACATAACTGAGTAGAGGTATAATAAGGTTTTATAAATAGGGATTTTGAGGAAACTTATTGCAATTATATTACATTCAAGCAAATAGTTTTTATGGGCTAGTAACTAGACACAAGTCTATGTGACTCGTTAAATCCAGAAGTTAAGCTAAGTAAATACAAAACACATGGCTAACAAAATTTTCGATCTGATAATGAGATTACGACATGATGAAAATAATCAGGATCAATTAAGCTTCTAGCGAAAAAAGTCAGGAACAGGACAATTATCAACTGTAATTAATTAAATAATGCAAACGGACAAGAGATGTTTTCTAAAATAGGCATTTTTTGAAGAATTCGGTATTGCTTAAAAATTGTTTTTGTGATAAATAAAAAAAAAAAAAAATCCATAGTATTAATTATCTTTTTAGATAAAATTCAACAGACGGCATAAAAACAACAATATACCTTGAATTCCAGTAAACAGTTTGTGGAAGAGTTCCTTGAGCATAGACTGCTGCAAAATAGAACAGAGATACTTGTTATAATTGACGATTTAGAGATAAAATACGAAGTTTATTAGGAAAAAGAGGCAGATGTCTGCTCTTTGAACTTGTTTCGTCAGTCACAGTTTCGGAATACGGTTTTGACAACAGGGTAGAAAATGAATTAAATTTAAATTATAACTAATAATAACGAATGGTTGTATTTTAAAGATTTAAAAAAGTGATGTAACGAAAAAAATTATTGCATGATGAGCCTATGATCATTTTAGAAATATTGCTCTAAAAGTTAATTTTTATTGGCAAATATTGTTTTGCGACCTCTAGTGTACAAAAATAGTATTTCAGCCCTACTCCTCTAGAATCCTGCATTGATGATTACTTGTACGTGTATATCATCTGTGAACAGGTGAAATCAGACCGGAAGCTATCTGCAAACTGACGACTGTTGTTAGGTAAAGACAAAAGTATCTAGTGCCAAGTAAAAAATGGCTGCAGATAATGGGCAGAGAACAGAAATAGTTAGGGGACAAGTATTTGAAGTGGGGCCTCGATATTCCTCGCTATCGTACATCGGCGAGGGTGCATATGGCATGGTCGTGTAAGTAAATACATTATTTCTCTTCCGGGATTGCCCGTACTCTTGTCATGTTGGCTGACGAGGTGCCAACGAACGTACCTGTTGATTTGAGATATTATGCACAACCCTGTTTTATTTTGAGGCCAATCATTGTTTTGGAGAAAACTCTTGCACGAATTTTTTTGTGCACTGATTTTTGTATTTTGTTTGCAGCATCAGAATACGTTCATGCGATTAGCTTTGCTGTGACATGCGAGAACTAAATGCATGCAGAAAAATTGATCACTATTTATCGTTCCACTGCATATTTCTCACAATAGGTTTTCTTAGTTTCTCTGTTATTTCACTTACTTTGCTCCGATTGTGCATGGTTTGGAAATGGAAATTCTCCCAAGATGGAGGGGGTATTTTACATTATGGGGAGACAGTATCATGGAGAATTCCCATTATCATATGCCATAGATATGGATTTGAAGACCGATTGTGTAATTTAATATAATTGTGCTTTGATCAAGAATTCGATCAAAATGAAACTCATTTTGTAATTTGGCTTTCAAACACAACTTTTGATTTTGTGCTTCAATTTAAAAAAAATTATCTTGCAAAAAATATCTGCATTAAAAGAATGGAATTTTTAAAACTGAATGTTTTCCTTTATCTGCTTGTAATATAAGTAGGATAAATTGATAAGTTGCGCTGTTGTATTTCTTACTTTTTTGTGATTTTTTTTTGCAGCAGTCTTCACAGTACATAATTTTACCATTTCTGAAACAGCAATTATTCAACAGCTGTTCTTTTATGTTTCTGAGTTATTTAATTTTGCAGTAAATTTATCTCTACTCTAGTTAGTGGAAGAAACAACCCAAACCAACTATTCATGTTCTTTTGAGTATTCTGAAATATTTTGCTGTCTAATATTTTAATATTTCAGCTAAAATTTTTGCTACCTTTTTAAAATCCCAACAAAAAATTTTTTGAACAGTCCTTTGCATCAACTTGTATTTTTGTTTAAAAAGTCAAAAGAAATCCCTTTATTGGTTTCTTAACAAACTACTCGTGTTTTGTTATCAATATTTACAATTAAAGTTTATTTGAATTTAATAGGATGTGCTGCATGTTTATGAATTGATTAATTAAATATGACAATTTGCACTTAAGTCTTATTTATGTTTTCATTTTATGATTCACCAGTCCTTCATAAATACAACAAACCAGCAAATTCTTTGACAATGCAGAAAGTTTTTCCGCAAATCTGCTATGTCTTGCTAAATGTGTTGGAAAATAAATAATTTCAATTTATTGAAGTTATTTTTCTGACATGTATTCTGGTATTTTGTTTAAACCTGCAAAACATTCCAAGTTCCAGAACAAATTACTTTCTTGAGTTGTTTTCTTTCATTTTTACATATCTAACATAAACGTTTTTTGATGCTATTATAGTGTGTTCTGCAAAATTTTAATTCCATGCAGTGCATGGCAATTTAACTCAACTTGATTCGAATTAGGTGATTTTTATTTCAAAAATTGGGATTTAAATCAAACTTTTAGATTTTACTATTGAAGTTTGAGCTGAAATAATCGTAAAAAAATATATATATATATCTTATTTTACATAAAATGTAAAAAGTTTCTCCTTTTAACATCCATGAGATTATCATTTTTAACTGAAAATTATAAGCTCCCAAATTTGAGAATACTCTAGAGATAATAGCATTGATTAGACCAGGGGTGGCAACCTGTGTCGCATTGGATGATTACAAGTGGCACGTTCTTGAGGCTACTTATTTTTTTAAAGTAAGTGCCATAACTGAATCTATCTTCTGTTATGTCTTGTAATGTAGAAATAAAAGTGCACTCTAAAGTTCAACAAGACATTTAATAATTATAGACATCGCAACAGACAAGCATAAGAACAATATGATCAGCATGAAAACACATCTAATTGACTCAATTTATTGCGTCACACAAGGATTTCATCAGACCAAATTAACGGAGCAGTAATGTAAACACTCGCAGGAAATACACAACAACTTCATATTTTCAACATGCGAGTGCTCACATTGCAGTATTGTGTGGCGTGCATATTATTTGGCGCATGATAGATATCACCATGGTCAAACAAAAGGAGGAACCCTCTAGGAGGTCAGATGCTGACCGCTTGTAAATGGTGATCGATGCCAGTGACCACTTAAAAGAAGGGATAATATCCTCCATACACAGATCTGAAGGTGGTCTCAACAGACCCATTTTATTTTCGGATTCTGGAATAAGATGAGAATGGAGCGGTCAAGACATTGATGGATCAAGCTGATATTTACTCAACTTTAACCCTCTGCATTAGAGGGTTAAAATCTTAAATTAGATTATAGTACTCATCAGTGCGTGTACTTTCAAAGCGCTGTCAATGATAGGCAATGGCACTACAACTTTGCTTGAAAAATTTGTAAATCTTCCTGTACTAAAATATCACTGTATTATACACCAAGGCACTGTATGGAAAAACTTTAATGCAGCATGTTATGTTACCGCGGTTGTGAAATGTGTGAATAAAATTAGAGCAAGAAAATTAAACGGACTAGAATTCAGAGAATATTGTGAATTGTTAAGATTTGGAATATGGTGAACTTATCCTTCATTGTGAGATGCACTGGCACATAATTTTTTAGAACAGGAAAATGAACTACCCGATGAAAGAACCTTTGTTATTTGATAACACCTGGCTATTTGATTTGGCATTTTCAGTAGAAGCGGCTCAATCCCATGATAGTACTTTACGCAAGTCCAACTTGATTGGCTAGTTTCACGGGCTTGGCTTCACTTGGATATCTCGCCAATCTGATTGTTGCAGTAACCATTTGATTTTGAATATGCGCATTGTTTCGTAGAAATACAATACATACGCTAGCGTACAGCGTAAGTGTCCGACAAGTTGACTCTGATTTGCTCCTCATGTATATGTTGTATGGTTGTTGTTAGTAGTATTTCTTGCCAACTTATATTAAGGGTACTTATGCTTTAAAGAGCTTCTTTTCGTGAAGCAACGATGGCCTAATGGCTAAAGTCACCCACCTTCAGATTAGCGTCGGCAGCGGAGAATAACTTCCCGAGTTCGAACCCAGCGGGCGGAAAAGTTTTTAGATCCTCCAAATTATTAAAAAAAAATTCCAATTTAATTCCTTTTCATTCTAATTTACTTTTCCTAATTTTTAATACCCTTTTCATATTTTTCCAAGCTTCCGTTGATTTTACATAAATAATCTAAGAACCACTCCTGAATTCACTACCAGCTGATATTTTTCCGCCCCTCTGCCGTCCCCTTTGCTTTAGGTTGATGGTGTCGTATCCACCGCTGGCTTAGGACCATTCTGATGTAACAAAAAGCACACATAAAACACTAACTTATATAATAAAAGAATACAATTTTCGGCTCCCACCTCTACCCACCCATAGCCATGGATCTGAAAAGAAAAGCAGAAAGGAAGAGATAAATCGCCAACAACTATAAACCTTGATGACATACGTATCTAGGTCATGTGATCCGATTAGCCAATAAAGTTGGACTTGCGTAAAGTACTATCATGGGATTGAGGCGCCTGTTTTTTAGTTGATGTTACTAGCCATCTCAATGATCTAAATTTGAAACTACAAGGAAGAATAAATTATTTCTTAGCTTAGTAAATAGCATCAATTCATTTAAAAGGAAGTGAATCTCTTCATGTCTCAATTAGAAAATCAGGATTTTAGTTAATTTCCACACTTTAAAGAGCAGAGTGAATGTGCTGTGGTTAATAACAATTTGACCAAATATATTGAATAAGTCAAGTTATTGCAAGGGTAATTTTAAAGTCATTTTCATGATTTGGCTAAAGAAAACTGCATGCTCGCATTTATAAACCCATTTTCACTTAGAAAATTAGTATCTCCCACAAAATTAGTATCATTGTCACTATATGTGTTGTGGGTTACCTCGACGTGCTGCAAACGTCTAAGTGTGGCTAAGAAAGCATCCGTTATGAGATCCCTTATGGCCTCAATGTGAACAGCTTTTGTAGCCATGCAGACGAATAATGCGAAGTAGCCATTAGTTTTTTTAGAGCCACGACACTTGTTAAATTTAACTTGAACTGGGCCAGCATAATCAATTCCACAACTGAAGAAAGGTTTCTGAAGTTGCGTTGTTCATGCAAATAACCCATTTGCTGTGGCGCTGTTGAAGCCTTGAATCTGCAGCAAATCAAACACTTGTAAACACATTTGTTAATGATTTGTTTACCTCTGAGAATCCAGTGAGACTGATAATATGAAAAAGCAACAAAGGCCTGGCATGTAAAGCAGTGACATGACGCTCCTTCACGATAATTGGATGCTTGATGCTAATGTTGAATTTTGAATACATCCTTCCATATATAGAAGACCACCAACATCTACAAATGCGTTTCGTGAACGTAATTGACTCCTTTTTGGTAAAAGGTTTTTTCTCTTTTACCGATTTCAAATCCTCAAAAAAATAAAGTTCTTGAATCTAATGATTTGTAACTCGTTCGGCTGTGTGTATTTATGTTAATGAAAGGTACTGAACGTTTCGATGGGTCATTGAGTTGAATTCTTTAACTATCAATGCGTTTCTTGCAATTTTTAATAAATCGTTGACAGTATGCAACAATGCGAATAAGTTTAGATAAACATGAAAATGTTCTAAAAGATTTGTAAATAGATCGTTAGATTTTTGAAGATGACAACTGAATACCGGATCAGATCTCTGCTTGGCGTCGACTTCTTTGTAACCGTCTGCCTGAAATTCAGTTTTCGGCCAACTCTCTTCATTAAGAGCTAGAAAGTCTGGACCTTCCCACCACAATTTGCATTGTTGCAAGCTCTCAGTATGAATGCCTCGAGATGTAATATCTGCCAGATTTTAACAAAAGGATGGAATTTAAACAAAAGAAAGAAAAAGTATAGACGCACACATATATTGTATAATGTGTGTGTATTCTATAAAATATGTGGCCAATAAATGAAACCAATTCAGTGGCCACTGGCCAATTTCAAAATTTCTTAATTTTCACCTTTATTTGCCAAGTGTCTCCTTTGGAATGGGGGAAGTTTTAGTTTATGTAAACAGCATAATAAAACACTCACCGCCATAGCTAATTTTGAATTTAAGAAGGAATGTTTTCAACATGCAGTTTTTAAACTATAAACAAGTTGTGGTGGCAAAAAGACTGGAAAAATAATTATATTTGGATTGATATAAAGGCATTTTTTTATGGCAACTCTTGTAGCGCTTTCTTTTTCTGAAAGTTTTCTCAGAAAAAACTTTTAGGATTTTGGAGAAAAATTAAAACCTTTATGAAAAGAATATTTTAAATAGAAAAAAATTCACACAATTGATAATTCTCAATGCTAATAGGTAATAATAGCTAACTTAAATATGGGTCATTCCACATCAGTTCAACCAGGGTCCGACACCCATGATCTCAGATTTTGATGAAACTTTGCATGTTTGTTCCTTTTATGGATATGAGTACACATAATTTTTTTTGCTCTATCTCAAGCGGTTTATGACCTCAAGCGGTTACACCACTGGCAATGCCGTGATGTAAAGTATTAATCTGGTGTAAAATTTTCTGCAGATTTCAAATCCGTTGAAGATATATTCAATTTAAAAATGATTTATTTAAAGAAAATCCTATTTTTAGGTATCAATGTAAAGCGAAAGTTTCTGCAGATTTCAAATCTGTTGAAATTCTCAATCTGTCTTTAGCGATTCAGATTTTACGAAAAAAAAACTTAACAATTCCAGTCAATATGTTTTTTATTTCTTGCTCTCATTCTCAGAAATGGAATGGGACAGGAAATGTAATCTGTTTTTTTTTTAACGCGAAGGGCAGAAGATGCAATCTGGTTTTTTTTTTGGGGGGAAAGAGAAAGTTTACGTGACGTCACAATCTCTTGTAAAAATATAAAAGATATACTTCAATTTAAAAATAATTTCATTAAAAAAAAAATCATATTTTAAGGTATTGATCTAATGTGCAATTTTCCGCAGGTTTCAAATCCGTTGAAATTTTTACTCTATCTTTAATAGTCTAGGAGATAGAAGAAAGAACTACATAACTAGAGATAACTTTTTTTTATCCTCTGCTGAAAAATATTTTCTTTGCTCAAAATGAAAATGGAAAAATAAATTTAGAATCTGTCATATCTTGATGTGGTTGCCATTCCAAAGAAAACAAAAAGAATTAAATTTCATTAAATTCAATTTTAAAATTCGCTGCGAGATCCAAAAATTGCAAAAAATTTTGACTGCCCTTGTGCTAAATCTCATTGTTGGAAGTGCCATAGAATCGTCAGGATTTTGCGGCCACGAAAAAAAACAAAACAGACAAACACTTCCTTTTATAACAGTAGAGATAAATTATATCTTCCTTGTTTATCAGCCAATGTTGATGAAATTTTTTAAGAATATACATCAATATGTAATGTCCAGAAAAAAAAAATTATACCTGCAAGTATCTTCATGGTCAGAAAAAATTCCAAAAGTTCTATTAAAAGATTTTAAAAATAAAATTGCGAGTTCCACACTGAGTGGAATATCTTCAAAAGAGTTGAGCACAGTCAAAATAATTTTTTTTATTATTCTTGTTCTAAAAGATATGCTCTACCACATTAAAAAATAAAATGAATGATTTTTTCACTGCTTTATTATTTTTTCTCACTTTAAAGATAGAATTCACTTGACTCACTAATTGTCTTGAAATCGGTTTAATATTATATTTAGTAAAATTTTAACAAAAATGTCATCTTTGCCACTTTTAAATAAAATTAGACAAGGCAAACACACATTAAAAAAAAATCAGTGGCTTTTGGCATATTATTAAATTAACAGGGTATGATTAATATTGTTAATAAGGCCTGTGCATGTCCAAAAAAAAGGGTTTCAAAATAGGTTATCCATAATTATATCTTGAGCGTTTATTTAGAAATAAGATAATTATTTCCAACAATTAGGCCTAAGTAAAGAAAAGCAAATTACATAACAATTTAAATTTAGTTTTAAAAACTAGTTCTAAATTAGTCAACTCACTAACAGTAACTTATTTCAAGAAATCTTATAAGCTATCAAAACACTCAAGCTGTGACAAAACCATTACATAATGTTCTATCTACTGAGTAAGCATACTTGTTTAAGCATGGAACGCATGTCTAAACTTGTTTAGTCTGGAACTTTCAAGTCTAAACAAGTGAGCCTGCTCAGCAGACAGAACTTGACATCCACAGTCAGACACAGAATGTTGCAAGTGTAACATGATGCATAACTGGTGGTAATGTTTTACAGTTTTTTTTTTTTATCCGATTTAATTTTTTATGAACTTTGTTGGATTTAGTTTTTTATGAACTTAGTTGGATTTTTTTACTGTAACTGTTTGGTTAACAACTATGTGTGTTCAATTTTGATGCGTCTTTAATTTTGATTAGTACCTGATATTAATGTTATTTTAAAGAGATTTAAGTATTTTTTTTAATTTTGGAAAAATGGAGAAGTGCAGGGTGGGGGAAGTTGCTCATAGTGACTGTCATTTGTTACACTACATAAAAAAAAAGCCATACAAACTACTGGAAAACTCTGAAACTGATTTAATTCTTTGAAAATTGAGAATGGAATCAAGTTAAGAGTTAAAAACTATAAATGTGTAAATGTGCATGTTTTTTAACAAGTATGAATTTTTACAAAAGGAATGTTGTGACCCTTTTAAAAAACATAAAACTTTAATTAAAAAAAGACTTTGTGTTGCAACTGTAGAGCAGAGTAGGATAATTTTATCAAGCGGCTACAAAGTGAAATCATGACAAAAACTTTGTGCATCTTGCAGGAACAATCTAAAGACAAACTGATTGATAAGAGTAATGTTGAAAGCAAAAGTAGCTTAAATGTCCAAGATGAAGAAGTTGCTGATGCAGGATTAGCTCCTGATGAACTACTCTAATTACAAAAAAAATGTGTGGTTGATGTACTAAATTCTTCATTCCATGAAATCGGATGTTCCTCTGTGAAATTACACGCACTTAGTGAACAAAGCAGATCATCTTACAGTGAATAATTAAAAAAAAATACAAAGAGTACGTGAAAACTTTTAAAAAAGAAAAATTGAAAATGTTCTTGAAGTTGATTTTCCAGAGGAAGAAAAATGACGGAAAAAAAGTGTGGTACAAAAATCTAAAGATCTAAACAATCTTGTAGATATAATTAGAAATGAATTAAGTGGTGCATGAAGAAACAAACATTCAAATGCTGACAATTCCAGCTTCACTAATGTGTTCTCGAAGAAAAATGATAGAGACTTTCAACATATCTGATTTTTCTGTTTGTAAAGCTGAAAAACTGTTTAAATACAATGTTTTTTTTTTTTTAACTGAACCCCAAATCCCAGACATGGGGAAAAATTGAGTTCTAAAACCATTAAATTAGTACCCAGGAACAAGATTGTTCCACAGCCAACAGATGGTTTGGGAACGATTGATGATAGAAGAATCAGCAGTACTGAAACACCAGCTCTCATTTTTAACTTATGTAACAAGCAGAAAACTTTACCTGTGAAAATAGAAGACATATCTTGGATGTTTTATTGCTTGTGTTTATGCCACTGTAAAGTTTTTACATTCTAAATTATCATCACCATTATTTTTATGGCCCAAAAGGGAAGATGAACGTGTTGTACCCATCCCTCATGTCATTGCAATTATGGAACCCCCAAAAACAGTGACTGGGAGAACTTACGAATACTCTCATGCATGATACATGTTCAATCAACCTTATGAAAACACTGGAGAAAATTAAAGAATTAGTACTTAGAATTTGAAATATTTCAATGGTAAGTTTTGTATTACAATTTCCAATCCAACAAAACATGGTAAATATTCAAATTTTATTACAATTTTACTAAAATTGTTATTCTAATTTAACCATTTGTAGAAATTGAGTGAGTCAACTGATTTCTATCATTAAAGTGAGAAAAAAATAATAAAGAAGTAAAAAACCATTAATTTTATTTTTTCATGTCGTAGAGCATATCTTTTAGAACAAGAATTTAAAAAAAAGTTATTTTGATTGTCCTTAACCCTTTTGAAAATATTCCACTTAGCATAGAACTCCCCATTTTATTTTTTAACAGGGTGGTAACAGAACCGGGAAATCAGGGAATTCTCAGGGAACTTTTTAATTCTGGAAATATCAGGGAATTCTCAGGGAAAATTTCCAAATTTTACAAAAAATCAGGGAATTTTTGAAATTTTGGTAAAAACGGTAACTATGGTCGTATGGCCTATTTAGGGATGAGCGATTACAAGTACTTTTGAGAATCGAGTAAATCATATTCTCCGAAATTGAAATTCGAATTAGGAACACTGGCGTCATAATTTTCTAACGCCGCGAAAACCGCCGCTGTGGTTTTCACGGCCGGAGCGTCTCGTCGCAGTGAGGCCAGCGATACAACTTGTGGTTTACAATTTGAAATTTGTGTATCTAATGATGTTTTTTTTTGCATGCAATTACATTTTTGAAGAATATTTTGGTAAAGCTTCAATTTACGTTTATAGCGGTGTAACAGCTTTGGCGTGGGTTTTTTTTTGGCGCACTTCTAAATTTGCCAAGGAAGAAATTATTTCAGATGAACCAATGAAATCAACCGACAGTTTAACGAATTTTGAAAGAACTTTAAAGAATAACAGCCACTGCGTGGCCAGCAGGTGTTGCCCTTGACAGTTCTTTTAGTGGGGTCAGGTGTGACCACTGCTACGAATACGGTTTGAGAAACAAACCAATTGAAATTTCGTATCCTATTGGATAACAGCCATCATGGCGTTGCCCGTGGTGATGGTTTGCTTCGCAAACCAAATGGAAATTTGTAGCCTATTGGAATGAATTCCCTGCGAATTTCCATTTGGTGATTAATTTTATGAACTATGATTTGCTTCGCAAATTGGGTAACAGGTCATAACGGAGTTGCCCGTGCCTTCGCAAACCAAATAGGAATTCGGCGTGACGTCACAATCTCTTGTGAATATATATATTCAATTAAAAAATTATTTATTAAAAGAAAATCCAACGTATAAGGTAATCTATCTGGTGTCAAATTTTCCGAAAATTTCTAATCCGTTGAAATTTTCAATCTATTTTTAACGATCCCGATTTTACAAAAAGAACTAAACAATGCAAGCCAAATATTTTTTCGCTGAAAATCTCTCAAAACGTTACAATTTCTTGCGAAAATATTAAAGATATTCAATTTACAATTTTTATTTATTTAAAAAAAATCATATTTTTAGGTATTGAACTAATGTGAAATTTTCCGCAGATTTCAAATCCATTGAACTTTTTACTCTATCTTTAATGGTCTAGTAGATAGAAAAAAGAACTAAATAACTCCAGTGAAAATTTTATTTGTTTTTTATCGTCTGCTGGAAAATCATTCCTTCGCGCTAAATGGAAATGGAATCTAAAATAATAAATTTAGAATCTACGATCTTCTTTGCTGTTACATGCAATAATAATTAAATTTCATTAAATTCATTTAAAAATGCTATGGATTAAATTTTTAAATTCGCTGCGACCCAAAAATTGCAAAATATTTGAACTAACTGTGCTGTAAGTGCCATAGATTCGTCTAGACTTAACGTGCAGGAAACAAACAGAGAGACTAACAAACACTTACATTTATAATATTCGATTCAAAATGAAAATTTAACCTTTTAACTACGACTATAGATATAACAAGCGCGATTCTTATAACTTCCAATGCGCAACTGCTGTAATGGCCGTAGTCTAAATTATTTCTTGGCGCGATTCTTATAACTTTTAAGGTACAACTGATGTACTGGCCGTTGTCTAAATTCTTTCTTGGCGCGATCATGGTACGACTGATGTACCGGCCGTAGTCTAAGGCCCGGTGCACACATCCGATTTTTTAACGTGCGGTACCGAAGCTCAACTATGCACATATAACCGTGAAATGACGCAAGTACTTATTTCGCGCCATTTGCGATACATATTCTATCTAAGAAAACTTGTTTATTTCGCTTACTTGGTGCAAAGAAAAATATATTTTGAAAGAAAATAGATGTTTTTGGATGCAACCATTTATTAATTATTATTTATATTCGATTTATTTATAAAAACAAGGTACTTCAAACCGGAGAAGCTTGTGCGGCGAGCTGCTGCGCCGTGGGGAACTGCTGTGCTAATTGCAAGCAAGAGGGACGTACATCGCCGCAGCGGCTCCGGAGGCATATGTGCACTACTCCATGGGATCTTATGTATCTCAGATCGCACTTGCGTTGCGGCAGTTGCGGAAAAACTGGATGTGTGCACCAGGCCTAAAGGTTTAGCTTTCCGCTTGGCGAGGTTGCCATGGAAACCATAATCGAAAAACAGATGGGTTGCCTTTACCTGCCCTAACTCGTTACTAGAAATGCGCCAAGATCGTTGCCACCGTTTTAAACATATACTGAAGCTGTACCAATTTTTTATGTATATTTGATTTTGATGTATAGAGGAAAATATAGGGACAGGTGTAAAAAGTTCATAATCCAAATATTTAAAAAAAATTTCCCCGGTTTTTTCAATTGCTATTGTTCGAGTTGCATTAAAGGTTCCAATCCTAACTATAACAATTAAAATATCTGATGAGAAAAAATACAAAATATTTGTGGAGAATGATCTTTTTACTCCATCTGACTCTAAGTACTTGAAATATTGTCGTGTGGGTACTGTATATTGATACCAATTACGGATCCCAATATTTCTTAAGGGACTTGTAAAATCAGGGAAATTTTTGTCACACTATCATGGAAATCAGGGAACTTTTCTTCCATGATTTTGTTGCCACCCTGTTTAAATACATAAATAGAAACTTTTGGAGTTTTTTCAGACTATTTATAAGATACTTGCAGGTATAATTGTTTTCTGGTCTCGTTACGTATTGATGTATACAAAGTCCCCCATGTTCCCATACCAAATCAATACCTCTGGGGGTACCTGATCAGAGGGTTATCGGCCTCTGATTGGGATCTAAATTACGATATGTGTGAGTGAATGAATGTATGAAAGGGACCATCCTTGTAAAACGGATGTGTCATGTATGTCGAGCAAAGACGGACTTCCTCCCAATGGGGCTCAATAACATGGAAGGCGCAGCCCCCCTCGCCTCTTGCCGTCTTCGACGGGCCTGACACTCCTCCGGTCTGCCAGTGTAGGCATAAGAAACAACAACAACAGAACTTAAGTAATATAGATGACTTTGAAAAAAAAAACTACAGATTCAAAAGCCACATTAAGTACTAACTGTTTAATAATTATTTAGAATTAAATGTTTAAAGTTATTCATTTTTATTATATACATAACCTAACTGACTGAACCTTTAAAAATGTTTATTAACAATAAAACCTAAGTTTGTACTTTTGTTTTATTTATTATATTATTTTTTAAATCTCCTCTACTTAGACTTACATGAAAAGAAATGTGCTATTTGTGTAAAAATCCCACAATCAGCATATTAATAGCACTTTTTCACCTTTATATATATATTTTTTTGTGTATTGGAAAAGTTGGAAGTGGCACGCATAATTTTTTTTCTTCAGATGGTGGCACTCTTCTGAAAAACGTTGGCCAGCCCTGCTATAGACGATTGGTCAGAAAACTTCCAATTAAAATATCATAAAAAAAATTTCGAAAAAATCTGAAATTTTTTATGTATATTTTAATTTATCTAAAAAAAAATTTATAAGATACAAAGTGAATTTTTTAGACTATTTTAAAGTTGCCTTTAATAGGTTAAGGTGACGACAAAGCTCTTAATTTTTACAGTTGATATTAACTTACCAGTAATCAATTTAACATCGTAAAATGGTTTTGCCATTTGTATTAATTTGGAAGTATATTCAGGTATTGGGAATTAAATATATATAAAGTATCAATGTGATGAGATGAAATAAAAAAAAACATTAGTTGAATTTAAAATGACTAGATGTTCATTCTAGTGATCAGTCAATAGGTTAGTTTTCAGTCTCAATCTTAAGTGAATACGTAAATTTGTTTACATTTGTGATATTTTTTAATTTATACTTTATAGATCTGCTGTTGACAGTGTTACAAAAGAAAAAGTTGCCATAAAGAAAATTTCTCCTTTTGAGCATCAAACTTATTGTCAGAGGACTTTGCGAGAAATCAAGATTCTTACTAGGTTCAAGCATGAAAATGTACAAAGATTTGTATTTGTTTTAACTGTATTTAATGTCTTTTCTATGATTTCATACTTATAATTATTTTCTGTGGACAAATTTAATAATTACCGCATATAGAAAGACAGATACAACGTCACTGTCCATTTTGCAGGTTTTGATAACCCCTTATTTAGTAGGGTTTTTTGCTGCAATTAATTTCTATCTAGAGCAATCTAAATTACTTTCCATTTGTTTTGATACTATCCTAATGTATTGACAGGAAGACTGGGTGCTTTTCCTATCTTTCTTTTTATATTGAAATTAATAAATCAAAAATAGAATCAGGTTGGTTGTGATAGTTGGTAATGAATTTTACTTATTGGTGGGGGGGACAGAGAAAATTTATCAGTAAATTACCTATTTTGTCATCAACGTTTTCTCCAAAGGAAATTGATTGAGACATTCACCAGTCATATATTAAAAATGAATGAGCTTTGTTGCTATAGTGACTGCTACCATCCAGACTTTGAGTCATATTTTAAGTTTGTAAACATTCTTAATATCGCATGGACATTTTGAAACATCTATACTGTGCTGATGAACTATTCCATTCTTTTTACGAATCAAGTCGTTACCGTTTTTATATTTCTTTCTGTGTTTTGCATTTTAAGGATAGCCCAAAAGTTTGTAACTTCCGCACTGTACCTAGTACTCAATTTTAGTTTTATTCAATGCAGTTTTGACTTGTAATTTACATTGTAAATTATATCTCTGCATTTCGTAAAAGATTAAGCAATTCCATAAACTTAAATATAATGCGCTATAAAATATAAATTTTGATCCAATAAACAAATTCAGTTGTAAGGAATTAAATTTCAGAAAAAATGTTGGACCTTAAAATTAAAAACCTGCCTAACATTCTATTGTATTAGGCTTTTACAAAAAAGTAATGTATTATAGAATTTGAAACCTTTTGTGCATTACTATTTGCTAACAACAGTTTAATGATGTGTTTTTCTCCTCCAGATTATTGATATTCGAGATATCCTAAGAGCTCAAACAATTGACCAGATGAAAGATGTGTATCCTTTTCTATGTAAAAACTTTCCATAATTTGTTAAATGTGCTTAAAAGTTTGATTCAGATGCGTTAATGAACGATGGAAATGTTGCTGTACGAAAACTCAAGTACACAGAAATCGATAAACTTCCAAAAAGATATCAAAACCAAAAGTAACAGGTCATGCTTTTGTACATTTTTATATTGCATAAATTATCAAAATTAAATATTGCTATTCTTTCCAAAAGACACTGAAACACAGAGACAAACACAAAATTGCATTTAATATTAACAAAATTATGGCCTTTTGATATAACGGCCTCTTTTCATGTACGCTCCACAATGTTTTGCTGTACAACTAAAACAAATGCTGTTTTTATGCTTTTGTTTAGTATCAGCTTCTCCCTTTACATTACACTGCTACATTTTGCCTCACGAAAATATCACTAATGTTTGCATAACATTGTCGTCATTTTACTGTGTTGTCGCTTTAGTGTAGTTAGACCAACACCGACTTTATACAAAGCCCACTTCACAACTCTAAATCCTATCTCGAGGCTACTTTTACGCGCTACGATACACCCGAAGTTAAGCACGGAGAGTAAAGTGTTAATTTCCACAAGCCAATCTCAATTTGCGTTAGGTAACTGCCAATCACGGTTTTGATTTGAGAAATATGCAAAAAATGCAGTCTTGCATTTTAACATTATTTTGTTAATCACACCAATGCTCCGACCCTTCACAATGCTGGCTTCTTATACGACTGCCTTTTTTTTATATTGGGGCTGTAAATTAAAATAATACTGTTATTACAAAATTTTATTTTGTTGATCTTTTATGCTATTTTTTTGTTTGTTTCTGTGTTTGGGTGTCTTTTGGAAAGCATAGCAATACTTAATTTTGATAATTTATGCAATGTATAAATTTACAAATGCATAAACTTTTAACTTAAGTTTTTTTTTATCTTTTTGGAAGTTTAGTCATTTCTGTGTACTTCAGTTTTTGTATTGCAGCATTTCCACCGTTCATCAATGCATCTCACAAATGTGCATACTGTTCCACTTTTATTCAGTCTTATGTACAAAACCCTTTCCGATTCCATTTTGGAATACATTTCGTCAATAAATTTATTTAACAGGTAATAGTCTATACACTCGCTGCCAAAAGTTAAGGATATTGTGGAAAATGGTTAATTTCTGGAAGCTAATCTAAATTTTAGGGGCTGCAATTTGCTGCAGAGTTAGATGGAAATATGCAAATGTGTTATTTAACAGCCAATCATGGTTTCGTGTCGACAAATATAAAAAAAGGCAGTCGTATAAGAAGCCAGCATTGTGAAGGGTTAGTTTAGAACTTTCGTAGGATTACTTTTCAATACGGACATGTTTCTGTCACTTCCACAACATGAATAGCAAATACTGAGCGCTGCCGTTCTGTGGGATGCCTTCAAGAAGGGCAATGAATCACTCATGTTGCTCTTTTCATTGCCGTTCGTTCCGTGATTTCATGATAATACAAACAATTCTAAACCTGCCAAACAGTTGTCCAAAGTCCTGTGGACCGCTCCCCAAAGGTTACGACCCCTGCAGTTCATCTATATATTGTTGTTGTAGCAAAGCACTTATCATGCATGGCTGTGCCAAAGGGCAATTCTTTCCCAAATAAATAAAGATGTCAATGTCATCAAAAAGCAACTCTTGCGAGAATTGCCCCGTAGTTTTCAAATTTACAAACCTATATACATTAAATGTCACACACATTAGGCCTTAAAACACACGACACAGTTTTTAACACATTGTAACCATCTGGTGTACTCTTGCACATATTGGAGCACCGATTATGCTTCTCACAAATCTCAATCCACCTTCACTCTGCAATGGTACGACACTGTCAACAAACTCATGCCAAACATTATTGAAGCCACCATCGTGACTAGATATGCCGCAAGTTAAAACATATTCATTCCTATAATACCAATCATCACTTCTCATATCACTTTCCAATGTAAAAAACTTCAGTTCCCAGTTTGTTTCAGTTTCACTGTTAGCATCAAGAAGGCACAATCACTCTAAGTCATAGGACTCGTTCTCATTAAACCGCAGTTCTCCCATGGTCAAGTGTTCGATTGGATACCTTTTTACTTTTTACAAATAGATATCACTTAAATTTCTTGCTGGATGTGGTTATTGTAATAAATGTAGAGGTATACTCTCTCTCTCGGGAAAAAATAATCAAGTATAAAATGCTTTTTTTTTCTTTCCTCTCACACATGGGACAGACTTATTTCATTCAATTTAATTGTTTCTAAAGTTACATTTCACTTCTACAAACATTGGTAATATAAAAAATTCACATAAGCAGTAAAATAATTTACTTTGTGCTCAACAAAATTATAAAAAATACCTTTTTGGTGTATTAATCTATTTTATTTAAAATTCAAAATTACCTCAACTTACAAAAATATTTCTAATTTTTCTGTCTCCCTATTATCACAGTAATTTGGGGTTAAAAGATACAGCGTTGGCCAAACCAACACATTTCATTGTTGTGTTAAAAAAAAATACCTTTTAAGTTGTAACATTCAAAAAATAACACTAATTTTTTTTCTGTTTTTAGTAAAATAAGCATTTTTTCTCACTCCTTTCACTATTCAATTTTCTCAACTGCCTTTTTCAAAAACTTAAAACTTTTAATTCTTAGAAAATACAATTCTTTGGCATTGCAGTAAAATGTGTAAAATATGCATGTGTATAAAATGGATTATAAAAATAATACAACAATCAACAGAAATTCTACAAGTTTTTATTAAAAATTTCAACGAATTTTAAATCTGAGGAAATTTGTAACATTAATTAACATTACACAATGGGCTATTGACGAGAGTCTGGGATAAATTCCCTAATTGAGAGATCATAGATAATTTTTAATTTTCGTACTGTAGCAACTCAACGTGCTATTCACAACGGTCCCAAATCAATTCCCTAAGCAAAATATCCAAGGTAATTTTTAACGTCGTACTATAGCAACTCAACGGGCTATTTACTACAGTTCAGGATCAATCCCCTAAGGAAAGTATCCGAGAAAATCGGGTAATTTTTAATTAACGTTCTCAAGCAACACAACTACCTAATAACTAGGGTCGGAGTTAAATCCAATAAGTAAAATATACGTTTACAATATCGTGTAATTTTCAACCACGGTCAAATAATAACAACACCTTAGATGGCACCCCACCCTCTAATAGATTGTGACGTCACACCGATTGGATCTTTTTGCAATTCCAATTTCGTCGCATTTCACAATGACTAGGGTATCACGGCGTTGTCCGTCGTATTGGTTTGCGAAGCAAACCAAATGGGTATGCGTAGCAAATACCGGTGGTTGGCAAACGTTCATAATTAATACACCTAACCCCACAAAGTACAGCACGGGCAACGCTGTGCTAGTAACTTATAAAGATAACCGATTCATTAAAATTGAAAATCATGACACCATGCTAATTGAAAATGAAGTCTACAAAAGTTTTAAACATTTCATTAGGTACTTGAAAGTCTAAAAGTGAAATGCTCTATCTTTTGTTTTCCATTCAAACAAGAAAAACTCCCTTTGTGCCATGAACTAAACCCCATCCAGCCTGTAATTCCTTCTGCTGTTAATGATTCACCTACCAATGTATGGGAAAAGGATTGTTTTGCACTGAAGGGCAACAGATCATTAATATTTTTGTGCCATTTGCTGGTACATAGTTATTTGCTTTGTGTTTTATAGTAAAAACAAAATCACTGTTGATAGATGGCAACTTGGGAAGGTCCCAACAAACATATTTTACACCGTGATCTTGAAATGTAAATTTCTCTTAATTGAATTCACATTTTCATCTAAGACAAAACAATTTTTTGTATAAGAATGCCATGTAGTGTTTTATTTTATCATTGACTGAATATAAAAATTAAAAAACAAATCAGGTTCAAAGGTGTACTTCTGAGGCTAACATTTGAAACAAGGGAAACATTTCAGTAAGTTTTGTACTCTGCTTTTCAAAGTATAAATTTGCCTGGACAACATATCGCACCCCGCCAAGAAAAGTGACACAACTCAAAAATGCATAATTTGAGAAACATCAACTAAAGGATACTATAAAACTTATATTGAAATAGTATAAGCTTATTTTAAATTTTAGGTAAGTATTTATGGTGGTAACTTCTATTATATTCTATAGATAGTAATATGAGGTGCCTCATGCATATTTTTCAATAACGTAACATCAAAATTTTTATTTTTTGACTTGTGTCACTTTTTTTTTGCTAGGGTGCGATGTGTGGTAATTTTTTTATAATCTTCAAAGAGTGTTTTTAATATATCCCCAACCAATAAGTTTAATGTCTGCTACTCAAATATATGTAGAAATACAGTTATGTTATCAATCATTTCACTGACAGTGTGATTACCAGTGATATATGTAAATGTGTCATAGTTTTCCCATAAGAACTGAATTATAAAACAGTGCACTTATATGTATTGTACATAATTAAACATATAAATTTATACATGATTAAAAAATAAAATTATACGTAAAATAAGCATCAGGTTGATTTCTGGAATTGATAAATTGCAGTTTCTTGACAAATGATGTTTTAGAATAGAACATTTTGGAATATTCTCCAAATTTTAATGTTAAGAGAGTTAAACAAAAGGTCTTCCAAAAATCTGGGCATTGGTAATGTAAATAGGTTGAATGCTCCTTAACCATTTGGCCAGATACATAGTGCAGTGTCTTATGGAAACTGACTTGTATAAACTCTTAAAGACACAGAAGCTGGGCAACGACCACATCTGCTATTTCCTGTACCAGATTTTGAGAGGTTTAAAGTACATTCACTCTGCTAATGTGCTACATCGAGACTTGAAGCCCAGCAACTTGCTGCTGAACACGACATGCGATCTGAAAGTAAGTGATTTCATACTGTTTTTTTTTCAGAGATGTCAACTATTACAGGATTTTCTGTAATTGTAATGGATTTTATCTTTAATTGAAAATCACTTTCTCTGAATAGTGATATTACAGAAAATCCGACGTGTAAAAGAAACAGTAAAGTCGTAAAAGATTGGCAACTTTGCAATGCACTGCCAATTTTTGAAATGCTATTACCCCTTTTTTACACAAGGTTGGCATGTTTTAAAATGTGAAAATTCCAATTTATATGTTATTAGCAGATACTGAGATGTCAACCATTTTGGGATTTTCTGTAAGTGTAATGGATTTTTGTCTTTAATTAGGGTGGATAGTGAGATTACCAAACATGACGTGAAGAAAACACAGTACAGTCGTTGAAAATTTGCTGCCTTTGATTCACACAGGCAGGGGTGGAAATCTGTTTTGTTTTTTTTTAGTTTTGCTTTTTCTACAGTTTTTCTTTAGAATTAAATAATATCATGGGATTACAGCCAAAGAATAAATGTAAAAAAATAATCTGGAAAGTGTGAATCTCCTAACTTAAATTATAAAGAGTGTTTGAAAAGATGCAAAAGAAAAATTGAATAAAGTGCCTTTGAAAATACATGCTTTGTCATAAATACATATTCTGTACCAGTGGTGCAGCCACGATGAGGGGGTTATGGGTTAGAGCCCCTCCCTTCCAAAGACAAATTACATTGTTTATAGTGGACTTTATAAAACTAAATAATAGGCAAAAATAAATGCTTAGCATAAACACATATTCTGTTTTAGTGGCACAGCTATATGAGGTTATGGGTTGACCTTCCTACTTCCAAAGACAAATTTTACTGTTTTTAGTGGACATTATAGGGTTGTATCAGACTAAATTTGCCCCCCCCCCCCAAGAAAAAAAAAATTCTGGCTGCACCATTGTTTTGTACACACATTAGTACACAAATTTACTATTCTTGTTCAGCTATTTTTAGTTCAAAATAATGCTGCATATATTTTCCTCTTTATTACATTTTGACTGCTTTCACCCTTGCACCAGGTTGCCAAGTTGGTGCATTTTACCATCCAAAAATTATAATTTATATTTTATCAGGATTACAACGTGGCATGCTTTATTTTATTTGTTTACAATATTTCCAACCTCTTTTTAGTGAATGATTGACGATAAAACTTCTTACAAATGGGGTTTTGGTGATGATTTTGGAACTGGCTTGAAACCCTTGATACGCGATATACAAATCACCCATCTACTCTTGATAAGCACATATATAATACTTTAAAAACTTGAAAACCCATGAAAATCAATCTGTTTTCAACTTGTGAGTGGCTCTCGCAATGCACAAAATAGTTGTCCTGATAGAGGAAACTAGAATACAATCATCAAATGTTAATTAATTTTGTTTTATTCAGTTACCTGCAAGTGGAATGTTTAAAAAATTTATTATAATTATGGGGAAGTGTATTTTAAAGTTTGTAGGTGAATCGAAAACAATATAAAGATAATTTATTTTTATTAATACTGCTATCTGAGTGGCAACCCGATGTGTTGCAATTTGTTTTCTAAATCTAACTTTTGTTTATGCTTCTAATTCTTTGTAAAACGTATCCCTGAAAAAAAACAAAAAGAAAAATTGTGAAGATTCTGCTCTGAAAATTTGAAGCAATCGGTTATCAGTTCCGAAAAAAAAACCCAACCCGCTCAATAAAAAAAGATTGGAGGAAAAGACCTAAAAAACGTAAACCAGAGTGCTGGAGAACCAAGAATAGTCAGAGAATTTCATGAATCGGGAAAAGTCGGTTGAAAACTGGAAATTTCTGACTCGGCATATTTGGCCGCTGACCGAAAATGAAAGTAATTTTTCTATGCTTTACAATTGCTTGAATTTTACTTTGCTTTTGTTATGCCATGCGCAATATGTTTCCATCATCAGCTCGCATGATTATTTTCAAATTAAATTTTGTTTCATTAAAATGATGTTTATAAGGGTATGGTGTAAAGGTGGCTGGTGCACCTTAAATCTGGCGTGGCAGAAAGTCCTTACGTTGGGTTGGTGTGGAAGTTTGCAGAGTGGGGCGGCAGTTCAGGTGTCTCGTCATCTGACTACGGTTCAAAATTACGTGGCATTACACCGAATGGCTTAGGCTGGGACGGTGGCAACTAGTTGAATATCTATTCAATAAAATTGCATTTTATTTATTTTAACCTTTTTATAAATTAACAAGGTTTTTGCACAACTCTCATGATTCGTTTTGGTTCACGTAAAAATATTTTCTTCGAAACTCGTTCGGTCTCCGATCCAGTCAAAATTGACTCTGACGTATGCAACTTGCAATCCTTTTAGTAAGTTAGTAGTTTGCCACTAATTTTATTTTATTGAAACCTCCGATGTGCCAATAAATGAATTCACTTCTTATTTTCATTATAAATTTATGAAAGTGTATTATAAAATAATTATATTGATGAGTAATTTTCATTTCATAAGCAAGCTGAAGCTGCAGACACAAGGTAAGCACTGTAATTTCAAAAACAAAAAGAAATTTTTCGAAAATGAAAGTGTTGGTGGATCAGGGAGGAGCTTGACCGAGACAACACAAAATGGCGTTTCCTACCCATGAGCAGCAATATGCTAAAAAATTGCTCATACACTCCCTTAAAGACCATTAAGAAGAAAAAACTAAATTATATGAAAAGAATAAGAAAACGAAATCAAACTCGCAACAGCAGCTTCGATACCAATAACACCAAGTCCGGTCTTCATCAAACTTAACTCTTTATGCGGTCCTTATTCTATAATTTGTTTATGTACTTACACATATTACTAATACGTGTACATTTAAATAACCATATATTAACTGCTGAATTTTGTAAAAATCAGACAGTTTATTTTGAAAAATCTCATTTTTGTGTGGCAATATTTGTGTATAATTTTTTGAAAATAGAATTGAATATTAAATTTTTTACATACTACTGTTCTTATGAGATTAACTAATCTGTAAGAGTATCCTCATTTGGTCGAAAGTCAGGTATTACATTGTGTAATACGGTTTCTTCAATGTTTTAATTAAGTCCTTATTTTGTCCTGGAAAGTGCTTAGAAAGTCCTTATTTTTAGTTAGTAAAAGGAGTGGGAACCCTGCTGCAGATGGTCTCGCTACAGCATCTAGTGTTGGCTGGGCCACATCACTAGATTCTGCAAGTGGTTTACCAACGGCGGAAGGAGGGGGAGGGAGTTTGCGAGTAGCATTTGGATCAGACAAGATCTTACAAAGTCCTTTCTTGAACGCTCCTGCGAAGACCTCAAAATTCCACTTTTGTAAGAGCTGGGCTGATCTTTGGTCCATTTCGATAATCTACCTAGCATAGGCACGATCCCCAGCATTGACCTTCTGGATTTTCCACTCATCAGTGTTGAGGCCTGGGTTCGAATGGGCAAGCAGTACCTCACCATCTGTGGTGAAGACATTACAGGTTTTAAGGGCTATTTTCACTAGTTTGGGAAGGTCAGCCGCTTTCAGCACCCTGATTTTAAATCCACCCATCATAGTTAGCTTGTAGCCATTTCACTGTGTAGTCATTGGTACAGTGAAGCTTGAGGGCACAGTTCAGTACACCTGCAGTTAGAAACTGAGGGGCCATTTGATCAACATCCATTGAATCGGTATTGTTATCGATATCTCTTTGAATGTTCATACCATCTGCAGGAGACAACCTTGCTTCTGGGAAGGCTTCCTGAACGATGGCCATTCTCATACCTGCGGCGGCTTGACTATACAACCATGGAGCAGATGTCCTCGGTCACTTTGTCTCTACCGAGGTACTAGGGGAGAGGGTACCATCATCTGGTCTACTTCTCTTACCTGCTGGGGTCTCCTGCTGCTGTTGGAGTTTTCCATTCCCAGATTCAGCACAATGAGTCTGAGGTAGTCGTCTCCTGCGCTTATATTTATGTGCACAAGACATTGTGTCCCATCCAGGCACAAGGTCAAGCCCTGAGGACTTGACTACTTCTTGTCTTCCGGATGGGGTATTGGTTGACGCGGGTCTTGAAGTTCCAAATATGTCAGAGTTTTGTACTGGTCGTAGGCCCCGAGGGACCACAATCGACAAGTGGTTGAGAGCCAGTCTCGCTACGCTCCGCAGTGGTAGATCCCAGAGGGATGAAGTCATTTTGGTCAAGTTTTGACTGTTTATGGCAGTTTGGGGGCGGTTTGACCTGCAATGGTTTTTTTCTTTAATTTCCATAAAGCATAGTTTTACTGAGGGTAAGTAAAAGGTCGCCGCCTGTATGGACCCTCTACACAGGCATAAGGCTTATTACAACGTGGGTCGCCACTTTACGAGGTGAACTGTTCATGACAACCTTTAACCCCCTGTTGCCATGTGACTTTCACATTCTCATCAGCACGGTATCCACACCTTGGACTTAGGTTGCCTTATATCTGCCTTCTTCATCATATCTTTAGGGTCTTGCAAAGACAAGACTGCACAGATTATCTGGATCTCGACAGATTATGCCAAGGACAATTTAGGCACCCTCCTTCTTTCACAACCAGACTTGGGACCGGCTTTGGCAAATTTGTTCAGATGGCAAGTTCATATGTAAACGGCTACAAATTTAACATGAAACTATTAAATCTTTATGTATCCATTATGCAAATGACTATTTTGCCAGTAGCTGCATTTCATTACAAGATTCAGTGTATCTAAGTAATAGTCACCTTATTTGGCATTTCTCCTGAACACATCCTACATCGTGTTACTGATACGGAAAGCCAAAGTTTAGCATCTGATTTTTACACTGATGTACAGTCACAGAAAAAAAAACACCTGAACTACTTCTCTACATTTGAACAATTTTAACACTAGAGAAAATTCAAAGATGGTATTTGACAGGAACAAACAACTTCTATATATTCATAAAATTTGCATGCATTTGGTTTCCTGAAATCGTTTTAATGTAAATAAAGGATTTTAAATTGTAACAGCAAATTAACCACACAGTAACAATTGCAGTAACAATCGAATATCGTGATATATTGTTATATCACCACAGTGATATATCGCGATGTAAAAATTTCAACATCGCCCAGTCTTTTCTGGGTGCATTTTCCTCTTCTGTGTCAATAACTTTTTCTGTGTGTATTGACGTTGTTTGCCACAGCTGCCCAATCATGGCTCTTGCCTCGTAAAATTAACTAATCCAGTTAGCTGTGCTTGGAAGTAACAATAGTAAAAATAGTAACGAAGCATTGATATCGATATTTTAAAAGGGAATTTAGCAGCATGTAGAAAAATTGTATTACAGAAATTTAAATATACTTTTTGAAATATTTCATTTGTGTTTCTTTGTTTCAAAATGTGTAAAGATTTCTTTTTATTTTTTAGATCTGTGACTTTGGATTGGCTCGAGTAGCAGATCCGGAACATGATCACACTGGACTTTTAACAGAGTATGTGGCAACACGGTGGTACAGGGCACCAGAAATTATGTTAAATAGTAAAGGCTACACTAAGTCAAGTATCCTTTGTTTCAATTGTGTTCTTAATTAATTTGTAAAAGTTTTAGTACATTTTTTTGTTGTTAGTCTTTTCAATTAGTCTCCAATTTTGGGTGATTGGGAAATTCCTTTCAAATGACATTTAGAAAACATAAACTGCAGGTTTAAATTGAAACAGCTTATTCACACTTTAAATTCTGAATTTCAATGTCACAAAAAATGAAACACTAAATTTTAAACAAAATTATATTTCTCTAAATGTTTGATTTTGAATGTTAGTCAATAAGTGTAGATGGTAAGTTTTGCTTTTGTCTTAGTTACTTTTATGAGTATGTCAGAAATAATCTTAAATTTCTTAAAAATATTTCAACTGTAAGACAAGATTTTAGATGTGTTTTCCAAAAACTATATTGGAACAAATTTTTCAATTTAATGCAAATGCTTGTGTCATACAAAAATATGTATAGAGATTTTCTCTCAGTTTAAATTGAATAAAATTATCTTGTAACTAATGTAGATTAGAAAAGTTAAGACTGTTCTTAAGACCATTATTTGTTATGTTTTTTTTTTTTTTATTTTATACCTATGCTTGCTTTTTATTTTTTGCTTTTATAAGTAAAGTTTTGTTTTATTTATTTTCTCCTCTTGTATTTAATTCACTTGTTTTTATCATTAATGTAACTTTCACAAAGTTTGCAATATCATTTGAGCAAGCATTAAATTATTTTGCACCTATTCTCTCATTTTTGCACTACTTTTTATGGCTAACAATTCCATAAACTCTTTCAAAATTATCCTTAATTTTATTTTAGTTGATATTTGGTCTGTCGGTTGTATTTTAGCAGAAATGTTGTCAAACAAGCCAATTTTTCCAGGCAAACATTGTAAGTATGGAATGAAAAGTAGAATTTTTTACTGATACACATTTTGTGGTACATATTTTTTCAAGAAAAAGGTTTCAATTTTACCCAAAGTTTGAACAGTTTGAATGTGTAAAGCCTTTACCATTCATAAAAAACTGCACATAATGTTTAGTTTTGTACACAAACTTAATATGCTTGTAATAAATATTTATTACTTGTCATCAAGTACTCAATTTGATATCCAATAGAATTTCAAGATTTTATTCTTTTGACATTTTTTGACTGCTTATATTTGATCCTGTGTTTGCTGGAAATGTATAATTAATTATGCTGAGTACATAAATAGTTTTCAAAACTAATTTATTAAATGAATCTTTATTATCTAATGTTTTTTAATATATGTTCATCTTATATTATGCTAAAGCTATGTATGAAAGTTATGTAGTCTTTATATTCATAAGAAATCTATCTTAAATTATATCAAATATTTGTTGCTTGTCAAGTCCTATTTGTAAATTACTTGCAAGAAACCAGTCTAAAAATTGTATCATTTGGAGAATGCAAGGCTTTACGAACTTTTAGTTCATGTCATATAAGTAACCCATAAAATGGAAAATAGGAATAATTGTCTACATTTTTTTTTCATCTAAAAATGTCATTTTAGTTTTTTTTTCTCCCTTTTGATGTCTTAAAATTATTTGATCATAGTCAATGTATCAAAATTTTAAATTAAAACATTATTTTCTATTATGAACTTAGAACTCAGTATTTATATCCTAGTAGTTATTTCAAAAAAGCATGATTTGATTTTTTGAGAGAAATGTTTTAAAGGTAACCTGGAGAATTGAATGATCGAAAAATCAAATAACCTTTGAAATGATGCATTACTTTGTATCTGGAAAATATTTTAATGGGGTAAGCACTTCCTTAGATGAAGCCCATGGGGATGGCATTCAATGCCCTTTAGGTAAGATTTTTCAAAAGTGGTGCCATGTCATATACCTTTAAAAAAAGAAATGGCACTTTTATGAAGTGATAAAAGGACTCTTAATATCCATTTTAACCATAGCTTTTACAGATAAACCTATTAATTTGCAAAATAAAAACAAAGTTTGATTTGAAAAAAAAATTATTATGTTTTAATTATTAGCTGAAAAAGTTGTTACCCTCGAAGTAGGTTAAAATATCTACAACGATTCATTGAGTATATTATCCAAAGAATAAAGTGCCTGTGGTAATTAGAGAAAGCTACACCAGGTGTTATTCCTTTTAGCATGGGAAAACTTCACTGGGGGTGGCATTCAACTTTGGGTTACCTTTATAAAACGTTGCCACGCTTATTTACATAGGTTTTTTTAACTATCTCCCATCTGTGAAGTAAATATGTGTTCAGAAAGACAAATCCTTTTTGGAAAAATGTTTTAAAACTTTTCCCCCCTGAAATCCAAAGGATTTATTTTGTCGAGATATCATAGGTTTGAATTTGAATGAGTAATCCTTAATGCATATCAGTTGACGTGTGGTCAGTTGGTTGTTGTTTTGCTGAAATGATATCGAGACGACCACTCTTTCCTGGGAAGAATTGTGAGTATCTTGATTGTTCAATGTGTGGCCTTTAACATTCACATCCTTTGAATGTGTGCATGCCAGGTTGTTTTCTGCACTATTCCTTAGTGCATCAGTACAGGTAAAGTCTAAATGTTGGTACAGCAGCGCTTCAATCCACAAAGTTTCCTGAGACCTGCCACAGATAAAACCGAGCACTGTCCATAAAACCATAATACAATGTGTATGAATACAGTAAAGCTTACTGGGTAATTTATTGTTTACAACCATTGTGGGGTTTTCCCCTTTTGCAGAGTTCATTCAGGTGATTTTTTTTCCCAAACTGTTTTTCAACCTTGATGACCAGGGGCATCTTTTTAAGGAAATTCTTCTCAAAAGATCCTATTTTCAAAATTTTGGTGACTTTTGAAAATTTAACCAAGGTTAGCGGAAATTGAGTCCCTTTGTTTAGCTAATATCTGATGCAAAAAAATATTTTTCGTTATTTGGGGGGGGGGATTTTCTAGGAATGCCTGAAGTTTTGGTGCCAAGCTATGAACTACCATAAAATAATATCTGGTTACTAAAATGTCACAAAAGCGTTTTTAACAAAATCTTTAGTTTTTTTTTTAATTAAAATTTTTTGGTAAGATCTTCAAAGTCTATTTCATACTTAATTAGCACATTTTATGTCTCAGCATTCATTTTGTATCTGAGCAACTAAAATTACTGCTTAAATAGGTTTAAGAGGAGACTTTTTTGCTACTATTTTGAAAATTTGTTATTAATGTTTCACAAATGCTTGAACTGGGCAGTTCTACATTTTATTACATTGAATACTGAATTATTATGAGGAATTTAATTTACTTAATGATAGAATAGTGTAGTCATCTAGTTGTGTGTGTGTGTGTGGGGGGGGGGGCGGTACCATCTTTTTTAAGATTGGCACCAAATCAGGGCTCGAAATAAGATTTTGAAGCTGGAAGCAAAAACTATTCAGCTCATGGCAAAACCTAAAATTTCTGTAATGGTAAACTGCAGTTGCAAATTTTTCACTAAAATTTAGAACAATTAAATGAATTCATTCTTCATTGAATACTTCATTTTTCTTGAAAGCTTTCTGCAATTTCATATGAAACCATAAAATACATCTGAGATATAAAGAAACACTCAAATAAAATATTGAAAGCATGTTTATTTCCTTATGATAAAGTTTACGAAGGCACTAGTCAATATAAGGCGAAAAAATTGCAGTTGTTTCATAACTACTTAACTAAAAGCAATGTCTGCAATCACATGCACTATACCATTTCTGAACTGCTTAATCTGAAAGCAAAGGACCATCCGCACTTATCTTCATTAAAGCACATAATTTTTCTTTTTGCATTTTTAAAAAATTTCTGGTATTTGTAAGAAATAATGAAGTTTTTGGTTTCAAATACTCGCAGCAAAACTTGCTATTAGAACCGTTCTTTGTCGCTACAATTTATGCTAAGCTCACTGCATTTGGCGTTGTTGCCGTGTCTTATTTTGAGCCCTGTACCAAATAACAATCCAAATTTTCCTATCTGTTTTATCCGCATTACAAAGTGGTGTTCTTTTTGGACCTTTAATGTTTGGTAGCCATTTGGTGACAAAAAATTGAAACTGAGCCATTAAGATTAACTAGATTTACCAATCATGTTTTTTTTTTTTAATTTGCAAAGTGGATTGAGTGAGAAAATTACAAAGTGCACTATGGCTAAACTTGATTTGAGTGACCTCTCAGTCGTAAATTTTTCCATTTTTTAGATGTTTCCTTATTTTAAAAACCCTGTTTGATACTCAGAAATGGTTGTGGTCGCCGAAAGTTTGTTTAACGTCAACTAGCGATGTCGCGAATGCCATTGTTTTTGCGGACCTGTTGCACATGCGCGAAGGAAAAACCATCTAGAACAATATTTTCCTATGTTTTTCTGAAACAGTTATTACCTGAATCAGTTAAACCTGTATTGTCTCTTCCCACTTGGTGCTTATTTTGACTGTAAATACTGAATCTTCCGACATGGGAACAGGGCCTAATATTGTAGTGACCAAGTCAAAAAGCCCACTAACCTTTCACATTACTGCTGTTTTAGAAACGTGCCTTGTTGAAATTACTCATAGGTATTTAAATCGAGAAAAGTTAATACACTCTGATTACATAAACTTTATTTCAATCAGCCCAATTCTTTAGATATTCAGAGCATAGAATTGTTTTGTATGAAAGTTTGTCACTCTTGGCTTGACAACTGTCCTTGAAAAGCAAATTTTTGAACTTTTAGAGAGACCTGCATTTTTAATAAAATTACTAGTTAAAACATGATTGTTTAGGGGTTTGGAAACAAAATAAGCTGTTTTTCTGGTAAAAGGTTAAAATTAAGAGAGTAATTTTCTCTGAGATGTAATAAATGGCCTAAATCACAGCTGTTCTGTAACTTTTATCATTATTCTTATTTTGTTTCAATTAGCCCTTTTCAAAGATTTTTGAATTATGACTCCCTCTACTTAAGAGCAAGCAGCTCCTTTATACTAAGAATTGTATTTAAGTTAAATTAGTTACTAAAACTAATTTGGTGTGCATTTTAATTAATCATTGACGCAAAATAGCAGGATTTCTATCATCGAATGGGTTCAGTGGTATTTTTAGATCTATACAAAAATGACGATTCGATAGATTCTTTAAGTTAAATTAAAGTTTAATTACTATATTACAAAATTTACAAATATAGAAAAGATTACATATTAATGCAAATCGAATCATTAATCAAATCAATCAAAATAAAAAAATTTAAGTTCTTTCAAAATCGAACTTCAACTAATCAACTGACAAAAACTGCAGGTGTGGGAGAGCTGGAAAGGCATATGACATCAACGATGCAAGCGCCATCTAAGATTCAAATAATTTCCACAATCATGTCAAAATTAACAAAAAATAATGGAAATTTGTGTCTTGAACAGGGTTTTCAAAGACCTGACCTTTCATTTGATTTCTTAAGGGAATTTGTTTCTCTAAAAAAGTTTACCATTTTAGAGAAATTACATTTTTTTAAGTATCTTAAAAACATGTGTGCCAAGTTTCAAGTATAAATTCGCAAAAGTGGCGCAGTTATAAGCTGTTAATGGAATTGGTATGCAGATGTAAAATTTGAAGTGTGATAAAGAAGTTCATTAAAGATGTAGTGAACGTTATAAAGCTAATTTATGACAATTTGTCATTACTTATTTATTTGAAAAGATAATCACATTTTTCTACTTATCTCCACACTTGTGTAGCAGATTAGCAGGAAAGTACTGAGTACTGGATATATGCTTCTGTTAACTCTATTGAAACTTTAAACACTGTATTTTCAGAACGGCTTTTTCGCAAGTGGTTGGCATATCTATAAAACTTCTGGATTGATCTACTTGAAATACTTACAGCATAACAATAAAAGGATGTCTTGTAAACATTTTATTGTTTATGAACCAGAAGAGCACTATATTTTTATAGCAAAAACTTCATCTATTTTTTCATAAATCCATTATTTAGATTTTTTACTCTATTTTAGAAACATTTTTCTCTTATCAAATGATAGCTACATATGTATGAAGTAAACCACAGTTCTGTTTTTTGTTCACTACCCACAAAATGACGACCCTGCGACAACGCAACTCTGCATGGCGTCGTGATCGAGGAGTGATAACAAACGGGATTTTCATAAAGTGATTTACAAAATTTTGAGAATATGCAATTTTAATATTATTTTATTGCACTGAGTTTTGTCAATAAAAATTCTCAACTGGTTGTCTGCAAAACAGCTACTGCTTCATAGAAATACAAATTCCTTAGAAACGTAAAAACAAATTTCTTCCTCTTTCCTTAAAATTTATGTATAAATATTATCTAACTTTAAACAAAATAGTACAAGACCTCTCAACTCGGATCATCTAATTTTTCACAGTGGTGCCTAAGCATTTTATAAAATAATCTCAACATCAATTAATTTTATCGTTAATGAAAGGATCTGGCAGTCTTGTAAAAGCAAGTTTTACCATTCATATTACTACAAAATGACAGCAACATGTTGAGACTAGGATGTGCTTAATCTAAAAGGACCAGAAAGCGTTTTGAAGTGATTGCCACATGACTTATTTTCTTAGAGCTTTGATTTTCTGCAAAACTGATTTTGCAGCCTTTTGATGACGAACTACCATTTAGCCATTTTGTATCTGTATGTGATTGATCCATTTCCATTCAGCCAGCTGCTTGCCATGTTAAAAGAATTGGGCAAAAAAATTTCTCCGACACCTCATTTACAATATTTCAGATGCAGTTTCAATATCTACTGTAACTTACAAAATCAATACATTTATTCCAGGAACAGTAGTCAAGGCTCCACTGTTAAAAGTTAAAGTACCAATTAGTGTTACGAAAAAAGGGGTAGCTGACAGTTTTGGTTATATTTATTAATTTTCTCTTGTAAATAATGTTTTACGTTCTTGTTTTTCATAATGCTGTATTAGGAAATACATTTCCCCCCCATCTTTTGAGGAGTGCGCGATTTCTTTTCAATGTGTTTTATCTTGACCGCTCTTGTGAAATGTAAAATGAAAAATAAGCCTAGAAAAGCTCTTAATTTTTCTAATGCTTGTAGAGGGAATTTTGTTAAATTTTTCTTATTACAATGTGTGCTTTTTGTGTTAATTTTTTTCTAATTCCTTTCAGATCTTGATCAATTGAACCATATTTTGAATATAGTAGGATCACCATCACAAGAAGACATGAACTGCATCATCAATGAGAAAGTATGCTACTCTTTCATATGTCATCAATCTCTTGAATATTGATTACGAAACGTTCTTATAATTAACTCTTTGCATGGTTCGAGACTCTATGGAGGGGGGGGGGGTTAAATTTTCATTTTGAATATTTTTGAAAGTACTTTAAAATTTTGTTAAAACTTCTTTCTTTGGCGCATTTAGAAGTGCTCCAAGGCGGTGGCCACCATTTTAAACATAGACTGTAGTAGCTGTTTTTTGCAACAGAAATTTTCAAAATGATGCTTCTTTTAAGGGCAATTTTTATGATTGTTTTGATAAGTTAAATTTTTTGTTTCTTGTAAAAAACGAGTTATTAATTTTAAGTTTTATTTGATTTAAAGTTGGTTTGATTAGAAAATAAAAATATTTACGGAAAAATATAGATTTTGAAAAATGGTATTTTATATTTGAAAATAGGTTGTAAATTTAAACGGAATAAGTTATATTTTATTTACCATAAGGCTTCAGTCTACGTTTATAGCGGTGGCAACGGCCTGCCCTTGGCGCACTTAAGTCGCCAAGGAAAGAAATATTTCAAATGAACCAATGAAATCAAACAACAGTTTAACGGAATTTGAAAGAACTTTCCAAACCATTCAAAATTAAATTTTTGAACTTTCCACTAGCACATATTGTATTAAAATCCGCAATAACCGTAATGCAGATGGATTACCTTAACTTGTCATTACTCGCTTCTAGAAGTCCGCCAAATAAGCACCAAGTCTGTTGTCACTGCTATAAATGCATACTGACCATTTTTATTTTTTGTGTTTAGTTATTTTTTTCATATAACATTTGTGCAATTTAATAAAATTATTAATTTGATTTATTCTTTTGTAACATAGCATTTTTATTTCCTGTTACTTTCGTTTTTGTATCAAGGTTTGTTAAAAATTGCAAAAGTTTAAAAAATTCTCACCATTGGTGAGATGTTCAAAAGTACTCATAAAAATAGCATTTTGAACTTCATGCAACTTATTTATACTGTTTAAAAAGTTGCCAAGATATTTTTTCTTTTTTTGCAAAATTTGAGTTTACGTGTAAGATGCCCTCTCCCCCTTTTCCAAAGACATATTTCATTGTTTATAGTGGACTTTGTAGAGCTGATAAAGCTAAATAAAAGTCAAAAATACATGCTTATCATAAGCACACATATTCTGTATTAGTGGCACAGCCATGGAAGGTTATGCGTTAACCTCCCTTTCCAAAGACAAATTTTATTGTTTTTAATAGATTTTATAGGGTTTTATCAGACTAAAAATTTGCACACACACACACACAGAAAATATTTCTGTCTGCACCACTGTTGTGTACACATATAGTAGTCTTTTTCAGCAATTTTTGTAGTTCAAAATAACGCTGCATATATTTTCCTATTTTTTTCATTTTGACTGTTTTCACCCCTGAGTTAAAAAAAAAATAACGAAAATGTCCCGATTTTTCCCGAATTTCAAAAACATACCAGGAATCAAATTAAAATTTCTGAAAAACTCGACAATTTTGACACAAAAAACCCTAAACTAATAGCTCACATTTTAAAAGTAATTCAGATTTATAATTCATGTTATTTCTTTTCTGTACACTCTATTAGCCTTCTTTTTTTTGTTGTTATTCTGAGATTCATATAAAACAATTCCAAAGAGGTTAATTCTGCACCAAATGCTATCTGCTTCTAGAAAGCACGTTGGAAAATGCACCAAATTGAATGTCCTCATAGTCCAAAAATTTAAGCATTAATCTGTAAAAATATTTAAAATACAATATATGGAACTTAAATCATGCCTTTAATAATCTTTGTTTGGTGCTGCTTTTTGCGTTAGATATTGCCAAATTGACAGTGCCAATTGACTGCATAATGAATGATATAATAATGATTAGTCTGCTTTTCTATAAACTGATGTAATTTGCTATTTTGCACCCTTTTAATAGGACTCCCAACTCCATCATATAGTATGCTTTTTTAACCTTCTAGACTGGCAATTTTGCACAGCCATACTGTCTAAAGATATTGCATGAATTTACCCTTACATAGTGGAATCATTAGTTCCAACATGACAGTAGTTAATCATTCGACAACTGTCAATGGCTACATTCATGAAGATTTCTTCTCTTCTGTTCATTGAAATGGTCTTTAAATTGAAAGCAATAAAATGTTTTACATATATGATTGACCTTATCCTAGTATCAGTTTCAAAACGATGATTTTAGTTTTTTGTCTTCCCTGAAGGTGCAAATGCAAAGTAAATACTGTCTATTGCTAAAATTAATATTTAAGACTAAAAATAATTGGTTGTATTTTTGTGTTAGGTTGTAAAATTTGTGAACATAGTCAAACAGTTTGGCAGGTTTTCCTCTGCTCTGCTGCTTTTAAAAAATATCACCTGATTTTTTTTTGTTAGCAAATTTAAATGCTTGAATTATGTATTTTTTCCACTTCCTTTTTGCTTGTTATTGCTGTTCTAGAACTACATTTTTATGTCGCACACAATTGGGTTTTATTTGCTGCCGTGTCTCAAAAAACAGTATGGAACTAATTCAGCATAAAACCTTCAAATAAGCTATTTCAATTTGTCCCCTTCCATTTTTTAGGCATTAAGTGGTTCTTATTTTTAAATCCCCCAATCTTTTAGTGTTTATGCTTTGAGTTTAGTGTATTTTTTACTATAGGCTAAAAGGTATATTTGCTTTATTTCCATAAATTATTTGAATTCAGGTGTAATCCCTTATATACTTACCAGTCTTTTATAATCTAGATTAATAATTGGCTGGTGTATCCTAAAAATACTATTCATAAAAGATTAACAGATAATATAATTATATAGGTTAGCATTGTTTACCTTTTGAAGGACATAATGCTATAAAGGGTTTGTAGGGTAATCCTTTTAGTTGAAAACTAGTTACTGAATGTTAATGTATTTTACACATAACAAACATCAATTGTTTTAACTAATTGACTCACTCCCCATCTAGATCATCAAATAAAAATATATTTATTCATATGCTCTCAACTTTCAAGGAGGTGAGTTGCTTCCCTCATCTCCCCTGGAAGTTAATTATTTTTGGTTTCCTGGTTGTATAAATCTTTATACTATTGATATTTTAACAATTCCTTCTTGCACTAAGTTTGGTTAGTAAATAAATTCAAATTAGCTTTCGATCTTTTAAGCAAACATCTATTTTCAGGCTCGCACATACTTGCAATCTTTGCCTAGGAAACCCAAGGTTCCGTGGACAAGCCTCTACCCGAATGCTAATGTCCAAGGTTAGTAAATTTTATTATGTGATTTGTAGAAAAGCTTTCTGTTTAAAAAATAGCAAATGCAACTAATTCTGTTTTTGCATAATAGATACGTTTTTGAAGAATATGTGTAACAAAAAGACATTGTATCTCTGGAAGAAAATAAGATTGGTTCGGTATCTAAAAAATCAGTAAAAATAATTTTTAAGAACATGAAAATTTTCTTTTTAAGCTTATTTTATTTTGACAAAATACATGTATTGAAAATTTATTCAAGTAAATTTGCTTTTGAAATGGGGAAAAAAATGTTCATGAATGAAAAAAATCTGTTGTACGCATATTGATCTTAAATAGAACATCGTAACACCTGTTTCCCGATTTTCAGTTTAGCGCTGAATCGTGATGTGCTTTGAGCAATCTATGCCTGCGCAGTTTTAGACCAATGTATCTTCCTAAACCGGTATGGTGAACTCTATTTAACAAAAATATTGGGAATTTTTGGAGTTGCAGCAAAACAAATGTATCATTCAGTCCATGTACAGACACATGTGAAAACATTGCATCTTAGTCATGGAATTTTTTTCATAAGACATTGCAGTGAAATACTCAAATCTCACTTTAGAAAAAATCTTATTATTAGTTCAAATACAAGAATTCAAAATGACCATTTTGAAATGCATATGCTACGATTCTAACAGCTTCTTTTCGGTAACCAAAAGTTTTACGTCTGAACGCCACCTTTTAGTTTTTATATTAGTCAACAATTGTGCAAAGCTTCAGAAAAATAGGAGGGTTCTCTTTTTCTACAGCCCTTTAAATTGGTACATTCCAATATTTTTGCAGGGTATGGGTACTTTTTTCTACAGCCCTTTTAATTGGCTTTCATTTGGTACAGGAATTTTTAAAGTGTTAGTTCTCAAGTTAGTCATTTATAGACGGTATGGCAAATCCAAAATGGTACAATTTTGTGAAATGGATTTTTAAATTCCTGTGTTAGCTAACATTAGAGTAAATATTATTTTAATTGAGGTATTAGGGTTTTTCACTGCCATGTTTGTCTGGCAAAAAATGCAAAGAAAAAAATCTATGACTGAAAGGTGCAACACCCTTCAGGTGTCCCCATATTAAATATGTGGCAGGAGCAGTTTTTGTGGTGTGTCAAAGAGAGATGACATGTTTACAGAAGTGCTTAATCTTATGGTAGGTATAGTGACACTAAAGTATTCTGAGGATTAAGTTAAAAATCACAATTTAAAATAATCTTTGATGCAAACCACATTCCTATGAAATATATTGTACCCTGAAAGCGTCTTTTTTTCTTTTCACAGCTTTGGATTTGTTAGATAAGATGCTTACTTTCAACCCCCATAAGCGAGTCACTGTTGAAGATGCTTTAGGACATCCATATTTCACAGAATATTATGATCCAGATGATGAAGTATGTACTGCACACTTATTGATTTGTGTTAGAACCTTTACCAGGTTTGATAGTGTGACTTGGCCTTGCTGTAAATGGCACACTTGGCTATGTTAGAAATTCCACATGGGCCTGTCTATCTATCAGAGCCAGATGGGCCAGTTTATTTGGGAATGACAAGATTCAAAAACTCCAAGAAAGCCAATGGTCTGGTTTTCGGTACAGTATTGGCCCGCTCTGGCTTTTCTTTTGGTTTTATGCATTGCTCTCCATGATATTCACTAGTTTTATGTAGAATTATGGGGCATTATCAAATCTCAACATTCAACTTCTTGCAGTGTTTTCTAATCTACGTCACAAAAGTATCGAGAAAGTGTTCGGCCATTGCATCGATTCTTTCTGACTTTGAATGGGAGGAAGTTAATGGGTGTTACTGATTTCAATATTTTCATTCAATAAAAATAACCAATCAAAAAAAATTAAAGACAACTTTTAATATATTATAATCATCACATTCAATAAATGTATCAAACAATATGCAAAGTTGCCAACCATCCCGATTTCAGCAGGAGACTCCAGATTTTCCATCCATCTCCCACTTTCCGGATTTTCCTCGAAATTCTCCCGCTTTTCTCCTTATTTTTCGATACCTCGAAATATTTCCTGAACCAGCCAACTAGTGATGTAAAAGGATCTTTAAGGGATGAGATAATTCCAACTTTTCTTAAATTTTTGAGAAAATGACTATTTAGAAGATTTATGAAGAAAAAAATTCTGATTTTTGCCCTTTATAAACGTAAAATGCGCCAAATGTGACATATCTCGACAACATTGCACTTTTAAATTTTGGCAAGCTGGTAAGTCGTACAAATCCTTTCGTGAGAAGCTTATTAGTTTAATGGCAAACCTGGAGAACTTGGATTTTGAACTAGTTAGCGTAGGTTGTTGCTGTAAATTTTGTAGGTTAAGCTACGGTTTCCTAAAAAACCGGAGCTGTTATCTAGCGTCCGAGATACCTCATGATACGGAGGAAAATGTACAAATGAAATATTTTAATTTGATTTGCTCTTAATGTGATTTTTCTTTCAACTAGAAAATAAGATGCTATACTCTGTGTCACCTTAACTTGTCAGTAGAGTAAAGGCTACGTTGACCGCATCACAGCCGTTGTCGTAGAAACTAGGGTTACAATGTCAGAAGAAGTCAGCTATAAGCGAGGAAATTCGCCCTTTTTGGCAAGGAGAGATAAAATGCACGTGGAAATTCTATACGTTTCACAGATCTTTAATTTCTAATGGCTCTTGCATTACATTTGTTAATTAAACAAAAAGCTACTCTATGTTAATATAAATGCGTTTTGATTTTTCTAAATGAGTATTATTTTTAGTTATTTAAAAATATATATATTTAAAATTTTTTTACAATAAATGTTGTTTAAAAAAACAGTCTATTTAAAGATGTGATGAACCATAAAATTCATTTTTTGAATTTACTTACCTGAAAGCTAAACACCTTGATTAATACTTCTTTTTTCAATTTTAATAATTTTATTAAAGGAAATTAATCCAATTTAATTACTCCTTTGGTCTTACATTTGGTTGGACAAGGTAGGGGAGAGTGCGTCGTCTGCTAAAATATGTGTTTTTCTTAACAGCAAAATATAGTCTCCAAATTAAATCAAATTTATTCTGATATTAAAGAAAGTAAATAACAAATAAAAATACATATAACATAGAGGATATAAAATACATTCACAATAAATAAATAGAATATAAAAAATACAAATATAGTGAATACACATACAATAATAAAAAAAATGAAACCATTTTAAAAATTAGAGTTAAAAAAAATAAACCTTATATGTGTGAAACATATTCTGAAACTCGCGGAACGGTGTCGGGTTGATTAGTAGTAAATTATTAATTTTATGTGAATAATTTAAAATAGTTTACAAGAAAGTGTACAGAAGAAACCAATCTCTTTCATGAATAGTAGTTACAATGAGAAAACTATATTTACGTTTTACTTATTCACATCACATGCATTTATACATCATCAATATATGTAAAACATAGCAAACATCATAACAAATCTATTTACATTATAATATACTTATTCATCACATGAATTTACACATCATCATCACTTAACATTTCCGAATCGCTATCAGACTCACTATTAAAAGAAATTACCAAGTTCTTACTTTCCCAAATATCATCCACAAGTCCATCTACTTCCCACATGTATTTCTCTTTTTCAGTAACATGGTTTATGCAGTTTTTCCAATTTTGTACAGAGACCTTTTCAATCCCTTGGATGACTAAATCCTTCACATCGTTCAGTTTAAAAGTCTTGTTTTCCCTGGCAACGTGTCCTTTTACTTGACTCCATATCATTTCAATGGGATTAAGCTCACAGTGATACGGGGGAAGTCTCAAAACCTTATGTCCAAATTTTTCGGCAATTTCTTCAACTCTGTATTTATCAAACATATGTTTGATTTCGCTAACTTTTTTCAACAGTTCAATCTTGATCATGTCCTGGTTCCACGTAATGTTTTTCAACGATAGCCATTCTTGAATTGCACTTTTTTTCCAAGATGTCGTCGGAATTTTTTCTTTCTTCACCAAGTGATAGGGGGCATTGTCCATCACTACAAAGCTGTTTCGTTTCAATTTAGGCATGATATCTTCAAACCACTTCTCAAAATGGTTACCATCCATTTCTTCGTGGTAGTCACCGGATTTTTTTCCTACAAAAATGTCAGCCGCATCAGGTACAAATCCTTCATCACTTCCGATATGGGTAATGATGAGTCTTCTTCCTTTTCCTTTTGGTGCAGCCAAGCCTGTTGTCAAACTTGAAGAGGAAGCTTCATTGGTGCTTTTGATGTTTTTGTCTTGCCATACTCGACTTTGTGAGTGTCCTTCATTCACCCATGTTTCATCTAAATAATAGATTGAAGCATTTTCATTCTTCAGTTCTCTAATTTTTCGTAAATAATTTCTTCGCCATAAAATTATGTCGTGTCTTTCTAAAAGCATAGCCTGCCTTTTTCGCTTTTCAAAGGAAAATCCCAAATCTTTCAGTATCCTGTACAGTGTACTTCGGCTAATGTTTGTCGAAAAAATATCCTTATCATTGTTAATTTCATTTAGAACTTTGTCCAATGTAGGAATTTCATTTCGACGAAAACAATCATGAATTTTTCGTCGGATGCACGATAAAGTAAAGTTGTCATATTTCATCATTCTTGTTCTTTTTCCAACGGCATAAGGTCGTTTTTTTCCTGGAGTACTCAAAGGACTTGTCGTCTTCTTTTCTTTTTTCAAACGAAAAACAGTTCTTTTGGAAACACCAGTTAGTTGAGACACCTTTCCGACGATTTGGTTAATGGAATCACTATGGTTTTCTTCTCGAAGTCTAGAATAAACATTCAATATGTTCCTGCGAGCTCCACTACCAATTGATTTTCCTTGCTTTGATGGCGTATACAGCTTGGATGGTGACGTTCCTTTTTCAGCCATGTTCAGAGTATCAAACACACTCCAATAAAATAGCACAAGAGAGATATGAACGTAAATACACACGCTAGCAAAGACGCAGAGCGAAATGGCGCAGACTTGGCCGGAAAGCGTATTTAGCTCGCCAGAAATGTTACCATGGAAACCGGTTTAGAATTCCGTTTCGGATATATTCATTCGCTTCGGTCAAAAAAAAATGCTTTTTACAAATAAATAACCGATTATAAAGGTTCAAAAATCACTCCTTCATTGTAGGACAATTTTTACACGTTTATATGCATTTTCTTTATTTTAAATTCCAAATCAAGTTGGAATTATTTTTCATGCGGATGAACATCATTTCTGCCTTTCCCAATACTGACAAGTTAAGGTGAAACAGAGTATAGTTTATTTAGTCTTTTATGGCAACCTTTGCAAGCGTAAAGTTCAAATTTTCATTTTGAATATTCTAGAAAGTACTATCAAAATCCGTTATAACTTCTTTCTTTGGCGACTTTAGAAGTGCACCAAGGCGGTGGCCACCACTTTAAACATACACTGCAGCTATTTTTTGCAACGGAAATTTTCAAAATGATGCTTCTTTTAAGGGCAATATTTATGATTGTTTTACTATGTTAAAATTAATAACTCATGTTATCCAAGAAATAATCTGAGTTTTATTTGATTTAATTAGAAAATAAGAATATTTACGGAAAATATAAGCCGACGGAAATTGATTCGAGATTTTGAAAAAAGATATTTTATATTCGAAGATAGATTGTAGATTTAAACTGAATTAAGTCATTTTATTAACCACAGGGTACAGCTTCAGTACGTTTATAGCGGTGACAACGGCCTTGGCGTGTTTTTTTTTGTGCACTTCTTAAGTTACCAAGGAAAGAATTATTTCAAATGAACCAATGAAATGAAACGACAGTTCAACAGATTTTGAAAGAATTTTCTAGAATATTCACAATGAAAATTTTAAACTTTTCGCTTGCCGAGGTTGTTTTAAAATCCGCAATAACCGTAACAAAGATGGATTACCTTAACCTGTCATTACTCGCTACTAGAAGTGCACCAAGATCGTTGCCACCACTATAAACTGATTTCTGATTTGTTCAGGAATGTTGTGTCCAAATTTGTGAAGGCTTCAGTAATTTTATAAACATATTCTGTTTTTTCAAGTTGAGTATAATAAAAACAAGTAATCAAAAATGTGGAGGATTTGGTGGTAGGATCTGCAACTACTAAAATATTACAAGAACTTGCAGAGAAGGATAAAAAAATCAGTCTTTTCTCATGTACAGCAGTATTTTTGTAAAGTATGTGAGTATATCCTGCACAAATTTCCCATTAAAGATGAAATTATTATGCATGATAAAGTTGCAGATGTTTCGAAATTTCAATAGACATTCTTTTCAGATGTGAAATTTTTTTAAAGAAGATTTCCATCCAACATTGAATTAGTTCTTGGAGAAGTAGATTTGGATAAATCATGTTTTTATTAGAATCACAGTTTTGTTCTCTACAATTAGAAAACTTAGAAGATGTGAAAAAAATGTAAGAATTGACACTCAGTGGTGTTTAATTGGAAGAACCTGTATGAAACTTGGAAGTTTAAAAAGCCATCAAAGGTTATGTTGGATATATTATTCTAACTATTCCAAGCAGCAATGCTAATGCTAAGTGTGAAAGAATTTTTAGTATAGTTATAATAAAACTGGAAACAAGTTACGTTCAAATGCGAATGATGGTACATTAGAAAAAGTCTTATTGCTAAAGTTAGTCTTCAGAGTTGTTGTCATGAGCAAAAGTTTGATTCTTCTTTTTAAAAAAAATGGAAAATCTGCTACTAAAATAGAGTGTTTTGCAACATATTCTTGGAAAAAATTAGTTTATATTAAAGTGGAAAGTATAAGGATATGTTAAATTCATTTTTTACTTCATTGCATTTAAACATGAATATATTTGTTTGTAATAGATTATTAGTCTTAATTGTTGATTATGTTTATCATATTCATTCTTACATAACTATTGGGGGGGGAGTGAAATGTCGGTAAAAGTTATCCTGATTTTTGACTTAAGAAGGTTGGCAACTCTGTTTATGTAGTCCCCCCCCTCCCTGAATGCCAATAAATATGTATAGTGTAAAATGGAATGCATGTTTTACTGACTTTTCAATGTGTTTCTGTAGCCTGTTGCTGAAGAGCCTTTCAAATTTGAAATGGAACTGGATGATTTACCCAAAGAGCGTCTAAAAGAACTTGTTTTTGAAGAAACGGTCGCCTTTCAACGGAGGATGCAAATGGAGCATCCACAGTAAAATATGATAGTGGTAAGAAGCCTTTTATTTTCTGTACTTGGATAATATTTTCTGCCTTATTAGGGAAAACCCCATCCTTGTTATATTGAACACATCCATATCATATATATATACTCACATCTTTTTAAAGCTTTGAGTGAATTTTAAGGCCAATTCTGTTTGGAGTTTTTATCACCTTTTAAGCAGCATCGTTTCACTTATTTTAAGATTATTCTGTGTTGAAAACATTTCATTCTTTTAATGTAGGGGAGACGGGCTAGTTGGCATAGTTTTTGGTTTTAAATTTTTCTTTTTCTTCCAGTAATACTTTCAGCTAATATCAGGAATGAGATTCTTCCAACTATAGTCTGTATTTCCGACTATTCTTAAATTTTTGAGAAAATGACTGATTTTTATAATTTTTTAAGAAAAAATTCCGATTTTCCCCCCCTTTTTCTTCTATAACATAAAATGTGCCAATGAGACATCTCGCCAACATTGCACTCCTAAATTTTGCGCCAAACTGAAAAGTCTTGCAAATTCCTCTTTAAAAAGAATCATTTGTGAGAAGCTTATTAGTTTGATGGCAAACCTGGGGAATTTGGATTTTGAACTAGTTAGCATACGTTGTTGCTGTAAATTTCGTAGGTAAAGCTACGGTTTCCTAAGAAAGCGGAGCTGATATCTAGCGGCATTGATAAATCATGGTACGGCAAAAAAGGTATAAATAAAATATTTTAAGTTGATCAGCTTTTAATGTTTTTTTTTTTTTCAACCAGAAAATAAGATGTTTGGCTATTTAACCGATAAGGTATTTCATCTTTTATGGCAAGCGGAAAGTTGAAATCTTCATTTTGAATATTCTAGAAGGTACTTTCAAAATCCGTGAAAACGTCTTTCTTTGGCAATTTTAGAAGTGCGCCAAGGCGGTGGCCACCGCTTTATACATAGACTACATCTAATTTTTGCAATGAAAATTTTTTAAATGATTAATTTTGAGTTTTATTTGATTTAATTAGAAGCTAAGCATGTTTACAGGAAAATATAAGCTGACGGAAATTGATTAGATTTTGAAAAAGGTTGTACTTTTCATTAAATTGAGTTATATTTTATTTATCTCAGGTGTTCAGCTTCTGTCTACTTTTATAGCAGTGGCAACAGCCTTGGCGCTCTTTGTAAGTCACCAAGGATATACTTATTTCAAATGAACGCAATAACTCTAATACAGATGGGTTACCTTAATTTGTCAGAACTTGCTGCTAGAAGTGCGCCAAAAAAAGCACCTAGACTGTAGAAACCGCTATAGACGTAGACTGAAGCTGTACCACAACAGATTTTGATTTGTTTCAAATTAAGTATATTTTTAGCGACTTATGTATAATCGGTGAAAAGCTTTAATTATGCTATTTAATGAAATTAGTATTTATTTGATTTATTCTTTTGTATAACATTGTTTTTATTTCCTGTTAATTTTATTTTTGTATCAAGCTTTTAGAAAAATTGCACTATTGGTGAGATGCTTAAAAATATGCATGAAAATGTTATTTTTATGCATATTTTTGAACTTTATGCAACCTATTTTTACTATTTACAAATTGCCAAGATATTTTTTGTGCAAAATACGTTTTTACGCTCCCCTTTTCTTTTTTTCTGTGAAAAATTTAAGTTTACGCATATTTTCAGACTTTTTGTCCTTTCCCCACTCTTATGCCTGTAATATAAACTGTGCTGCTGATAATGGAACTCCTTGACTGCAAATTAATGAAGAAAATATCACTAAAAACAGTATATGTATTTTAAGAATAGACTCCTAAGTTTATGTTTTCTCACCATCGTGAAAATATAGAATTCATCACTGCCGATGTCTGCTATCTTTCCTATGGCTGCATACCCCACGATTTAAATGCCAACTTGCCTCACCAGGAATTTTGAGACTAGGAGGCTGCCACAGTCTTTCACTTAAGTTTTACAAGCACTTCAAGTACATGAATGCAATTGCTATTGCTCACTCTATCCAACACAACCATTGAAAACTCCTCAACATTAAACACCAAAATATTTAATTAAAGAAAGAACACTTTGCATAAAACACCCCTCTCTAGAAGCTTAAATCCCACTAGAAACTAACTACTTGAGTTGTAGGTGGCACATGTTCAATTCCTCCCTCTCTCTTTTGTGTCAGTGAAACTTTCCTTGTGTTCATTTATTTGACTTGAATCACAGCTTGGCCACATAGGGCCTCTAAAATACATAAACTTCAAGCACATATTTTCTATAAGGATCCTCTGCCCCAGCACAGTGAAAACAGCTACAGATTGAAGGAATTCCTCAAGTAGTTGTCTTTCACTTCTGTCTCGGGATTGCACTGCTCATCGAATTGTACATGCCGGTCAGCCGTCTGAATAACGAAGCTGCACCACTTTGCCAATCCATTGTTTAAGCAGGTGACGGATGACTTTAGAAGCACGACCTGAGTTTGCTTTTTTCTTCCCAACGAAAGGAATGCGACCGCACTGCACCACTCTACGTTGAGAGAAGAAAGCGTCCACTTCCCAGGTCACCCCATGTGTCTTAATTCTTTTGATCAGAAAAAAATGACCCATATGGGTCAGGGAAAACCTGGAATTGTCAGGGAATTTGTTTCTTCAAAAAAGTTGGGGAAAATTAGGCATTTTCATCAAGAACCTGGAAAATTGTCCCAATGACCTCGAAAATGATTGATCATGGCATTTCAGACACTTGGGAGAAAAGTAGCAAATTGGATTCGTACCCAGTTTTGGCTATGCCTCTGAAAGTCGAGTGTGACGTCCTTTCCAGAAAGCGTCAGCGCTAATGCACGTAAGCCTGGTGCGATGTCGGTTTAAAAATCCAACTGGGGGGGGGGGCGATAACTGCCAAATTGTATTCAGCCTCATTGTTGGCATTGAACAACTAAACGTTTCTTCATTCTTATCTGGTGCAGTAGTGCGATTTTTTATTTATTTATTATTTTTTTGATGAGCTCTGTAGAAGTAAAGCATGTGTTTCAAAGTCGCCTTTTGTTTAGAATTGAAGTGTTCTTTTTTGTGCTTTGGAATTGAGTAAAACTGATTTTAACTTAGAATGGACTGACCAAAAATTGAATCCTCAATGGGCAGCAGGGATCTAACAAGTAAAAATGGATCCATATATGGCCCGTTGTTATTTTTGTATCGAAACTTTTAATTAGAGCAATATGGGCAGGCATCAATTTTTAAATTTTGTGGACTGTCTACAACTGTTTAAAGTGCACAAAATTGTGGCACCGCAGCTATTGGTGTACATACAAGTGCTGAAGGAATTAAAGAAAAGAAAATTGAAAATAAACAGCAGAAACCAGTCAGTACTTCATTAGATAAATATATAACAAAAGAAAAAACTATAATATCTGAAATTTTGTGGGCTATGAAGTTGGTGATGTTGCACTCATCCTACAATTCATTTAAGGACGCTGCACAGATATTCAATTCTATGTTTCCTGATGGTGAAATTGCTAAAAGTGTATCCTGAGGAAGCAATAAGATGGTGCGTTTGATTATGTTTGGATTAGCCCCAAACTTTCAGTCACTACTGTTGAAAGAAATTTCATCCTCTTATTTCGTTTTGTGTGTGGATGAAGCCTTGCTTCCCGTTGCCCCCCCCCCCAATGGTAACTTTATAATCTGCTACTAGCCTGAAAATTCTGAAGAAGTCGAGGTTCGGTTTTTTAACTCGGCTTTTCTTGAGCACAGTACTGCTGATTACTGTATGCAAAAATTTTTGAAGGCACCTCAGAATTAAAATTTCAAAGTCTATTGCAAATATCAATGGATGGGCCAAATGTAAGCCATACATTTTAGAGACATCTTTGTGATAAAATTAAATTAATAAAAGTTTTATATTAATCTAGTTATCCAAATGTCATTCTTCATATTTATTGTTGTTATTTTGGAACCTTTTTTGAAATAAGTCCATCAGCAACGGTTCTATTTTTTTTCACCGCATTGGCATATCTACTAAGACAAATTATGTCAAGGTTTCTGAAGCAAGAGCTGCTTACAGAAGCTCCAACTCCATTTAAATAAATGAAGATTGATGTAACTTCTGTAAAAGATCATCGTAGGAATGAAGAGAGGGATGCAGGTATTGCGCTGCCGGAAGCTACATGAAAAGAATTAGTGCAACTGATGGTGAAAATGACACATTTTTAACTAAGTGCAAGAATTTTTTAATTACAGAAAAGATAATTGAAAAAAACTTGAATAGATTTCTCGATTGTGTGATCCATATCATGTTTGGATCCCCCTTACACTTTGTTTGAATCCTGTGTTATTCGAAAAGAGGATGGATCTTCTCTTGCAGCTGTTGCAAGAAAACAATATTTTGCCAGCTTCAACTGCTGGTCGTGCCAAACAGCAGTTTTTAATTTTACAAAGAATATAAACTTAAGAGTGGAAAGATACATTTTCGGCATTTTCTTCTGAAGATGCCCGATTCTTTTCATTTTTTTTTCTCTGCCTATTTGAATAGAAAAGATGAATTTAAAGAACTCTGGCTTGTAGTTAAGATAGTTATGACTATCTCAAGGAAACACATTTGTAGGGTCGAGGTTTTCGGCATTTCGTGCAACATGATTCAGTGAAGTCTTATGGATGTCCATTACCTGATGGCATAATACTTCCAGAGATGCTCCAAATGCTGAAATGTCTCGATACCACCTGGCACTTAAGGAAGAGACGAAGTGAAGAAAAGGGACTGAAAATGAAAGAACTCTAGGTCAAATTAAAATTCTTCAACCAAAGAAAGAAAACTAGCTTAGCTACTGAAATGGACAGCCAAAAAAAAAATTATTATGGACAAATTGCTATAACATCAGCATTGATGCTATTCCCATAGAAAATTAAGCTTAATTTTAACTAATCTATTAAATGGCAAAAAACATTTATAAAATTTTCTATTTTATTGATAACATGTGTCTGTGGCTCGCTGATTATTTTCGACTATTAACCATAGTAATCTGAAATTTTAATGTTTGATTTTTAGTTTGACCTGGTTGTATTTTGATTATTTCTTTAAATGTGGATTGTTAAAAAATTATTTTATGAAAATAGAATTTTTCAACCGTTATTAGAAACAGCTAATTTAACAGGTAAAAAATTTTGTTTTGTCCAATGGCTTAAATTGAGTAATTTCATGCTTATGATACAATAAATCACAAATAGATTTTTGTCAAATATGTTGGATTATTTGAATACATTATTTTAATGCAAAATGACTTGTGCTTTGTGTATTAATTTTTCCAATGTCTAATTCTCAAATTGGTTTTTATTATTAGCTATTAAATGCGAAATTATTTCTTTGGTTTTTATCTTAAAAATGTAAGCTGCCCTATCAACCAGGGATTAAGCTACGATCACTTTTTTCTCAAAAAGAGAAAGAAAGGTCTCAGAATGCAAAAGAAATGGTGACCACTTTTCGCAAAAATCCGAATAAAAAATCGTTACTGCATATGTTCCAAACATCGCTTCCTTGTTCACTGGTGAGACAAAGATAGAAAAAAAACGGAATAGGTTCAGAAGAAATATCGGTTCTTAATCATTTAAGCAAATGCAGAAGAAAACGATTTTTCTTAATTCTGTTATTAAATTAAATAATTCGGATTGAAATATTCCAATCCGAAGTTTTTAAGCTTTTGTGCCTTTTCTGACAATCCTAAAAATTGCTGTTACTAACAAATTTATTTTAGCAGTTTGCTAAAGCTTTTTTCTTTGTTGTAGCTTTTTTGCTAAGGGAATTTTTTTCTCTAGCCTAAACCCTGCTATCAACTGAACGCTCTTTGGGTGGATGCATTGCTTCAATTTATACCTTGGGACCTGATCTCATTAGCCCTCTGAAAGTGACAAGAGACTGGGTAGATGGATTGGTTTGTTTTAAGCCCCCCACCCCACTAAATTTGACCTCTAAAAGTGAGACGAAATAAACTGCCCACACGGATCACAATACTGGTGCGGATTCAGCGCCCTCCTGCATAACTCGTTTGCTAACAGTATTTCTCTTATTTCAGCAGGTGATAACGTCGGTGCTATGGTCACCATGTTCCAGACTGATAAAGAAAAAAATTCCTCTCCTTGGATTTCCCAAGTAATCTTCTGATAATAACAAGACGACTCGAAGCGCATGGCCTGGCGCCTGTGCGTGAAACTGCTTATAAGTGTGAATGTACAGTTTTCGTATCTCTCTCTTATCACTCCTTTACCTGCTGTGCATTGATGGATGGACAACCAGATCGAAAACTGATTAGGAATCGTTTAAAGATCACTTCTTTTTACGTCGGGTGTAGCCGCGTCTCTTCGTCTTTACTTACGCGTCAGAACGACTCGACGTGCGCGATTTTAAACTGGTTTCGAAAGAGGGGGTTTCCTTTCCCCCTCTTATTGAGATTTGTGCTAAATTAGTCATAGATTAGTAGCTGCCACACTATATGTCTGCGACTCTCTTCGTGTTCGGTGTTCAACAAGAGCGAGTGTTTTCCGTCGCAACTCGAATAAGGGTTGCCGTTTATTGATGTTTTTTTTTTTTCCTTCATTGCATCTTTTTTTATACGTCGTGCTGCATCGTGAATAGCAGCATAAAATGTTGACCTTCCATTGTACTGTGAAATGTTATAATGCGTGTTCCATTCGTGGAGAACGTTTGGCTGAGAAAAGGCATTTTTATATATATTTTCATGAAACTTTAAAGATTCCTCAAAAATCATTGCTGTGCATTCATACCTGCCGACTGACCACGTCGATCAGTGACAAGGCCGAGCACTGGATCCTCGAAATAGTCTCTAAAACTACTCCATGAGATTTTTAATCAGCCCCCCCCCAACCAATTCTGCATTTTCTTCGAGTATTCGGGATGGCCCTTGTGTCATTTAACGCTCTAAAACAACCACTCTCTGCTATTGAATCGAGGTCAAAATTCATTTAATAACAAAGCCTTTGAACTATAAAGAGTGGTGTGGAAAAAGCATATGACTACTGACGTAGCTCAAGTTGTAACGACTGAACCTGGTTAATCCACATCGGGCTTTAAATATAACCCTAATGTAACTGAGTTTAGTGCCGTTGCCATTGGCTACAATATGATGAGCAGTACTTGGATGAACCTTTATGGGAATGTAAATATTGTGGGTTTTAGGTTTTTGTGCAACATGTTCGTCTCTCTGTTTCTGGTACCTAATTTCATCCACCGATAAAAAACCTTGGATAAGTAAATGTTTGAAATTAAAGGGTAGGCCAATGGATTTACTTCGCCTAGGACTAAATGGGTGTCTTTTGTAATGATAAAGTAAAAACAAAGTCGATTAAAAGTTTGACGAGAATGTTTCTGCCAAAATTTGATTTAAACCAAAAAAGATGCAAAAATTATATTATGTAAGTGACAAAAAACAATTTGAAGGTATTTTTCTGGAATCGGGAAATAGCAAACTGAATTTCTTTGGGCTTTGTCTATGAAGTACTTATTAAAGATTACATGTCAGTAAAATTCAGGTCTGGTAATAAGTAATAGTCATCACATTTACCCGACACTGAATTAATCCCAAACTGTTTGAGGTTTCGGTGTTCTGAAACTTTTCTACTGCAAACCACCTTGTCTTTACGTGATTTACTTTGTTGAACTGTTCAATTTTGATTCTGAATAAACTTTAGTCACTTGTTTTCCCTTTAACTGATTTCTTTGTCAGTGCTTAAATATTTCTACAACTTAATGTAATTACTTTAATGTAACAAAATACACCAGGTTTTTAATTACTGGAAGTAGACATGGACTGAAATAATTGCAGGCCACACAATTTAGTGGGAACAATGCCCTAAACATGTCTATCATGGAGTAAAAATGTTGATTATTTTTTGCTGAAGATTTCAATTCTTTGTTAAGTGTAGTTGGCAGGTATGAAGAGTAGTGGTGTGAAAATAAATTCTGCTTTTTAATCATCTTATCTTGTTTTGTGAAGCCAGTATGGTGAACTTTAAAATTGTATGAATTGTTATAATTATGAGAAATGTGGGTGCTATGTCTTCATGGAATATGTTGAAGAATTTTGTTTTCAGCAAGCCTACATTGTGTTGACAGATGGGAATGAAAACCTCAATCCTTATGCACTGAAATGGGGCAATAAATGACACTTTTTACTACTACAAATAGGGTCCATGATTTTTTCATTGAGTTGTAGATGAAAATTTTTGCTTTCCAGTGTCAAAAATTTGCTCTCGGCTTTCATACATTTCTCATACAAAAAGTAAACTGAAATTACGTACTGTTTGAAATGTACAGGTCTGGTTAATGTGTGCTGCATATGTGAGTACTGAAAAAGTTCATTATTGGGTTGGAAAGCTATGCAATATAAAATATTGTGTACGTGTGCAAGTTATGAAACTTTCAATCGCTGCAGTTGAATGTTATTTGTGGCAGTTCAAAATTGTTTAGTGGGAAAGTACTGTTGTTTTTTAAACAGGATATTTTTGGAAATAATTATTTTATATGGATTTCCACCCTGTATCTGTTGGAATGCAAACAATACAAAGTTACCTCAACTCTCCCCCTGAACATCAGTATTGTTCCTTTTGTTTGTGCTGTAAATAGCTAGTCGACACTCATCTCCGTGTTTTGCCCGACATCTCTTTTAATGATGGTGGCACCGGTTATTCTTTCCTTCAAAGTTTTAATGTCAGGGAACTGGTTTCTCACTGTATCCTTGAAACCCCATAAAAACATCTAGAGATTAATGTTCAGTAATTTTGCTGGTCATGGTATTGGACCATTCCTGACCCCGTCCAACGGCTTGGGAATGCTAAAAGAAATCACCTGTCTTGTTGAATCTATCTATACAAAATGTAGCGATTATGTTGTTTGTAACATCCAGGTAAAAAGTTTCAAAGGCAGTTTGACCATTAATTGAAAGACTTGTTCTCTATTGTGACGGTATACCTTAGGTGTTTTCATTCTCTATCAGGAAACATTTTCCTTGTCCATTTATTTGACGAGAAAAGATTGTTTTGGCCAGATCTGGCTCTTGCACCATGGGAAAAGAGTAACCAACCATTGTCTTGAATTTCTGTTTTCTTCAATAAATTTTATTCTGCATTTGACAGCTCAAACCATACTATATTTAAAACACCACAAACCTAGCACGCAGTGAAAACCTTTTAGTTTCAGGTTAAGGTTAAAACATTTAATCTGGGTATGCTCATCAGTTTTTTATCTTTTTGGTATGCAACCCCCAAATATTTACTACCCTTTTCTTGTCTAAGAAAGAGTGTATTTCTCTTTTGTGTGAATAAAACTTTAATTGTTTGGGTATGTCTATTTTCTTGATGAAAAAAAAACATTGCTTGACCTTGCAATATAAAAACCAACCTACATGTTCAGCATGGAAGATCTTCCCACTTCCACCCTTGAGGCTACACAACATTACTGTGAGTTTGATATTAGGTACAGTCGTGATCCTGTGTCCGTTATGCATGGCTAACTGGATTGGGGAGGAACTACTTGCAATCACTATTATCTGAATTTCAATTTGTCTATGGATGACTATATGGAATTAAGAAGTCGGACTAATGGTCATGTGCACCAAGTTTGGCCTCATTTGTTCGCAGCTAGCACCATCTATTAGAATTTTTTTCAAACATTACCCACTGGGCCACTCTATATATAGCTCCTAGGCATAACGACCTTAGAACAGAAAGTGAAGCATCGGGGTGATAACGGAACCACGCATTCCCTCTCCTCTCGGGACAAGGTCGATTTCGGCAAGTCGGACGCTACCGGGGAAGGAACGATATTGTGCCGTATGTAGAGGGTTAACCTTCGAATATAAATGAATATACGTTTCAAGCTGATAAAAAATATATCTGCCTCCATACCCCTGTCAGCACTCTCATGGATCCGCGAGTTGTAGGTGGTTTAATTTCTCCATGAGCATCTTTCTCTCCTTTGCGTAAAACTTTCCTTGTGTGCTTCCACGTGCTCAATGTGTGGCGCGGCTTGGCCAAATGTTACGGTAGTGCCATAATCCCAACCAACCTTATGTGGAACTAAAATTATCAATTACTACACCGCAACCTAAATGTTCAAAGGATGGAGAATTAAATGCTTTCAGTTAAACATGTCAACCCGTTTCCAACATTCCGTTATTTTTCAAAAATCTTCGCGAAATGAAATTTCCTGAAACGATTTTGTTGCGTTGCTGCAGTGCAACGTTAATTCAACCACCAGGAAACGATTCTGTTTTGGAAAGTTGAATTTTGTTATTTTTTTAAAAATGCTATTTAAAAAAATATTTTCATATTTGACCTTGGTGGCAGTGGGGCTGGCTGGCAGTTCTCATTGGTGGGAAAGTGAAACTCTCGCCGTAATAAGGAATTGGGGTACTCACTATTGCAGGTTTCTCATGGATTTTTATAATGAAATGTGTAACTGTGTTTCTTTGCTTGTGCAGTGCTTTGATGGGAGAGCATTTGTATTGTGCCATCCTAATGATACTGTATTTTTTCATTGCTCTATCTCGTGATTATAGGGCTCGAGTTACTTTTTTACATTCAAGAGAGAAAAATTATGTTGTAATAAACACATTACACTTAGTATTGTTTGTAATACTTTTCTGTGCATACTTGATCCACTAAGCTTTGTTATGAATAAATAACAGATTTTATGCATTCAGTATTATTAATGGTCTCGTGCAAGTTCTGTAAATCTCTAGATATATTATTCTTAGATACGGGGGCACTGCTGTATGTGAGGTTCTTTTACAATAACTTGCATATACCCATTTTAATTGAATGGATCCAATAGCATTTCATTTTTAGGACCTACATTTTTGATTGCACTGTTGTGTCTTGTCTAGAGTGCATTTAACTATACATTCTCTTGCATTTAGCACATTGATTTGTCTTCATATCACTTAAGTCAGGCCTGGGCAAGGCATCCATTGCTGTCCACCAGTGAACCACCTAAATTAAAAAATATATATATATTAATCCAAATATTTTCAAAACTCTTAAATATCTTATATTTTGAAATGTACTAATTCTGGCTGCCCTTGACAAAAGGAATTACTAATTTCCTTTTATCTTCAAATGTTGATTTGGATAGAAATACGTAATAGTCTGCTGATCACTGTCAGTTTGTTCTGAAGAGTTGGCAGTGAATCCCCAATATAGCTCTGGTAGGGGCCCTCAGTTCAATAGGCTCTGGGATCAAATCCTTTTCATGGATGTTCATAGTGATTCTAAATTCACTTTAAGCCCTGGATCCCAGTTTAATAGCCTACACATAACAAAAAGGACAGTGGAAAGTAAAAACTAAACTTTCTATGATAAGTTCTCATTTGTTTTGAATGAGTCGATACATTTAATTAGGTTGATGTGATAAACATAAACAATACACTTGGCATTTGGTGCCTTTATTGCAATTTCTGACTTCGATTTTGTCATTTGGTGATGGGAGTAGGTATTGGTGAAAACTAACGCCCTATGGTGATAACCACGATCGTTTTTGTGGATGATGGCTCTAAAATGCTGAACCACATTGGACGATATGCAAAGAGATCTCTTCGACTACTTAATAGATTTGATGAATTTAAAACACTTTTATGCAACAAATGCATTGTTTAGTCTTATGGTAAAATTGTTTACCTTATGACAAATATGATTGACCCTGATACTTTGAAAATTTAAAAGTAGCCACTGGCTTGCTAAAGTCTGCCCAAGCCTGACCTAAATTAACATATATATGTACTTTGCTTGATATGTTTAAAGTGTTTTCCCTGGTAACTTTTTAAATAATTAGGTCTTTTGTAAATAAATGCAGATAAAAAGTATACTGAACTGTTTTGTTTAAAATAAATCTTCAAGACAAAATGTGCATTTGAGCATGAGAAATGTTGCTTTTTGACTTTGGAATTGTTTGTACTTTGGCATTCATTTTTACTGGTTCAATTTTTTTATTATAAATTCCAGCTTTTTATTTTACCATCACTGTAAAAAAAAAAAAAAAGATTTATTTGTAAATACTGTACATAATTGCATGTAAATATATTTATATTCACAAGATGTCCCTTTGTAAACTGTACTTTTGTTAGTATTATTCACGTAATTTGCGCATAGATGTCAATGATACCTTTCATGTTTATCGATGTTTATCTTACAAAAAAATAAATTAATATACTCTTTATATTTCTTTCCTTAGAATGACTTATTTCTGTATGTTTTAATTTGACACAAAAGGTAACATGAAGGCTTTAAGTGGTTAACTGGGTCGTAACAGAACCGGGAAATCGGAAAACTTTTTAATTCTGGAAATCTCAGGAAAAATTTCCAAATTTCACAAAAAGTCAAGGAATTTTTAAAATTTTGATACTTTAAATGGCATCTATTATCGTTTGTCCTATTTAGAGATGAGTAATTACGAATACTTTTGAGAATCGAATAAATCTTATTTGATGACATTGTAATTCAAATAAAGAGCATTAAACGTCGTAATTTTCAAACGCCGCGAAAATCGCCGCCGTGGTTTTCGCGGCTGGCGATACAACTTGTGGTATGGTAAGGTGGGGTAATTGTAAACAGAATTTACAAGTACAAATATTGACAACCAGCTACAGGCTCAAGCCCAACAAGGCTGGCCCTTTGTTTATGAATTCCCCAATTCCCACTGACTATCCAATTGTATCTTAAATTCGTACACTCCCTTTGAATTAACTATATTTCCGGGCAACACGTTCCATTTGTCTATTACGCTATTAAAGTAGTAGTTTTTCCTTAAATCTCGATTAAAATGTGCCTTATTCAATTTATACCCATGGCCCCTTGTTCTGTTATCCCTATTGAAATGTAAGCCATCTGTGGCCCCTTGTTTTACCAACTTGAAAAGCTGAATCAAATCCCCCTTCCTTCTTTCCAGTGTATACATGTTTAGCTTACTTAAACGTTTATTATAGTCGAGATTTGCTATCCCCTTTATTATTTTTGTAGCTCTGTGCTGAACCCGTTCAATTAATTCTGCATCCTTTCTCATATATGGAGCCCAGAATTGTACAGTATATTCTAGATGTGGTCTTACTAAGCCCTTATATAACAGCAAGATTATATTCTTATCCCTTGAAGTTACTGTCTTTTTAATGTACCCCAATAACCTATTAGCCTTTTTACCCGCAGCTGAACCTTAGTGACCCATTTTAAAATCCCTGTGAATTATCACCCCAAGATCCTTGACTGTTTCTCCCTCCTTTACCTTTACTCCCGGCAGACAGCAGTCGGCTCCACTGTTCCTGTAACCCATATGCAGAACTTGACATTTCCCTATATTAAATGACATACCCCATTTTACAAGCCATTCGGATATCTTATCAAAATCCCCTTGTAAATTCTCTATCTGTAACTTGGTATCTACTGTCCTCCATATTTTTAAGACATCTGCATATATACTGATTCTATTCTTAATCCCCTGACCTATATCATCTATGAAAATTATAAATAAAATTGGTCCCAAAACTGATTCCTGATGCACCCCACTTATAACTTCTGTCCACTGTGAATAATTTTCATTTTCCTCTGCTTTCTACCCAATAACCAATTCTCTATCCATATCAATGTTTTCCCCTGTATCCACAGCCTTTCCAATTTAAACAGTAATGCCTCATGAGGTACTTTATCAAAAGCCTTTTGAAAATCTATGACATGATATCTACACTGCTCTTATTATCCAGCTCCTCAGTAATTTTTTCGTAGAACTTCAAAAGGTTTGTAAAGCAGGATCTGCCCTTCCTAAACCCATACTGATTATCTGATAACAGTCCCCCCTTCTTCAATTATAACATTATATGCTTTTTTAACAGAGATTCAAATATTTTGCAAATTACTGATGTTAGACTTACTGGTCTATAGTTGCCCGGATCACTTTGTATTCCCTTTTTGAAAATTGGAGTTATGTTGGCCAACTTCCAATCCATTGGTACCCAACCCGTGCTATATGTTGAATTAAATATCATGTGAATTACATCCCCCAATACTTCCGTGCATTCCACTAGTACTCTCGGATAAATATCGTCTGGCCCTGGTGCTTTAGATAGCTTAATTCTTTTCAACTGATGTACTATTTTTTTCCCTGTTAAATTTGCATTCTTTTATTATACCCCCATACAAAGGCTCCATTCTTTGGATCCTTTTTTAATCTATAGTTACCATTGAAAACCCCCAGAAAAAAGTCATTTAACACCTTTGCCATTCCCACCTCGTCTTTAATTAATTCACCTCCCCTCCAACTGGCCCAGTGTAGTATTAAATTTATTTTTTTACTAGCATATGCAAAAAATTCTTTTGGGTTTATATTTATTTCCCTTGCTAGTTTTTCCTCCAAGGACACCTTTTGCTTCCGACTAATATTTTCAAACTCCTTGATGGCTTTCAGATATGCCTCCTTGTCCCTGTCGTTACCAGTGCTTTTATATACCCTGTATGTTCTTTGTTTTCATTTTAAAGCTTTGTGTGTTTTCCCTGAAATTTCACCCTACTAATTGATTTTACTACTGATGATTTGAATTAAAATATAATGATATGCATATGCTTCTACAGATAAAAAGAATGTTAAACATTGTTTACTAGACAAAAATGTCTAATACACAACGTCTAATGAATGTTGTAATGTTACAATCAGTAACTTGAAAGGTATAATGATCGAAAACAATAGAAAGGTCATCATGAAAGATTTCATCGCAACATTGCACTCTTTCTTTCTATTATAAAAGAAAAAATTTCGATCTTTTCAGGTTTATTCGCTTTGTGATTGGTTGATAGCGAGTTTTGTGGTTCAGCGGGCTAATGAATTTGGAGCACGCACGCACTATAAACACTTATATACACAATCCAGTCACATTAATATGACCACCACCTACTTTCGACGTCAACGCGAAATAACCAATCACAAAAGGCAGGTGGCAGTGGAGTGCATATAAAGGATGCCCTAGGGCATCGGAAAGCATTTCAATCTTTGGCGTAATACAGAAACTTAGCGATTTATACGACATCCATAGGGCATGATTATTGGGTTTCGGGCCAAGGGTGGAAGCATTTCGGAAACGGCTAATTTTGTGAACTGTTCGCGTGCCGCCGTGGTAAAAGTATACCGAGCATGGCACTATCCAAAATCAGCGGCGTGGTACATGTGGTGCACCACGGGCTATAGATAACAGAGGCAAACGAAGGCTACGGAGATGCGTTCGGGCGAATAGACGTGCAACTGACCGCCCAGATGAACCAAGGGGCTACCAAGAGTGTATTTTCAACAACGGTTCAGCGAACGTTGCTGCGCACAGGCCTCCTCAGCAGACGCCTGGTTAATGCACCTATGCTGACTGCTGTTCATCGGCGATGAAGGCTGGAATTTGTACGCCAGTACCGCAACTGGACGTCCACAGAGTGGCGACAGGTGACTTTTTTCCGATGAATCACGTTTTATGCTCCATCGGACAGATGGACGTTGGCGTATACGGCGTGAAACGTCTGAAAGCAACCACCCTGTAACAATTGCCATGGATCCTCAAGCGCGTAATCTAGCGCAGCTGGCCACGGCACTGGAGTCGGCGTGGCTCAACATTTCAGTGAACACCTTCAGAAACCTAATTGACTCTCTTCCTGCACGTCTCGCAGCGGTCCGCTCTGCCAAAGGTGGTTATTCTGGCTTTTGACAGGTGGTCACATTAATGTGACTGGACTGTGTATATTAATTAATTCAATCATGAAATTTAAGAGCCCGCGCTAGAAACTTTGCAATGTCTTCAGAAGAACCCGCAAATTAGGTCGCCGTTTCCATAGCAACAGTCGAATATGAAAATCGTAAAAAATACTACTAGGCCCGGTGCACATATCTGGTTATTCAACGTGCGGCGCCGCTGCCGCAACGCAAGTGCGGTCTGAGATACATTAGATCCAATGGAGCAGTGCACATATGCCTCCAGCGACGCAGGTCCAACTTGCGTGCAATTTGTACCGCAGTTCCCCACGGCACAGCAGCTCACAGCACACGTGTCTCCGGTCTGAAGTACCTAGTTTTCATAAATAAATGGATTATGAATAATAATTAATTAATGGTTGTATCCAGTAACGTCTATTTTGTATTTCAAAATATACTTTTTTTACACCAAGTAAGCGAAATAAACACGTTTTCTTCGATAAATATTTATCGCAAATGGCGCGAAATGATTACTTGCGTCATTTCACGGTTATGTGTGCATAGTTGGGCTTCGGTGCTGCACGTTGGAAAACCGGATGTGTGCACCGGGCCTTAAGCCGCTCAGCGCGTCACACGCTGTCAATCTAAACTATTGTAAAAGAGCTCTTAAGTAAAATCCTAACCCAAAGTCGTCTGTTTATCGTACCCGATGCCAAAACTAAAGTTAAACAAAGAATGGAAGAACGATTCGCCACCTGACGGCAAGAATAGGTTATACTGAGCCACCGCAGTCCGTCGATGCTTAGAAGTGGTACTTTTCGAATTTTATTTTAAGGTATTTCGGAGATTAGATTATTTCTGCATTTACTCTGAATAGTTCCGAATGCTATTTGTGCACACAAAATGTTGCAAGAGATTCTGTTGCCTATCCAATCATTCGTAAATTGATTTGTGAAACAAAATAATCTGAATTGGTTGATTAAACTGATTTTGAAATAATCCTCGTTCATCTCTGGATACGCTTTTTGATGTAACACGAGCGTTCTTGAAACTTATGATCATTAATCTCCTTTATTTTGAATCTGGCATTCATTAGTCCTTTCTTAACATTAGGATGGAAAACTACACATAGACTTTTGCAATTTTTACCATCTGTAGAATTCTTGCGTTTCTAATTTAGCACGGTTGGGTGTGACTATAGTCCTATTCTTGTCCGTTACAAGGTATGTTTTGGTCATATTGTAAGCAAATACTTTAATTTATAAATTTTTCATTAATGTCTTTTCTAAGAACAATAATCACATGTACACGCAGCTGAGTGAAAACATCGAACCATTTCTTATACTTATTACTTTTAAAGAACTCAAATAAATAAGCTTAATGTTCCTTTTTGGAATTACTTTTAATACGTAATATTAGTTATGAAAATAATGTTTAAAAAATTATGAATTGCAGCAACCTTCAATCTTTTGATAAAAATCAATTGAGGACTTTTTGTGCGACAAATATGATACAAAATTTCCACTCTTTCCTCCCGAAAGTAATTTTTTTTTTGCCCTGGACCCCATCACCAATAGACCGTTGTTGCTCCAGTACGACGTTAACTAAATACCTACCTCTGTTACGATACTCCTTGAATAAAAATATTCAATCGTTCTCTACAAAATACACTTGATTTTATCTGACAATTTGGAATTACATGAAAATATAACTAGTGTGCAAACAATAATACGAAAATATAACAGTAGCTAATGTGCAAACGATAATTCGAACTTCTTTTAACTAGAGTGCCTATATAATAAGAGTGGCGACAAGGAACCAAATTTGGCCCAATGCGCATGCGCGGCAGCCATTTTTCCACCAGAATCGTCTCAAAGAAGGTTGCTGGGCGAATTAATATATCATTTTAAGGAGAACAAAAAGCATATGATTGTTATAATATGGATACATTCGGTATAAATGAATCACATAAAGGTTCAATTACATGCGTAATTGATGAGATGTGTGTGTGTGTGTGGATTGTACACACGCTAACTTAGATTGCGGGAAACACCATGCTGTTAAAAAAAAAGCTATTTACTTAAAAAGTCTTCAAATTTATACTGACAAAACACTAAATTAATAATAAATAAACATTCTCGAACACGAAATGGAACATGAATAAGCTAAATTTTCTTTTTAATTTAATACACACACGTTTTTCTCGAACACACAAAAAGTTCCCATGTTAAGTCTACGGGAGCTAGGAAAAGACCGCCTCGGGCGGTAGAAAAGGTCTCTAAGCCAATCAGAAAGTGTTTCCCGTATGTCGCCACTCTTATTATATAGGCACTCTACTTTTAACATCCTCCCACCTTTTCATTTTCGGTGATCGGAAAATTAAAACAAATATGAATACACAAAAATAAAAAAAATTAGTACATTAGGTTTCAACACCATAGAAAGAACAAATTATCCGTCAAATAGTTTTAACACTAAATTAAACGAAGAAATTAGAATCTATAACTCACTGGTTGAACAACATTCCTTCCACTTCTAGTTTTAAGGTCAACAAGAACTGTTTCTGCCCTCTCAGGAGTACAGTTCCTTTTCCGTCAGAAGTATGGCTATCAGCTGCAGGAACAGTCTTTACTGAATTGGGCTCGAATTCAGCTTGTGTATGAGATGGATGAATCCCATTACATCCATCTAAAGTGAGAGAAGACTTCATGGCATGTATTCAACAAAATATACCAAGGCTAATACTTTATTTTATGCCATTGAGGGTGTGATGATAAGACGTGGTTTAGGGTTTCAACAAGTTAGAGGACACTGTTTTGAGGGAACTCCGAATATGTGTGGTCATTTAAATGGTGTCCAAAAACTCGTTAAAGATGTTTAGCCAAAATCATTATTTGTTCATTGCAGCAACCATCCCTTGGAGTTATGCCTCCAAGATTCAACAAGGACTTGCTCACTACTTTGTGAAGTCTTTGGGTTGATGAAGGATGTTTCGAATATCATACTATCTTCAGCGAAAATAGGAAATATTTATTCGGACATTGTGCTCACACCATGCGATCAAGATAATGAAGATAAGCAGCCTAACCTCCTTCCACTTTGTCCAACAAGGTGGTGCTTTAGAGTTACCACTTTAAATAGATTCCTTTCAAATTACGAAAGGGTATAGCAGACAGTAAAAGCCATTTGGAATGACAGAAATGTAGTTTCGGATTATCTAAGGGCAGCATTAAGAAAACATGAATGAACTGAAAAAAAGCAAAGACACTGTTCGGATTAAAAGTAGCATGTAAAATTTTCAGTTCGTGTGAGCAATTCGCTATAGCTTATATTGTTACATAAGACAGCATATACTGTTGCGAAAGCAAAGAAATCTGCACAATTTCTCTCGAGACACACTTTCTAACATGAGGAGCGCTGAAAAGTTTGATGCATTTGCAGTAGCGGATCCAGTGAATTGTTCTGCAAAGACTGTTTGTTATCCGACTTACTTCGCAGTTTTAAGCACTTTCTGTTCCCTGGCTCTTTTCACTGCACTTAAATACGCAGATTGTAAAGACGCTGTCACAACTTTCTTCAAACCCTAAAGAAAAGACATTTTAAGACCTCGGGGCTCTTTGGTATTCCGGGGCCCTACGCGATCGCTTAGTCCGCTTACCGTTTAATCCGCCTCTGTGTATTTGGAGAGGAACTAAAGAATCTGCTGAACTCTTACGGCCGTATTCACAAGTCCGAGTTAACTCGAGGATCAACGATTATCCTCGAATTATCGAAAAAACCGTATTCACAAGTCCTGATCCGTGGTTTAAACTGCCGGTTCGGTGTTACATTTTGATCCTCCGAAATCGGCGAGTTAACTCGCGAGTAAGAGTTACGCATGCGCAGTACTACCTTTTCAGCGATACAAAATGGATGACATATTTAATTGTATGCTAAATTATAGTTTTCTTGCGACGATTGGATTGGACGTATCATTACGGAGCACCTGCTACATAGCAGCTCATGTCCTCATTACAATATTGCTTAAATGGAAAATTTAAAACATAATTTTATTGAAATTCAAAAGAAAAATGAAAATAAAGGTAGCAGCGTAATCTTGAACAAGCAGCTTGGCGAAAAGATAGATGGCGGCACCTCCGTCAACAAAACCGGAGAGAGCGAACGGTAGAATATGACCATGGCAGATACAAATTCGTCGTAGAATAAAAATTATTCTATTGATTTATTACGAATGAAAGAAAATTGACCATGCAAGTTACTTTTCACGACACCAACACACACCCATACTGACAAGTACAAAGGTAATCGGATTACATATATCTGTCAAGACATTGTGTACAATTCTTTCTTGCAAAATTTAGCTTTCCATAAAAATCCAATTTGAAATTAAATACCTTTGCATTTCTTTACCCAAACCTATATTTAAATGCTGTGTGAGTCCTATTGAATCACAATTTGGATTCAATTCTACCGCGAAGTACGTGCTTGATCAGTATGAATGCAGATTCGGACGTCGTAACCAATGTAAACAATAACACGTGATCGTAAGGAGACCAATCACAGCGAACGTCTCATTTTAATCCCCGGATCACTTAACACGCCGTTTGAGAATACCGTTCTTGATAATCCTCGAGTTAACTCTTACTCGCGGATCAACTGATCCTCGAGTTAACTCGAGAATTAATTTTTGGCCTAAAACTGGTAAATCAGGAAAATTCATGTTTGATTAATTTGTGGTTGTAAAAAGATCTCCCCCCCCCTCCCTCTACAAAACGTTGGCTCGTCCCTGAGATACACGAGTTAATAATAAATCAACAGTTTGCACAGTTACAAAATACGGAATTGTGATATTCTCGACATTTTTACTAAAAACAATGACTTAGAACAATTATAAATCGACCGACGTTGCAAATTACGAAAACTAATAAATACGTTTTCATTCAATGTTACCAAATTGAGCCCCACAATACGTAACGATTACTTTTCTGTTTAGGATTCATCTTGAAGGGGAAACCAATAGAGATTGTTACTTGATCCCTACCGAAAGCTACCTGTTCCTCACCATGCGGAGCGACGCATTCACGATCCTGGAGCTGCTGGACCTGGCACTTAGAGTGCCCGAAGTGGGGGTGGTCAACTTCAACATATTGCACTCGGCCCTCACCTTCCTCGTGATGGAGCTGGGACTGGACGATCTGAAACCAGAGTGTCCCATGGACGATGTGGACGAGTTGTCATCCCAGAAGGCCCTCGCGAAGAGTAGGGCCTATGACTTACGAATCAGGAGGAGGGAGAGCTTGCGGTCCTCGAGGCCTCTGAAGGATAGGCGGAGGACACGGATGGATAAGCCCGAGGATTCTTCCAGTGCTAAAGAAGAAGCTTTGGACGCTACAATGGAAAAACCAGGTGAAGAAGTGGAGCTGGAAGGTTCCAATTTTTTTACTCGCAATAAAGCTTTGACAAATTGGCACCTGGATGATAACTCGTCATTTTCCCCAACAAGTAAGTTAGATGGATGACACCGAAGCGTAAAAGTACGACGCGGGCATTTGAGAACGCCGGGAGATCCATATTTGTATGTGGGTGTTTCCAGATTTTCTTTAGGCGTATTACACATAGTCGTTTTCAAATGCGCGACTAGGGTCCATCGATCGGGTGAATGAATAGATTACCGCTTTTTATTACACTTATTACATCTTGTTCTTGATGACAAGATAAAGTACGAATTAAATACGTTTATTCGATTCTTGGTTATTCATGGTTGTACAATACAAATAAGTCAAGTATTACAATACAGCAGCTCTGGATAGACACATAGTCAACCTCCTTGTTTACATCGTCCATTCGTCTGTCTTACTTCACTTCAGTTACAAGTGGATTACTACATCAGTTACAGTTATGTCACAGTCATACGGGGTAGCGCTGTTCGACGCGCGGATCATCCGGGATTAACGAATGGCGGGCCAATAGAATCGTTTTCTTAAGGGGTCCGGCACCTCCATAGGCACCCGTTGAAAATGTAATCCTCTGAGGGACATGCACGTAACAGTCCGTTTTGAAAACCACGATTTCCCCCACATTCCAAATATCGCCTACCCTAACTAGTATTTCTCTGTATCTCAGCCTCCTGGGTTGGGAAATCAAGCTGGAAACTAAATGAATAGCACTAGGAACTACTCTTCTTTGGTTTCCATTTACCTTCTTTACTCATGTCACAGTTCAAGGTAACTAGTAAAACTTCCAAAAGTTTCCCAAAAGAATTTTTTAAGAGTGAGTTCCTAATACCGCCTGTTTCTATGACCACCCACCTGGCAAAATGAGGAACTACTATTCAAAACGAGTTGCCAGCAGAGCATACCTACCTTCAGTATTGAATGTACTTTTGAGTCCTATAAACGAAATGATGATTTGAAAACACTTACCTGGATATTCCCTGAATGAATTGGAGGCAATAAATACGTCGATCAGAGCCTCGAATACTTCAGATGCAATAGTGTTGTTGGTAAAACTGATAGGAAACTTGCCGGTGGCACTACGTGTGGCAAAACCCTTGACCGTCAAGGTAACTACACAAACTCATAGATGTCGCGCATAGAAGCCTGCAAACACGAGTAGGCGATATTAAGCACAGGGGTGATATTTGGAACACCTACCAATCAGTTTTACTAGCTCTTGAAACACGGTACGATAAAAATCGTCTGGATTCGTGAGTGGTTGAGAAATATCCTATCGTGTCGAATGAGAACTGTCCCTCGCAAAGATTTTTTACCGCCACCAGCAAGATTGTCAATCCGTAATTGCTGAGGACATGGAGTCATTAAAAAAAAAAATTCATTTCCCGTTCGCTGAGCATGAATTGAAATGAAGCATACGGAAGATTACAGATGACAAACGAAAATTTTGTTAATGGTTCTATGATTTGATTATTTAAGGACATTGGATCGAACTCGCAATTGCGAATTCGCTACTGCTCCAACCGAGCCACTGAGTGACTGAGACCCTTGATATTCGTACAGAAATTACTACTTTTACCCTAGAATGCATCGGAATTAATGATCTGTCCTGTTGGTTTAAAAAGTGCTATAAACATTTTACTGGTTACGGAAGGTAAAACGAATCCATGAAAAGAACCGTAGACTGGAATAATATACTAACGGCAGTATTCACAAGTCCGAGTTAACCCGCGGATCAACGATAATCCCCGGGTTATCGAAAAAACCCTATTCACAATGCCTGATCCTGGGTTTAAAAAGTATTTTCGGTGTTACGTGTTACATTTTGATCCTCCGAAATCGGCGTAGTAACCCTTCTTTGCATGATTTTTTCTTTATTGGTGAAATAAATCAAGGTGATATAATTCATGTTCAAAATTAAAGGAAAAATGGTTAAAAAAATCTTAGTATATATTTATAGTATAACTTTAGCAAAAAACAATAGGATGGTATCATGTGGTATTTTTTAAATTAAACGCAAACTTTTTCAGAAATTGCTCTAAAAATAACAGAAACACATGTTACAAACCTTTCTTCTACTCATTTTCACTTTTTTAGCAATAGAAACTCAAATATAATAATACAAAATTAAAAACGAAAGCATACGTTTATTGCAACTACAACAAACAGCGGAATGACAACTTCAAGCTCGTTTTATTGATAGTGACACTTGCTTATTTTTGACAGCTATGTTTTTTTTTATGCAATGGACATTAAAAAGGTATCCAGACACGATCAACTTAAAGTGAACTTGTTCTTTTATATAATTTTTGGGCATTCAATGTTATGATGGAAATTTCCACCATTATGCAAAGAAGGGTTAACTCTCAGTTGAGAGTTACGCATGCAACGTCGCGAATTTAACTGATCTTATATGAATCGTAATAAGAACGTGATTACATTTTCTATAAAATAGATATGCCACATGTGTTCTGTGGTTTCAACTACATTCTAAACAAAAAAAAAATCGACGCACCAAGAATGAGTTGTCCGATTACGATACAATTGGGTGGATGTGACGAACATACATAGAAAAACATACGATTAAAATTTCAGAACAATGGAATGATTTATTAAGTTAATGAGGCGTTGTTCTACCTCTGACCTGGATGCAAGCTGTCACCCGGCGTGGCATAGACTGGAAAAGTTCCTCGATGGTGCCATTCGGAATTCTTGCCAAATTGTCTCCAACTGTCGGGCTAAATGGTCAACATTCCGAGATGATTGCATTCGCCTTCTCACAACGTCCCAAATGTACTCTATGGAAGAGAGGTCAGGAGACCTAGCTTACCAAGTATGTGTTGGGAAAGCTTGAAAACAATTCATAGCAACACGTGCCGTGTGCGGCCGGGCCTTTTCTTGTTGAAAAGTTAGTCGGGGGTGTCGCAAAAGGAGCGGTAATACAACTGATCATAGAATGTCGTCTAAGTCCCACTGTGCTGTAAGTGTACCAGAAATGACTACCAAAGGGCTATCAAATGAGATGGCACCCCAGACCCTAACGCCTTATTGCGGGAATGTGTGGCGTGCGATAGTAAAAACAGGATCCCCACGCAGCCGTGGATGTCTCCAGAAACGTCTGCGGTTCTCGTCAGGACACAGTTGGAAACGGGACTCGTTACTAAAGACTATACGTCCCCAGTCAGCGCCGTTCCAAATGGATCGAGCCCGGCACAACACCTGGACAACTCCTCCTTGGAGCGTCGATTATTTTTTTTGAGTATATATTCTGGTTAGCCAGAGTAGATCCCAATGAGAGAGCGAACGTTAGTATATGGTGAGCAACTCACCGGTTTCTTAAGGTTCGAATAAAAGAATTTATTGACATTAATCTTTTTACGAGTTAGCTGGAGCCTACACAAGAGAAGGCAATCGCCCGTGAGCGAAAGGAACAGTGGCGCCTCGCGTCAGAAAGAAAATTGTTTACTTACTTTTTCTTCTCTGCAAACGATATTCAACAGAGAATATGACCATGGCAGATACAAATGCGTCGTTAAATAAAAATGACTTGTTTCATGACCATCAAATTCATTTACGAAAATGAAAGAAAATTGGCAATGCAAGTGTCACTTTACACCAACACACACCCATACTGGCAAGTACACATATAATCAATTGATTTGTCAAGGTAATGTGTACAGTTCTTTTTTGCTTGATTAAGGTTTCTATAAAAATCCCATTTGAAATTAAATACTTTTGCATTTCTTTTCCCAACACACAAATTAAATTGTCGTATGCGTTCTATTTAATCACAATTTGGAATCAATTCTGCAGGCGAAGTACGTGTTTGACTGGTATGAATGCAGATTCGGGTGTCGTAATAAACATAAACAATATCACGTGATCGTGAGGAGACGGTAGCAGTCAATCACAGCGAGCGCATCACTTTAATTTGTGGATCATTGAACCCGCTGTTTGCGAATACGGTTCTTGATGATTCGCGATTTAACTCTGATCCGCGGATCAACTGATCCTCGAGTTAACTCAAGACTTGCGAACAAGGCCGTCGTTACTGTGTTTGACATTCGGAGTGCTAATGTAAAATTTCATTTTCAGACAGAGACAGCTTGGACACCGAGGAGAGAGAGGGCAGCAAAAATGCTCCGCAAAGTCGAGAGACTGGAACATCACCGAGAAAAGAGTCAATGGAAGGATCAATGGAAGAAACTTCGACAACAATCGAAGGTGATCACAAGACAACTCCTGAACTAGAAGGACAGGAGTCCGACGGATCACCAAAAAAAGAGCCTATAACCTCGACACCCGAAACGATCCGAGATGATCCCACTTCGCCGGACGAACTAGCAGATGAAGCAGAAATCTCTGCACCCGAAACAAGCAGAGCTGAGGAGAAAGCTAAACTGGTGATTTCGCTTCCCCGACCGACCACAGACAAAGACTTGGAAGAGGTCACGGACGCAGAGAAGGCGGCCGAAGTGATGGCGGTTGCAGAGGACATTCTACAGAAAACGTCCGACGTCAAGTCCACGGCGATAGAAATCCTTGGTGGGTCGACAGAAGAAACCATGGAAACGATCGCAACCAACGCCCTCAAAGTATTGGCAAATGAGAACATTCTACAAGATACAGATCCGGTTGAAATCATTCAAGAGATGTGGAAAGTAATTAGTATCAACCGCAGGATAGGTGCTGCAGAGGAAGGAGTGAAAGAGGTAAAATGTTTGGTTTTCCTACTTTCACTTAAAAATAGTCAGGAATTTTTCATATAGGAAACATGAAAATAAAGTGAGCAATGGGAATATTTTTATGTGCCCAGGAATCATATGCCGAAAACTAGTTGTAACGGGACCCTTAGACTATATTCGTCTGCTGGGTGGAAGCGAACGTTCATCAACTGATTGGTCACGATATAAATGAAGAATCCGTTGATTCATGATCTGTTTGGTCCATAGATTGATCATTTGATAGTACACCGGTGCCTAAAATAATCTTTACATGCGAAGAATCACGGATTTTTCAGAAACTGTGAACAATAATTCTTATGAATTTGTGTGGAATGAGGCATAACATTATAACACATTAAAACAGAGGAAAAATTTTAAGAATGGACTGCTTGTGATATAAAAATGCAGCATGAAACAAAAAAAAACGGATACAATATTTTACTAGGAGAGCTCAGAAAAAAAAGATTAAGTCCGAAAAAATTAATGCTTATAAATTTAATAATAATAATGAGATCGCCCCTGACATATACACACATATCAAACGTGATTTCATGCTGGCAATAATGTTGTTAACCACAGTTCGGGGAATTAAGTTCCACACCTCTCGCAATGCAGTCTTCAGGGCATTTATATCTCTAAGAGGAGGATGTTTTCGTGCTACTGCTTTTCCAAGGTAGTCCAATAAGTTCTCCATTGGGTTCAGTTAAGGAGATTTTGCTGGCCACGGTATTCGCTGAATGGCTTCATTTTCAAGGCGTCAACAAGGTTTGCTCGATGTGGACAGCATTATCGTCCATAAATAAAAATTCAGATGCATATACACCTCTGAAAATTCTTATATAGCGTTCTAACACCTCATCCTGATATCTCTGAACGGTCACAGATCCTCTGTTGAAAACGTGTAGAGGCGTACGTCCATCGATCATTATTCCTCCCATCACACCTGCACTACCTAAACGGTCACATTTCATAATGTTCGAAGGAAGATTTCGCGTTCCTGACTCCCTCTAGCTGTAAAAACGTGTAGAATCAGATGTTAAACTAAACCTCGACTCATCAGTAAAGAGAACATAATTCTATTGGTGTTGACTCCAGTTCTGATGTTCTTTGCACCAATTAAGGCGACCTCTCTTGTGTTGGGACGACAGTGAAATACATACCCTTGGCTTTCTGGAAAAGGACCTTTTACAAGAAGCCTTCGGTATACAGTTTGCCGTGATGCAACAGTTCCCGTGGTGGCTGCAAGCTCTGAAATTAATTGCTGATCAGTAGACTTCCTGTTACGACGGGCAGTTATTGCCGTATATCGATCTTGAGAAGCAGTTGTTATACGTTTACGATCTTGTCCAGGCCTCCTTACAACAGTTCAAGAGTTCTGAAATTGTTTCCATAGCACAGATATTGTCTGTCTTGAAATATTCAAACATCTCGTTGCTTCCATGATTGCCTACCCTTCTAAACGGCCGATAACTCGCCACTTCACAGATTCTCCCCAAATGATATTTTGGAGCCATAACATACCGTTTCGAGCCCTAACACGATGAAATCAAACACTGTATTGCAGAAATTCGCTCAGATATTCACTTTGCGCAAAGAGCTTAATTCACTGTCGGATGACGTAACGCCTTGATTTGCATATCAGAAACCGTTTGACCACTTTTGACTGGATAGTGCTAATCAGGCTTCTTTCACACATTCCCTACAAAAAATGGATTACATCGATTAGGTATTTCATGAAATATAATTATTTTTGAGTATATTAAGATAATTTTGGATAGTGTAGTAGATTGGACTTAAGCAATTTCTCCATTCTTATCGCCACTAGAGAAATGTGCATTCACACAGAAAACTTGTCATACGATGTGAAATCGCCAAACGAGGTGATAAGATGCCAAATTGGCCAGCCAAGTCAATTTTTCACAGAACAGTCACGTGACTAGTAGCTGAAATGTCGCCCACACTTTGAAAGAAGCTGATTTCATGTCTATGATTCATTCACGGACACGCTGAAGGTATCCCCCTTATGGTCTGTGTTTACATCACGATCTAGGTCGATGATTTAAGATGTTTTCACTTTTGCTCAAATGGACATGTTTTCAGTAAAACAAAAAGAAAAACGGATGAAATTTATGATTAATTATAAAAGAGATTTGTTAATGTTGTATTCGAATTTAACATGTGAAGTTCCGTCACTTACGGATTGACACAAGTAGTAAGTACAACTCAAATTTCGTGTTTCCCCTATCCATCTACCTAATAGACCTCTATACAACTATCTAAAACCTCATCTTAACAGGAAATCCCTATAATGGAAAATATTTCATTAAACTGGATGAAGTTAGTATTACGTTTTCGTGACAAACCACTTATTGTTGCTCTCAAATATTACTTCCAGGATCTGAAATTACAGGAAAAGTCCTGTCTACTAAAATCTTCAAAGAATGTTTTTATAATTTTATGAAATATTGAAATTAATCAATCGCATCTTTCCTTAAGACTTGCTGATTCTATTGACACAAAATTATTTAATTTTAATCCGACATGACAAGTAGTTAATTTAAATGGAGTAGATCTATCTTTATAGTAGAATTTTTGCGGAATGCAAAAGCTCCATCAAGGCTTAGCCAGGGTTGTGTGACACGGTTAATTGCCCTGGGGGAGCCAATGTGTTGTGGCGCCTTTTTTGCACCACAGTAATAAACTAGAGTCGGACTCAGCTGGATACCCTTACAAGTTCTTTTTATTACAGCTTGAAAGGGTCTCGATTAACAAATAGAAAGACTATATACACAATATGTACAACCGTCGCGAAAACCACCCGATCGTAATTGCACAATTTGCATCATAAAATAAAACGGAAGCTAGCAATCGAATGGGATTAAAGTTTTCTACAAATATCAATTTTTAAAATTTGTCTAAGGAGCCGTTTTCATATTAAATTGGTTGCATGCTCCGATAATTTCAATACGACCTCCACCCCCCCCTCTTTTATAACAAATTTGGATTCTACACACAATTTCAGGCGGCTTTGATGAGAAAATAATGTGAAACGGCGTAAAATTAACCGAGAAAATCCATAAAAACCAATGAGGGAGCGTGCCAATGTTCGGATTACAAATATTAATAAACACGTGTAGTGGTCGTCGCATTCAATGGTGCCTTTGTATGAAGTCCAATAAGATGGTTGCAAAGTCAGAATTTATTCTGATTGAATCCCAGGATGTGTTGCAGAAATTTCTGTTTTCGCTTTGTGAACAATACCCAATAACGATAAATACCCAAAAACAATCTCACTGCGCTACTAATTATGCACGTAATGAGCTGAAATTTCGAATACCGATGTTTCAGTAACGGTTGAATTACATGGTGTCAAAATTTGCCCATGTTTCTATTCATAATTTTTATGAATATTAACTTCATAATTGATAAAAAAATAGCACATTTAGTTTGATAACCAAAATGTTTATAGATTGTATTTGGGTAGGAAAGGATGAAAAACAATTTACAAGAAAAAATTAATGTTTTTATCAAATATAACAAAAAAACGTGAAACACCAATTTAACATCAGGAGATCTAATTTTCTAACACTTACAAATCGGTGAAAAATCCAATAAAATTGATGAACTTTTTTTTAATTTCCGCCTGAAATTGTGAGTAAAATCCAAATTTGTGATAAGAGATGGGGGTTCGTATTGAAATTATCGGAGCAAGCACCCAATTTAATATGAAGATGGCCCGTTAGACAAATTTTAAATATTGATTATTTGTAGAAAACATTCATCCCCATCGATTGCTACTTTCCGTTTTGTTCTGTGATGAAAATTGTGTAATTTTGTTAGGGTGAGTCGGTTGTTTTCCTTGCGCAGCTTGGCCAAACTCGGCACCGCAAAACCATCCCTGTCAGACAGTCTACTTACCGACAGATGGATCCTTTGCCTTGTTTTGGAAATATCGATCCATTCCCTGATACTAAAGCATGGAATAGTCTGTATTGCACTGATCGGATTCACTTACACTCTGCAGAGGAGAATTTGACTTGAAAAGTATAGCATGTACTTCTGCGTTTGAAGAAGCTTAAACAGCACTATCAGTAGCATTAATTTAAGGAATCGTAGTGAAACAACAATACACTTGATCAACACTCAGACGGAGGCTACCCAGTGGACGATAATGTGTGTGCCTGAAGTCCTCGGGTTTGATGTTCCTCTCATGTGGTACTATTCACTTTGGGATTTAACCAGGATTTTCAAGTGCTTCAGTCCACTTTGATCCTCTACGACTGTTCAGAAGTATACCTGATGACCCTTGCACCATAAAACGGAAAAATAACAACCCGTTTTCTGGAATTGCATCCAATGTTTATGAGTGCTTTGGAACAAATTATTTTGTCCATAAATTTCAATACCCATGTTATCTATATGTCTTGTGCCTATTCCCTTGAAAAATATGTTAGAAAAAGGGATTCAGGCCCTAAGTGTCGAAGACCTTGTTTAATGACATAGTGGATACAGCATCTGTTGTGTCAGGATGAGTTATCTCTACTATTATAAAAGTAAGTGTTTCTCTGTGTCTCTGTACACAGTGTCCCGACGAATCTATGGCACTTACAATAATAAAATTTGGCACACAGGTAATCCTAATATTTTGTAATTTTTGTTTCCAGCCCAAATTTTAAAATTTAATCTAGAACATTTTTAATTAATTTATTAGTTTTTTTCACCTTTCGTTCTTCTCTCCGGAGTGTAACATTCTTGAAGGAGAGGATTTTGCTATTTTCGACCGCTGACATCACAAGCTATTTTTGTCTTAATGCCCTTAAAACAAGGTCAAGTTTTCCGATTCTAACGTGTTTTGATTTACGTTGTTGATAATAGCCACTTCGAGGCCATCACGGCGTTGCCTGTGGAGTTTGTTTGCGAAGCAAACAAAATGGAAATGCTTAGAAATCACCGTGTGTTGGCGAGCGGCAGCGAGCATTGGTCACACCTGGCCCCACGAAAAGAACTGTCATGGGCAACGCCGTGCTGGCCAAGCAGTGGCTAGTCTTGTATATTTGGCAACCCTTATTACCTGTTTTCTTGTAATATTCATCCCCTTGTTTGGAGGATGGGTCTCAACAAAAAATATACACTGCTGGCCACCGTAAATGCAACACCCTGAAGGAAGCATGCAAATAATATGAAATTTACAACATGCATTAGCGGAGGTGAGATATGCAAATGATTAGAATTTCAGAGCAGACGCACATCACGCGAGCCCGTGGAGCCACTTCAAAGCGCTATTTAAGGCTTGGAGATTTCAGGGAAATCGGTAGTCGTGTTGGACGAAACCAAACAACTGTAATGCGGATATGTGATCGTTGGATGCAGGAGGGTACGACGGACCGACGTGTTCGATCGCATCCACCTCAGTGCACCACTTCACGTGATGACAGGCATATTGTGCGTATGGCAGTGACGGATCGCTCAGCCACATCACGAATCATAGCACAGCACATTCAGTCTGTAACGCATCATCCAGTGTCTGTGCGTACCATTCGAAGCCATTTACAGCAGAGTGGTCTGTCCGCAAGCCGTCCATTGCTTCGTCTACCCTTGACGCAGAACCACAGACGTCTCCGAAGCCAATGGTGCGATGAAAGAAGGATGTGGACGGCAGAATGGAAGGAAATTATCTTTACTGACGAGTCGCGCTTCTGTCTGCAACACCACGATGGCCGGATTCGAGTCTGGAGACACCGTAGAGAGAGGATGCTCCGTTACAGCTGCGTTATGCACCGCCACACTAGTCCTGCACCGGGTATTATGGTATATCATTCTCGTACTCCTCTAGTACGCTTTGCCGGTACTTTCAACAGCCCGCGCTACATCTCCGAGGTGTTGGAGCCAGTTGTCCTTCCTTACCTTCAGGGCTTGCCCACAGCCATATTTCAACAGGATAATGCGCGACCACACGTGACATGCATTGTCCAAGGGTTCTTCGTCAATCGCCAGATTGAATTGCTTCCCTGGCCAGCTCGCTCTTTGGATCTTTCGCCGATAGAAAACATGTGGTCCATGGTTGCTCAACGATTGACCCAGATTACATCCCCAGCTGCCACACCAGATCAACTTTGGCAACGTGTGGAAGCTGCTTGGTCTGCTGTACCCCAAGAACACATCCAAAGTCTCTTTGAATCAATGCCGAGGCGTGTGGCAGCGGTGATCTCCAAGAATGGCGGCTACTCTGGCTACTGATTTTGGCAGGAACCACACTTCACAGAAGTCTATAAATTTAATCATTTGATACTTGGTCAACATGTTATGTACAAAATAAATTTTGTTGTGATATCTCTTGTCTTTCTTGATGTCGCAATTTGGGTGGCCAGCAATGTAATTTTTTTTATTCTTTAAAAAAGGGTTATTTCTTTTATTACGATGTCACAGCTACCTATTAATGGTGACATGCATTGGGATCGATTCCCATTAAATCGAATGTTGCAATTTGGGTGGCCAACAGTGTACTTGGGATTGGGGATGTAGAGGGTTTGTGCACGTAGACCTTGCCATCCTTGAGGTGTGCATTTGCACTAAGTCGGTGTTCTAAACAAAATTTGTAGATACAACAGTCGTACTTTTGTATCTAATTTGTGTTAATTAAAAATAACTATAAAACTAATGTTTTAAAGATCATTTTTACTAAAGTTTTTACTTTTAAAAATGAAGTTTCACTTATTATCGCATATTATCAAGGTTTGTAAGTTATGATCATTCTGTAAGTTTGTGTCATTTTATTATGCTATTTTACTTTAGCTCTCAACAGTTATGGATGTTGTTCTGCAAAAGGTGCAAGAATTGGAGTCTGAGACAGGTGATATGGTGGACAAGACGAAACACATTTTGGATGGCCTTGACAGTTATTTTAAAAGAATACGAATCTTGGAAGAAACTTGTGTTGAGCTGAGAACTCTAATCGAACATGCGGTATGACTTTATTTAGTTGCATTAATGCAAATTAATTTTTTGTTTTGTTTTGTGTTGTGTATTTTTATTACTATTACAGTACACTATGTGATAATAAGAGATTAACATAGCATCTATGTGTATCCTCTGTTCAATTAAAAGTACAGTTATTAAGACTTTTTGCAATCCTTTTGGCACAAATTTCTGGCGTGCTTTTCGTAGTGACTTGTGACAGGCAAAGGTAACACTGCATTATTAGGATCATAGCAACCTTGCAATTATTTGAATCTTGTATTAAATTTGGTAAATCATTATATTTTTGCTTTTACCCATGGTTAAACAACTCTTATTTGCTAGAATTTATGCAATATTTTATAACATTAATATTATATAGCCTGGTTCCATTAGACTTTTACTTGGATACCTTCTATTACAATTTCATTAAAGAATTACTTACCTAATAAGAGAAATCAATTGGGTGAATAAAAATGTTTTTTTTTTTTTAATTTATTGTATTGAATTTTGTAAATTATTTTCTACTTTGCCTAAAACAGTGTTTTGTCTTACAAATTTTTGCTTTTCAACACTAAAAGCACACAAAAAATGTGTCAAAATCGTTGTTATAAAAAGTCTATCAAAGCTGTACAAGATTTAAAATATGCAAGAATTTGGAATCAAAAGAAACAGTTATAAAACTTGTAGAAAAAAAAAAGTATGTTTTTTTTTTTTTTTTTTTTTTAATATCAATCTGAGTGATACGTATGTTCCGATATCTTGATTTTCGCCGCATAAAGCCGACCAGGGAATACTGATGCCTGATTGTTGCAGCTTTCGATCTGTTTGTAGTATAATAATTTGTCAATGGTGTTTGGAATGGGTTGCTTCACTAAGACATTCCCTTCTTAATTCTGATTCTTGCATGCAATCATAAGTCTTCATTAGCCATTGTTAGTCGCCTTGTATGTGATGAGGTTTCTGGATACATATTTGCCAAATACTTAAATCAATGGGTATTTTCTATGATTCAAATCTGTTACATAGAATGTGTTGAATCTGTACTCAACTGAAGGAATTTTCGCAAAGTTAGTATTGATACATATGAATGCCACACTAAAAGATCGAGAGGTATTTTTTGATAGGACATGATTACAGATCTGAGATTCATTGAGATCCACAAACAGTGACTTCATGTGTGTAAGAGGCATAGAAAACATTTCAGGAGTCATCCTACATGCTCGTCAATTTTTTGAATAATTTCTACCATTTGGTTCCGCATTTGGAAATTCTCCATCAATGCCATTGCATCAGAGTTGCTGTATATCCATTCCTTTATTTTCCAGGAATCCCGCTTTGCATACTGCACCGTAAATATTATACATATATTGAAGCATATTATAGAAAAACATGCATAGATGCATTATTAGTCCTGCAAGGTTATCCTAAGACAAACTCTCTGTACGTGGCCATTTGTACAGAAATTAGTCAAAGTTTGGTTTTAATGTTTGACACAAATTGAACTTTCTAAAGTGTTCTTGAAATTTACGAGTGAAACTATTCATTTTTTGATCCCTTTTACACAGTCGAGAAAAATCCTTTAATTGGTGCAAGTTCAGATGGTGTCATGTAGAAAAGCCAAAACTATACTTTGTCACACAATATCAGAATTTTCTATAAAAATTCCAGTGATACATCGTAAATACATTGAAATAATTACATTACTTATTCCATCCTTTATTTCTAGGGACAACATATGTAACAAATGTATCACTAAATTTAAGTACTAAAAGTATTTTCAACTTTCATTAATTTTAAAGAAAACTCCAAAATGAAAAAAGACCATGAATTTATATGCATGGTAGTGGATTGCAAAACATATATCTATCCTTGAATGACATTTTAACTCGAGTGCATTAGGGTCTTTAGGAATTAGGATCCAACTTTGTAATGAGATTGTCACTTTTAAACTATTTCAAATATTATGAAATTTAATTTTCTATATGAAATGCAGCTCAGTTCTGACGATTCGTATGTACGCGACCCATAGTAAAAATGAGTCCATTGATTTGCATTGTTTTACAAGAAAATCTGAGTTAAGTTTCTTTTTAGAATGAATTGAATAGAACAGAAATTGAACGACTCGAGGTAAGCATGATTGTTACTTCTTTATAGGGAAATACCTGTGCTTTGTTTGAATGGTCAGACTACATGCTGTGGCTGAAGTGCGTGGCGAATCAAAATGTTTTTTTAGGTTCAATAGATTGTTGACCATTGATGTCATATGAACTCAGGAACATTTTCACTTTAAAGTTATATATATTAGATCAAATCGAAGCAAACAGCAATACAACTCAATGCGTCCGTCTATTTAGATTGTAAATTTCAGTGTGAAAATTATTTTTTACAAGACGTTTCCCAGATCCAGTCATCGTTGACATAACAAGAGCATTCTATGCTGCATTGGTGTTACTTGGAAGACAAAGAGGAGACATTAATGCAAACGCACCAAATGTTACAGATTCGTCGGGTGCTGGACGCCCTCGAGCGAACTTACGTCCCGCGAGATTTGCTTTCGTGACGACCGAACAGGTAGAAAAGTGAATTTGCGGTCAACTTCCTCGGGACGATGCCTCGTTTTTCCCACCTGAAAAAGACGCAATGAAGTGACAACAGCATCAAGACTGTGTTGGCTCCTCTAGGTCAACCAATTAATTAAGAAGGACTACGTCTCGTTGTTCTTCATCATCCGAGATGTGCAGTAGGAAGAAAACGACTGCAACTGTTGTACACTTACGATACATTTCTATAGAATTCTTTAAAAATTTACATAGAAAGTGTCTATAGAATTAGGGTCCGTTTATCTATGAGCTCTATAGAGTAACTTATGTAGAATCTCTATAGAGCTCATTTCTTTTATTTCACGACTTTTCACTTTACTGTTCTACAGTTTAGTGAAGCAAAAGAAATGATGCTTTATAGAGTTTTCTCTACACAGCTTGAAGAAAAAGAGACCAAAAATCAGAGCACGTTTTCTCTATAGAAATCTCTATAGAGCTTTAAACTGTTTCGTACGGGTGGGCAATGCGATTGGTCAATGCCTACAATGCGTCTGTCTATTCGTCACGTCTCCAAGAGGTTTTTTAGCAACACATCAAGTCACTCTAGTGACTCAGCCCTTGTATTTGACAATATGTGAATTCGGGCGTTTCCAAAGCTGAAATCACCTCTACAAAGGAAGAGATTTCGGACCATGGATGCGATTCAAGAGAACACGATAAGGCAGCTGATGACCATTCCAACAATGCTCTTGCAAAGTATTTCGAAACAAAAGCGGAAGAGTTGGAGATGTGTGTGAGGTACCTGTTGAGAAGGGAACTAAAAGTAAAAAGTTCTTGGTACCATTTCATATTACATGGCTGGAAACTCTCTGGACAGTCCTCACCTATAGCAATTTATGGCTTACTTGAACATTAAATGTGAAACAGGAATATTTTTAGAGTTAACATTAAATAGTCATGAATTAGGTCAGTAATGAGTTTAAAAAGTTGAGTGAATTAGTATTCTAATCTATCCATCAGAATAAAGAACTAATTTATATATTTAGATATACAAATACAAATATTGACGACCAGCTACAGGCTCAAGCCCAACAAGGCTGGTCCTTTGTTTATGAATTCCCCAATTCCCACTGACTATCCAATTGTGCCTTAAATTCGTACACTCTCTTTGAATTAACTATATTTTCAGGCAACGCGTTCCAACTGTCTATTACCCTATTAAAGTAGTAGTTTTTCCTTAAATCCCGATTAAAATGTGTCTTATTCAATTTATACCCATGGCCCCTTGTTCTGTTATCCCTATTGAAATTTAAGCCCTCTGTGTCCCCTTGTTTTACAAACTTGAAAAGCTGAATCAAATCCCCCCTCCTTCTTCTTCTTTCCAGTGTATACATGTTTAGCTTACTTAAACGTTCATTATAGTCGAAATTTGCTATCCCCTTTATTATTTTTGTAGCTCTGTGCTGAACCCTTTCAATTGATTCTATGTCCTTTCTCATATATGGAGCCCAGAACTGTACAGCATATTCTAGATGTGGTCTTACTAAACCCTTATATAACGGCAAGATTATATTCTTATCCCTTGAAGTTACAGTCTTTTTAATGTACCCCAATAACCTATTAGCCTTTTTACCCGCAGCTGAACATTGGTGACCCATTTTAAAATCCCTGTGAATTATCACCCCAAGATCCTTGACTGTTTCTCCCTCCTTTACCTTTACTCCCTGCAGACAGTACTCGGCTCCACTGTTCCTGTAACCCACATGCAGAACTTGACATTTCCCTACATTAAATGACATACCCCATTTTACAGCCCATTCGGATATCTTATCAAAATCCCCTCGTAAATTTTCTATCTGTAACTTGTTATCCACTATCCCCCATATTTTTAAGTCATCTGCAAATATACTGATTCTATTCTTTATCCCCTGACCTATATCATCTATGAAAATTATAAATAAAATTGGTCCCAAAACTGATCCCTGAGGCACCCCACTTATAACTTCTGTCCACTGTGAATAATTTATTTTTACCTGCACTCTCTGCTTTCTACCCAATAACCAATTCTTTATCCATATCAATGTTTTTCCCTGAATCCCCAGCCTTTCCAATTTAAACAGTAATGCCTCATGAGGTACTTTATCAAAAGCCTTTTGAAAATCTATGTACATGATATCCACACTGCTCTTATTATCCAGCTCCTCAGTAATTTTTTCGCAGAACTTCAAAAGGTTTGTAGAGCAGGATCTGCCATTCCTAAACCCATACTGATTCTCTGATAACAGTCCCCTCTCCTCCAAGTATAACATTATATGCTTTTTTAACAGAGATTCAAATATTTTGCAAATTACTGATGTTAGACTTACTGGTCTGTAGTTGCCCGGATCACTTTGTATTCCCTTTTTGAAAATTGGAGTTATGTTGGCCAACTTCCAATCCATTGGTACCCAACCTGTGCTATATGTTGAATTAAATATCGTGTGAATTACTTCCCCCAGTTCTTCCGCACATTCCACTAGTACTCTCGGATAAATATCGTCTGGCCCTGGTGCTTTAGATGGCTTAATTCTTTTCAACTGATGTACTATTTCTTCCCTGTTGAATTTGCATTCTTTAATTATACCCCCTGCAAAGGCTCCATCATCTAGGCTAAATCAATCTTAAAAAATATTTTTAACCTATGCAAAATAAAAAATTTAAAATTGAATTGAAACAATCCCTACATGAGGAAGTAGTATAGTACATACACTATATGGACAAAAGTATCTGGGCACTGCAGGTTTTTCAGAAAGAAGTGCTTTATTATTCTATTTAGACCCTCCCTTTTCTTGTATTGCAGCGGCAACACGTCGAGGCATACTTTCCACACTTTCTCTCTTAGTCTGTGCAGCAAAAGCTCGCCATGCCTCTTGCAAGGCTGTGAGAAGAGATTGTTGTGACGCTGTCTCGTACTCCATTTTGTCCCACAAGTGCTCGATTGGATTGAAATCGGGGCTCTGAAAAGGACAGTCAAGCAAAATTCACCTGATTTTTCAGTTCAACACACTTTTTCTGTACGACATGGAGCTCGACCCTGTTATAAGAAACACCCACCATCGCAGTAGTACTGCTATAGTGTAGACAAAGTCGAATGATCCAGAACGTTGAGGTACACGTTCACGGTACCAGGTACATAAAGCAATGGCCCTTACGAGAAAAACAACCCCGTGTTAAGATGGATCTCCTCCAAATTTCTGCTGTGTCCAAATACTTTTGTCCGTATAAGTGTATATGAAACTGCAGTATTACTAGTATTTCGATGCTCGTCTCCTTTTTTATCTGACTCGTTTAATTGCTTTACGGAAACTTTTGTCTTGGAAGCTGAAAGAAATAGGTTTGTGGTTTCGTTATTAAAATAATTGTTACATCACAATGCTTTTAAAAAGTATGATGCTTCAGAATTTATTAACTTTTTGAGGGGTGTGCCCACATATCCATTCTTTACTCTTTCTGATCATCTTGACCAACAGAACCCTTCTTTTCAACCAATGGGTGTGGTTATGGAGTCATGTGGTCCATGGAGTAAAAGCAACATTATTGAAAAATATCATGGGGGTAAATACCATAAAAAAATTTTTTTTTTGGTCGATGTATTTAAAAAAAATAATGGAAACATCAAACGATTTAAGTACCGTAACAATCCATTTTGAGAAATTGCTTAGTGTACATTAAACGACTGGTAACAGGTATTTGCATTCCATAACAACAATTTGACATTTTACATAATTTTTTCAATAGGAGAACATTGAAGGGCTGCGCTTAAATCAGGAAATGCATAGTAACGGTAAGCTCACTGTCTCAAGTGTTTGATTGGAGTTAAAAATCATATATTTTCTTTTCAGTTGATTAAATCTCAGAAGTAAGTATGTCAATTGCAGCTGTGACATAAAATGTCATTCTCGCTATGCGCCGGCAAGACGCAGGGCAGAATTTCATTTCCGCCACTTTCAGTATCAGAGGAGACCGCAGAGACCTTTGTGCCGCCGCCTCGCTAGTAAAGTTCCAAATAGGAAAATTAACCTCCAATGGACAACCCGATTTGGAACCAGCCAACGACGCGAGAGATCAAGTGTGTCGAATGAAACGAGTGGGGGGTGCCAACAACCCTCGTGGTCTTTTCGGAGTCGGGAGAGACGTGAGAAAAGTTTCGAAGTGAGAGGTCAACAGACCAGAGGGATCAAACTGATCCGAGGAAGTGGACACCCGTTCACGGTTTCCGATATCCTGTTCTCTGGATAAGTGCTGAGTCACGACAGCTGTTCGTGGACTCTGTGAGAGAAATTTCCCGAACCAGGATTTCGTCTATCAGACGTAAGGGAAGCTCAAAACTGAGCTGCTGGTCCTGCTGATTTGGAGCGGACGTGAATTTTGGAAAGAGCTCAACCGAGCTGCGACCCCGCTTAATCAAGCGGTCATCGAATTTTCGAGCTCACCCGAGCAAGGAAACCTTACTCGCCCGAGTAAGGACTGGATAAGGGCTCATCCAAGCCGGATAATCAGCTTCGAGTGTTCCAGAGAGACCTCGTGGAGTCCCAAGCCTAAGAACCCTTCCTGTACAAACCAAACTCAAACCCTATCTTATTTTCTTCAACTATTAATCAATAAATTATTTAGTCCAGAGCCACCTGCGAGTTGTTCCTTCTGAGAGGCTCGTAACATTTACCATTTCCAACACGTTACAATGCTCTTTAGTGTGGAGAGATGAAAAATACAAGATGAGATAGAGTAATGTGAAAAATACAGTGTTGTATTAGTGTCATGCACATTTTTAAGAAATGACTATACATATTCACGAATGTAGGTAGCACTTAAATCAGCTTTATTTGTATAGTGATGAATTTTAACAAGTTTCAACAACAAAAATTAACCGCTACAAGATTAATTTACCAATTTTACATCAAAGTTTAAATTGTTTCATTTGAACTAGAAGCTGCGTGTACTGTTGCTAAAACTCCATGGAACTCTTCATCAGTCTCGCTCTAAAGGAATTCTTGTTCAGTCTGATAACATGACCCAACGAGAGAAATCTGTGAGATAGAAACTAGCGTAGAAATAAAATGATCCAACCCAAATTAGGTTTGGAGATAATAAAAATATCGAATTTCTTTTGAACAAATGAATGAAATACAAATGATGTGAATACTCAGAAGCTAGTTGTAGTAACATTACTGACACTTAATTGAAAATATGAATTAACACCAGAAAACATTGAAAAAATTCAAACCGCCAAAAAAAATGCTGTGTTATAATTTTGACTCATTTAATTTCATTTAGCCATATGAAATGGGCATATTGATGCTTGTGTTCATTATAAATGGATTTAAATGAGGAATAACGACACCGCCGTAGATCGATGGTAGCAGTTACAAAAACCTGTTACCCAGGTCTGCTAGTTGTAAAAAGTTTGCCTTTTTATCAAGTGCTGTGTGAGGAATGAAAAAACATCGCGTTCCTAACTGATTATTATAGCTATCTTTCTTGTCTTAATCTGACAGGATTTCTGGGGCTTCAACCACCTCTGAAAGATTTAAGACTAGTACTATATTAAATAACTAAGGTGTATAAATATTCTTTCATTTGCTATTCTTTTAACAAGGAGTATTCTAGATGGGTGGTGGGATATATGTGTCTCATTTTTCTCTAAAAAACCTGGCACAGATATAGTCCGTGCACCCAACAGCCAATCTTTAAAAAACTAAAAGTGCTAAATTTTTATGTGCGAAATTTAATCATGTACGTTAAAGATATTCACACATTTTCATCAAGATTTTTTGATGTAGAATTACCTTTTTCAGCTTATTATTATTGGGGACTAAATTAGGAAATGACCGTCACAAAAAAGTTCACTACTGCTTGCAAGTCAAAATACACATAGAGGTAGTACATATATCATTAGATAGAGGAAAAAAAACATATCAAACAAACTTTGCTTCTGGTAACGTACCAAAAATGTTCCACATTTGGTTTGTTAACGCATTGCTCTGCATAACTTAATGTATCGTCACGTTTCAACTATGTCATAGTATTGATGTCAACACCTCAGTTCATAGCTAGATAGCCACTCTATCTAACTCGTGTTGCGGCAGTGAAAAAACCTAAATTTAGACTGTGGTAGGGGTCCTGAAGGTGGAACATGAACTTAAGAGTCTTAAAGATGCACAATAAACATGACTCAACGTACTATTGCAACCAAAAAGCTACACTTTGGGAGCAAGTCAAGGCCTCTGAGTTTTAAAGGACACCATTCGAGTGAAAGCGTGAGCAGTGTGCACTGGAGAAAAAGGCACTGCAAAATCGACTACAGCGACTGTGGAACCACATCCATAAACTCATGAACTCACCATCGCCGAGCAGCACAAGCTCATATACTTCGATGCAGCAGCAGTTGATCTGACATTTGGACAGAGTGGATTGGAGCAGGTGGACTGAGACTTACTACAGGCATGATGACCAGACTCGATGCTAAGTACCATCAACAACTGGCTGATTGTACAGGAGATTGAAACCACTTGCAAGATAGTTGGGTGAATAATAAATGTCGTCATATTGATGGAGCTGCTGCTGCCTTTCCAACTGGATGACAACTATGCCTTCAACATGAGCATCTAGAAGTACCTAGTACTTCTCATCATTACCCTATGCTAGCAGTTTCACTCAATCTGCCTTGGTTTTACACCCTATAAACGATGATTTCTTTCACAACCTCATTTCATTTCTCGCACTACCCACACGTAGTTTCTACTTATATGTAGCATAGTAAAGCTGCGCACACCTGACTACATTTTAGCATAGTGCCATTCAAAGGATTAATGTACATAACTGTTTCATAAGAATTTGGATTCTTTGATGTACACTTTAAACCTATGTTTTGAAGTTTTACAGTTTTCTTTGCATCTTCTTCATAGCTTTGGAAGAACTAAAAGCCAATCTAAAGGAATTTATGGAGCAAGCTGCTAACAAAAAAGAACTAGAGGAGCTTAAAAGCCACATGACTGAGATGCTTGATTCAAGAACAAAGGAGCTTAAGAAAAGAGTATTTAAAAATTATTTTTATATCTCCCTCTGCTTGATTAAGTCTATTTTCTGGAGATGGAAATATATTGCTCACACAAGTTTTTAATATATACAGAATTTCAAGCAAACATATTCAGCTGTTTGGAGGTAGTACTAGCATAACTATGCGCACATACAAGAAATAAAGGAAACATTGATTTTGCTTTAAAAGGGTACTATGACAAATTGGGCCTAGTTATTTGCAAAGAACAATACAGCTAAATAAAACGAAACAATTATTTGCTATCACAAATATTGATACACTATTTACATTTGATTTTATTAGAAGTATACGAGCTTTGAATTGAGGCCTACAGATTACCAGGAACTGGTCCCCTGGATGTAGTGCTGTAAAAAAAAAATCAATGAGATGTTAGCGGGATATTGCACTCAAATGTGCAGCAGCGTGCCCACCCAAAACTCTCCCATTCGAGCGCTAGATCTTTTCTGGTTACTTCCAGTTGATACTTAGCGACTATGGATCAAGAGGAGATTCCTTAAAACACTCTGGAGAAGGCAAGATTTAGATGGCCATGCTTACAACTGGCAGTCTGTTGAAGACATGCCAGTGTTGACACAGGACCCCAAACAAATTTCGGAATATCATCAAGTTGTTACTGTGCAAAAGAAAAAAAATTAATAGGACGAAAACATTCTGCGTATAAACACTTAATGTATGCTTATGTTCATATGCAGTTTTAGTGTGCTTTTTTTAAAAACATTCATTCAAAATGCTATTTAAAAAAATTTAATGCAGATACTTGAAGTTCAAGACATGATTATACCGAAAGAAGATTTTATGGAGCTTGTTTCTCGTGTAGACACTATGGAAGTAAGTAGCACCTCCTGCATTTGTTCTCTACCTTATTTTGTATTGAAATTTAACTGAGAAATTGTTTGAATTCTTTTTAAAAATGTGAATTGTGTTATCCCCAGGAAACTAAAGTGGGTCGTGAAGAATTGGGTCGTCTGCGTAAGTTACTTTAACGTTTCTACTTGTCTAATACTTTTAATGTTTATCTTATGCGAATCATTTAAAAGTTGTTTCATTATTTTAGGCACATAATGAAAAATCAATTCATTGTAAAGAAAAAAAAATATCACTGTGTTCTCTCTGAGGCTGCCACAAAATTTGAATCGATGTATTTAAAAAAACCAAAACTAAATTCATTATCTGATTATGAGTATGAGAGAAGACTACAAAAGAAATGGGGATTTTTAAAGTACTTGATTTGTTTCTCTTATTTAATCTCCTCAATTTATTCATTCGAGAATCCTCTTGTAATATAATGAGCAGTTGATCGAAAAAACATGTTTAAGATATAAAAAGACAAATAAATTCTAAATAAGTGATGCAAGAAGGAAGTTTGTGCCCTTACTTTGTGACATCATTATTTTCGTTTTAGATTTTATTGAGAAATGTTTAGCTTAAAAACACATTTTAAAACTTTAGATGTCTACAAAATATCCGTCTTTATATTATATACATCTAGGTTACAAAAAGAGTTGGTCTCCTGATATCCATCACTCTTTTCCTTAATGCATTTCGAGTTGAATTTTTTGAATCTAACCTTTTATTTTAGTGGAGCCTGGATTTCTTGAAAGTTTTATTTCTGAGCACGAAAATCTGATAAAGGAATTAGAGGAACTTCAAATGGAAGTAAGTTTTAAATTTTCAGTTTGTTTATATACGTATAATGCTGTTTGTAAAAAATGCAACACCATGAAGGAATCATCAGAATTAAATGAAATTTAATACACAAACGGATTGTATTAATACAAATAAATGAATAAATTTTCAAAGCAAAACAACAATATTAAGTGTCCGAAATCAGTATTTGGTACAGCCACCACGCACTGCAATAAGTGCTGCTATACGACGTGGCATGGAGTGAAACAGATGTTGAATGTCTGCTTGTGGAAGAGAATTCCATATTGTTTGTATGCGCACCCAAAGTTCGTCTTTTGAAGCTGTAGGACGCGGATCACGAGCGAGACGCCGACCAACCAAACCCCACACGTGCTCAATAGGCGACATATCCGGCGAATAAGCAGGCCAAGGAAGAAGTTGCATGTGTTGGGGCTGAAAAGAAGTCTCGAACATTCCTTGCAACATGTGGGCGTGCATTATCCTGTTGAAAGATAGCTCCAGGGATGCTTTGAATGAAGGGAACGACTTCGGGCTCTAGCACTTCACGGACGTACCTGTTGCTATTCAGATTACCTTAAATTCGTAGCAGCTGAGATCGTCCATGATACGAAATCGCACCCCCGACCATAACTCTGGGTGTTCGGCCACTATGACGTTCGATAACGCACTCTGGAAGACAGCGTTCACCGGCATAGCGTCTAAAACGAATGCGGCCATCATGATTCCAAAAATTAAAGCGGGATTCATCAGAAAAGACAACTTGTTGCCAATCATCCCGCCAGGCTCTGTGCTCATGAGCCCATTGCAGACGCAGCCGTCGATGGTTTGGCATGAGGGGGATCCTGTATAAAGGAATTCTTGCACGCAGTCCATCAGACGTCGGCGAATTGACGAAGCCGACATTAGTACACCTGTAGCAGTAGACCAAAGTGCTGCCAACTGCCTGGATGAAGCTGTACAGTCATTCACCGCCATGTAGACCAGGTGTCTATCAGCGCGCGCTGACGTCACCATCCGTCGTCCACTCCCAGTTTTTCGAGTTGTCCGGTCAGGGCCGGATTTAGACTTGATATGGCCCTAAGCTATTTGAGATATGGGGCACTTTATAAGCCCAGATATTATATGTCAGGGCCAAATATGATTTTCGGATACCTAGAGGGTTAAACAGAAATACAATTAAGAAGTATATATAGATAGTGAAATAATGAATTTTTAACTTAAATCATTTTTATTCATTACAAACTTAAAAATGCAAACTCTGGTAAAAAGAAACAAAAATTCTTTTAAAAGTCACAATTTACAAAGGCCTATTATCTAATCTCTTGAAACATGTTATAAGGATCAAGGAATTATATTAAACTAAAATATTTTCTTTCTTGCCTTTGCCAGAGCAAAGTCACTGATGACGTCATCAAATGAGACTGAGGGAACATAATTTATCTTGAGTCATTGTTGTTCTAAATTCAATTTTTGCCCTCTTCAGCTGAGAAAAAGATCTTAGATTTTTCTCCAGAGCAAAAAATTTGCAACCATCATAATAAGAAACAATCTCAAAATTGCTTCTACATTAGGGAATGCTGATTGGACACGATAGTTAAATATTACCCTATACAGATCCTGATGTGTCAGACTATCATTTTCCGCTGAACCATAGGCTTGACTATGTCTAGCATATTGATGAAAATGTTTGACTTCTACCACAAGATTCATGTCCACATCTTAAGGATATGTTTGGCATAAAGCATTAACTCCTTCACGAATATCTTCTTCTGTAGCTTCTAATTTTGTTAAGAATGAAAACTTTTTTGCAGCGTCATTGTATACTAAGGCCCTCTGTGCCAGACTTGACTTTAATGCATCCATCACAGGTATAAATGTTTTGATTCTAAACTTGTTTCTTGGTTCAATGTTCTCTAAAGCATCATCTTCATCATCATTGATATGCTTTCTTCTATATTTGCTTTTCCTGTAATCAACATCAGGCAATTTTTCCTTTGCTTGTTCTTCAAAATAATCGAACATATCCCTGGAACCTTTAACAAAATCCGAAAGAGAAGCATACAATTTCCTACATACATCTAGACTAATTTGGGGTCTTGTAAGGATTGACTAGTCTTGTGAAATTCATCCAACAAGTAACTCCACAAATATAACATTACCATAAATTCAAACTCCTCCATTTTATTCAAAACGTTTATGGCTTGATTTCTTCTTTCGCCTTTCTCTGTAGTATCAATATGCAGCTGATGCAATGCAGAAATTATTCCATCATAACTATCAAGTATTGCGCTTGCGGCCATTGAATGTGCTTCCCATCTAGTCTTTGACAAATACTTTGGATCTTTTGAATCATCTTTGAAGAATGACAACTGTACTGCCCATCTATGTGTAGGTGATGAAAAGAAATTATATATTTCTTGAACAATTCTAAAAACGTTTACTGTATCTAAAAAACAGTCAACTGTTGCTCTACCAACAAGATTCAGGGAATGACCAGCACATGGAATATACATAGCATACTTAATAATTTTCAATGTTATTTCTTGCATACTCTTGTATTTGCCAGACATATTGGCAGCATTATCATATGACTGGCCTCGACACTTACTAAAGTTTATTTTGCACTCATTTGTAAGATAGTTGTACACCATCTTAGCTATACTTTCCCCTGTGTGTCTAGAAAAGTTGTTCAATAGGGAGCCCATCATCTGGTGAAACATACCTCACAATAATAGTGAGCTGATCAATAGGGACCGGTCTGGAGTGGAATCTACAGATAAACTGAAGTACCCTGCAGTTCTTAAATCATCCAAGATTGAGTCTTTTACTTTATGTGCCATAATTTGGATAAATTCATCACATATTGTTTTAGAAAGATAAGATGTGACACCTGATTCTTTATTCCCAAATTTTTTTATATTGCTTGCTTGAAAATGATCAAATTTTGCTATAAGTTCGAGTAATCCAAGGAAATTGGCATTGTGAGGAGAATTAAATGTTTCCTTATCTCCTCTGAAAGGTAAACCACTCTCTGCCATAGTAATTATGACTGCCACAACTCGTTCAAGAACATTTTTCCAGTACTGCCTTTTATTATTTATATGTTCTGCTAGTTGGCAGTCAATTGTTGAGCCACGTTTTCTCGTGAGATATGTTAACGAATCTGTTCTATGGTCTACATAGTTTTCATGACTTTGAACTAAATAGATGCTGCGCCAATCACAAAATAGATCGTATGATAATGGTGTAGAATAACTTAAAAAGAGTTTACACACGAAACAGTATACACGACCAGTTACTGGCGAATATACTAACCATTCTCTGCAATATTTTTTACCATTAGCCCGTTTGGGATAGAACAAGTTTTTTGAGCAATATCTGTCTTGGTTAGCAAAAATATTCTTTGATTTTTCAAATGAACCATTTGAGTGCTGACTTTCTGACAGACCTTTTCTACCCAGTATGAAATATTATCTTTACTTAAATCTCCCCATAGCCCAACATCATTCTGTTTGTTTTTTTATGCTAAATCTTCTGTGTTTGTACTACTCTCACGTTTATAAATCTTAATATTTGTTGCTTCATTCGTTGAAGTAGATTCTATACAATTAGATTTTCCAGGTTCTGTATCAGGAATAAGATGAATATCTCGTGACTGACTCACTGTGGTAGAGACTTTTGGTTCATCAGGCCCCTTATCTATCTTTGTTAAGAAACCTTTGTTTAGAGGGAGCCAGTGGGGAGTTCTATGTGGAATGTGACTTGTGTGGGAATATGGTTGAGGCAGGAAAGGGGTGTGTGAGCGGGGTTAAAATGTCAGAGAAGGTTGAATTTACATGCAAGAGTTGTTTAGAGGTGGGCGATTTGAGGAAGGAGCTGGAGGCTTTGAAGGTGAGGGCTGTAGAGGGAGTGGAAAAGGGTGTCCAATGTGTAAACTTGGGGCATGTTGATCAGGGGGATAAGGTAACTAGAGGAGTAGTGGTTGGTGATTCAATGGTCAGGGTTTTGGGAGAAATGGTAGGGCGTAAAAAGCGTAATTTTGCAAGGTGTTGTTTGCCAGGTGCCAGGGTAAAACATGTAGTTGAGGCAGTTAAGGCAGGTGTGGTTAAAGGGGAGGAAAAGGCAGTAGTGTGGGTGGGAACAAATGACGTAGAGAGGACTACAAATGTCGAGTTTAAGAGGGAAGCAGAAACACTTTTAAGAGGCATTAAGTCTCATGGGGCAGAAGTAACAGTATTAGCATTACTACCTAGGTATGGGTTAGGCAATGGGTGGTTAAATCAAAGGGCCAATAAGATGAACGGGTTGTTAAAGGATTTGTGTGAGAGGGAGGAGGTTAGATTTTTAGATGTTTGGAAGGAGTGTAGGAGGGATTGGATAAGCAGGGACAATTTGCATTTAAGCTTGATAGGTAATAGGGAGGTTGGCAAGCGGGTTTTGAATATTCTGGAGTCAAAAAACTAGTATACAAGCAGGGATGGGAAGGACATAGAGGATTGACAGTACACAGTAATTGCTTAGGAAAACTAACAGGGTCTAAATTGCAGGAGACAAACAATACAAAGGGAAAGTGCAATGTAAGGGAGAAAAACAATACCAAAACAAATAATACAAGGGGAAAGTGCAATCTAAGGGTGAAAAATAAGCTAAAAGTATTTTATTGTAATGCTCGCAGTGTGAGAAATAAAATGGATGAGCTCAAGGGAATTGCACAAGCAGAGGATATAGATATCATTGGGATTACTGAAAGTTGGGCAAGCAGTGAAGATGCACAAATTTTAGAATTAAGTGGATTCACAATGTTTAGGGAGGACAGAGAGAATAGGAAAGGGGGTGGGGTTTTGATTTATGTGAGAGAATTCTTAAACTGTACAGAAATAAAGTTAAATAGTAAAACTGAGGGTATAGAATCAGTCTGGGTGAAACTGAATACAGACAAAGGCAAAGGACTAATTCTGGGTAATATATATAGACCTCCTGTTTGTAGTGAAGAGCAGGAAAAGGGCATGTGCAATCTGATAAACGAAGCATGTCAAAAAGGAGAATTAATTTTAATGGGGGACTATAACTATCCAAATATTGACTGGACAAACAATCTAGCTACAAATGGGAAAGGGGCAGAATTTTTGGAAGTGATACAGGATTGTTTTTGTACCAGATGGTGTATGAGGATACTAGGGACAATGCAATATTGGATTTGATTTTAAGCAATGATGAGGATAGGGTGCAGGATTTGGTTATAGGTGAGCCACTGGGAGAAAGTGATCATAGAAGTATCAGATTAAGTATAAATTTTCAGTCAGCATACACAATCAATAGTAGAATAATTCCAAATTTCAGAAAGGTAAATTTTCATAAGATAAGGGAAGAGTTAAAGGAAACATTCAAAGGGGGGATTATTAGCACTGCATCATTCTGAACAATGGGAGGAATTCAAGAATAAGTTAGACATGGTGTTAAAAAAACATGTAACGTTCAGGAAAAAAGGAAAATCTAGAAAATTGCTCCCTATGTGGTTTTCAGGGGAAACACACAAAGCTTTAAAATTAAAACAAAGAACATACAGGGTATATAAAAGCACTGGTAACGACAGGGACATGGAGGCATATCAGAAAGCCAGAAAGGAGTTTAAAACTATTAGTCGGAAGCAAAAGGTGTCCTTGGAGGAAAAATTAGCAAGGGAAATAAATATAAAACCAAAAGAATTTTTTGCATATGCAAGTGGTAAAAATAAATTTAGCACTACACTGGGACCGTTAGAGGGGAAGGGAGGTGAATTAATTCAAGACGAGGAGGGAATGGCAAACGTGTTAAATGACTTTTTTCTGGGGGTTTTCAATGGTAACTATAGTTTAAAAAAGGACCCCAAGGATGGAGCCTTTGCAGGGGGTATAATTAAAGAATGCAAATTCAACAGGGAAGAAATAGTACATCAGTTGAAAAGAATTAAGCCATCTAAAGCACCAGGGCCAGACGATATTTATCCGAGAGTACTAGTGGAATGTGCGGAAGAACTGGGGGAAGTAATTCACACGATATTTAATTCAACATATAGCACAGGTTGGGTGCCAATGGATTGGAAGTTGGCCAACATAACTCCAATTTTCAAAAAGGGAATACAAAGTGATCCGGGCAACTATAGACCAGTAAGTCTAACATCAGTAATTTGCAAAATATTTGAATCTCTGTTAAAAAAGCATATAATGTTATACTTGGAGGAGGGGGGACTGTTATCAGAGAATCAGTATGGGTTTAGGAAGGGCAGATCCTGCTCTACAAACCTTTTGAAGTTCTACGAAAAAATTACTGAGGAGCTGGATAATAAGAGCAGTGTGGATATCATGTACATAGATTTTCAAAAGGCTTTTGATAAAGTACCTCATGAGGCATTACTGTTTAAATTGGAAAGGCTGGGGATTCAGGGAAAAACATTAATATGGATAAAGAATTGGTTATTGGGTAGAAAGCAGAGAGTGCAGGTAAAAGGAAATTATTCACAGTGGACAGAAGTTATAAGTGGGGTGCCTCAGGGATCAGTTTTGGGACCAATTTTATTTATAATTTTCATAGATGATATAGGTCAGGGGATCAAGAATAGAATCAGTATATTTGCAGATGACTTAAAAATATGGGGGACAGTGGATACCAAGTTACAGATAGAAAATTTACAAGGGGATTTTGATAAGATATCCGAATGGGCTGTAAAATGGGGTATGTCATTTAATGTAGGGAAATGTCAAGTTCTGCATATGGGCTACAGGAATAGTGGAGCCGAGTACTGTCTGCAGGGAGTAAAGGTAAAGGAGGGAGAAACAGTCAAGGATCTTGGGGTGATAATTCACAGGGATTTTAAAATGGGTCACCAATGTTCAGCTGCGGGTAAAAAGGCTAATAGGTTATTGGGGTATATTAAAAAGACTGTAACTTCAAGGGATAAGAATATAATCTTGCCATTATATAAGGGTTTAGTAAGACCACATCTAGAATATGCTGTACAATTCTGGGCTCCATATATGAGAAAGGACATAGAATCAATTGAAAGGGTTCAGCACAGAGCTACAAAAATAATAAAGGGGCTAGCAAATTTCGACTATAATGAACGTTTAAGTAAGCTAAACATGTATACACTGGAAAGAAGAAGAAGGAGGGGGGATTTGATTCAGCTTTTCAAGTTTGTAAAACAAGGGGACACAGAGGGCTTAAATTTCAATAGGGATAACAGAACAAGGGGCCATGGGTATAAATTGAATAAGACACATTTTAATCGGGATTTAAGGAAAAACTACTACTTTAATAGGGTAATAGACAGTTGGAACGCGTTGCCAGAAAATATAGTTCATTCAAAGGGAGTGTACGAATTTAAGACACAATTGGATAGTCAGTGGGAATTGGAGAATTCATAAACAAAGGACCAGCCTTGTTGGGCTTGAGCCTGTAGCTGGTCGTCAATATTTGTAATTGTAATTTGTAATTGTAAAAACTTTCAAATTTTGTTAGCTTGCTAAGCTCTTCTTTAGCTCTCTGCTTTTTTTTCCTCTTTTGAGCTCCACTTTTATAACTTCTGGTTGACATCTTGCAAACTTTGGGCAGAATATTTAATATAGCTATAAACATACATTTAAAAGTAATATAATGCATGACATTTTTTAAATTGAAAATTTCCTGTGATATTACCATAACTTACCAACAAGCGATATTTTTATAATAAATAATACATGCAAAGAGAAAATTAACACAATAGCACTTTGTTCTTCGAAAAGACGGGCTATAAAATTGGGTGAAGAGTATGGGACGTTCCGGACGTGCGGAATTGAGACAAATAATGCTGCAGTATATTTAAGTATATATGACAATTGCTCACTCAGACAATTTTTGGGGGGCCTCCAAGAAAGTGTGTGTGTGTGTGTGGGGGGGGGGCTATAGCTTGTTTAGCTTATATGTAAATCCTGCACTGTGTCCGGTTCTCGTCGGTCCACTGCTTCCAAACTCGCATCACTGTGGAACTGTTCCGCTGCACACGAGCTGCTTTTGCGCGATAGGAAAATACTCCTTCACAAAGGCCGATGATTATCCCCCGTTCAAACTCCGTAAGTTATTGAAATTTCACCCTATTTCGTCGTGGAGGCATACTTAGGTTTCACTAAACGTTCGCCACTAAAAAATAAGCATGCACTATTTTCAACGTCCCGCTACAGCCCTCTATTTATACGCTTTTAGCATCAGTTTCGAGGACGCTGCTCACACCACGCATGGTGGCTCTGAAACTTTACTACTTTGCATAACATCTTGTAATTGACATTTGGTGCAAATTTCATTTCATTCGGATGATTCCTTCATGGTGTTGCATTTTTTACAAACAGCAGTGTACACTGTCAATGCTGGGCCCATTCGAACGACAGTCATCGCGAACCACACGGGTCATCCAGGTGGCCGATTTCGACGTCGAACCTCTCATCCCTACTTTTAGAGCGGGAATGCTATCGTTTGCACATGCATACGATAATTATCTGCTATGTACGTACTAGCACATTCAAGGCACAGCCCGTTTATAGAGACCACACAGACAGACATACATTACCCTGGATTCGAAGCAGCGTTTCCTTACAGATGAATGAACTTTGTATTTCACTACAAAAAATTACTGTCGAGATATTTCTAGTGCCATTGTGTTCCACAGTGATGCATCAGGGGTGCACCTGTAGGTGTGTACGGGCATCACGATCCCTAGGAACCCGAGTGGTTTCTCTTTCATTTCGTCTATCATTCTGCTTTTATCCTCCCTTTTTGTTGTTGGATGCAGCTTGGCCCTACAGGTGCCACACTCACAGTGATGGCATACGATGCTGTCATCTTATGAATGAATTTCTGAAGTGTATCTGAATACAATAAGGAAATGGGATTAAGAAAACTGGTACTTGCAAGGTTCGCCCTCTCGCATCTTACAACAAATGAAGCTCCTTTAATAACCCGCAAGAACAAGGGGAGAGAGGGGTAGCTTGGAGCAGAAAAAAGAACCGGTTACGAGATTTGTTTGGTTAGGTGTGTGAGGAAAATTAAATTTAACAATGCCTATCCAAATGTAATTGTTACTTTATTCTATATATGTAATCTACGTGATGAGATCGTTTAAACTTATAAAATACAATTTTAAACGGAACTTCGGCTCTGTAGTAACCTAGCCTTTTACTGAAGTTTATCCGACGGAGATCATCACACTAACTCTATCGACCTGGAACAGGACTGTAATGATGTTTTAGTAACATCAATTCTACAAAACAGGTGAATTATCACTGGTTTTCAAACGCTATTTGGAATCTGTCTTGTCGTAAATTTTCTTGAGCAACCATAATTAATAAATTTATTTTGATGACATGTAATAACATTTCATCGCAACGTATCTAACCAGCTGGAATTTATTTATGTATCAAATTCAGGTACAAGATTTTATGGGTTTGATATGTTGAAAGATTAACTAAATTAATGTGTATGATTAATATTACTTCCATGTCAAAATTGATCCAAATTGGTTTTGTAGATGAAGGACCAAGAAAAAAATTTGGATGCTCTTATAAAACGACTTGATGAAGAAATACTCAAATCTATCGAGGATTCTTTTACTGAAGTGAATGCCACTATCGATTCGATGAAAGAAAAACTGGATACCCTTGATGCTGATGATGTAATTGATAGTATATTTTATCCATGTGTATTATTTCAGCTAGTGGAAGATAAAAATGGAATGTGTAATTTAAATGTGTGAAAAGTAGGGGTCTTGAGGGGAATATTACAACAGCATTTTCGCTTCTACTATATATTTCCATTAACCAACCATTTTTACTTTTTTTCTTATTTTATAAAATCTATTTAAAATTTATTGTTTTACAAATGCATTGAAAACATATGCCCTAGAAACACTGCTGGGTCTATTGCGTTCAGATGCACTGTTTCAGCTTTTGCTTTCAGATTAGTCTTATTCGAAGACAGAAACTGATTGATCAGTATTGAAATCAGTTTTTAGATTTACAGATTTGGGTTGACATACTTAAGAAAACATTTTTTGAGCTATTGGAGCCAGCTTAATTTTTTCCTTTCAAAAGGCATTCCCTTTTCTACAGAAAGTTGAAACTGTTTTTCTTAGAAATCCATTCAACACATATTTCGTTGGCATATTATATTTTAGCTCAATTTTAGTAAGCTAAATGTATTGCTTGGTTGCCAAAAATCTTTGAAGTATTTGAATAAGTTAATTTAGGATTTAGCATCTTTGTTTTTCTGCTACACGAAATTTCTCGTTTATTTGTTTCAGATCAATGATACCTTCGCACGCCTTGAAGAGCTATTTGAAGTGATAGGTAAAGATCTGGATCATATCAAAGCCACTCAATCAAAGTTTGAGAAGGAAGTCAAAACTACTTTTAAAAAGATTTCTGTAAGTTTTCAGATGTATTTGTTTTTAAATTGAAGTTGTAAGGTCATACTTAATTTAGACGTTCTAATGTAAGGATATTTTTTACACGTTTTCTGAAACTAAAAGTATTTACTTAATTCTCGAAATCTGTACATCACCCTGAATAGTCAGGGTCCAAGCTTCCCCCAAATGTTTGTTTCTTATTTTCATATATTTTTACAAATAAATTATTGAAAATTCATATAATTATTTTATGAAATCCCAATGAAATGATAGTTTTTCGATCAGAAAGAATATTAAGTCCCGATGAAATATGAAAGCATGGATATCTTATGTACTCATGTGATTATATACCGTAGAAATTCATCAAAAGAGACAAAAGAAATAAAAAATGACCTTTGTGGAGCTAGATTTGATTGTCCACTCAATGGTATGTGATCATCATACATGGGCGAACACAGCCATTTTAAAATGCCTTGTATACTCAGTTCAACTTCCCTTGTTACATTACTTGTATAGAGTTAATACATTGCTTGTATAGAGTCCAAGGGACTTATAAGATGAAACGATTCAGCAAAACTTTGAAAATGCAGTGAAGTCCAGGTCATCATTTAACATAAAAAAATTGTTCCCCAATTTGGGCCACTCCCATATTAAATTCCTGGTTATACTATTCTGCATTTCCGTAAGTATCCAATATACTTGTATGTATTTATATTAAATAGTCCTACATGAGGTTTTAATCCAAAATATCATACATAATTTGATTGATGCTTTTTTTTAAAGTGATTTCCTTGGATAGTTGAAATCTTGTTCTAAAGAATTATTTGTGCAAAACTCTTAATTATTTGATAATACTTTAAAATCTTTATTCTAGTAATATGTGAAAGAAGTCTTAATTAACCAGACTATTAAGGACTAAATAACCTCTTTCCTTGAAAGATCAAAAGCCCTACAAAGTCGAAATCACGAACCACTTCCCATCACCCTGGGGTTTGTTACATGCACAAACCCCCATTCATAGAGAGACTCATTCTAGATGGACATACCTTAACCTCAGATTAGAATCTTTCTATCCAGCACCACCAGATCTTTTGGCAAAGTTATTTGTAAACTTTTTGTACTTAGTAATGACCTTGCTTTCAAGTACTAAAAGTGGCTGTTTATATTCAATATAAAATCTCTGAAGTTAAGCAAATTTCAATGCATCTTTTAACTAGTTATTTTTGTGTTTCAAATACTTGGATGGTTTAAAGTAGTTACTCTCATAACATGTAAGTTTCTAAAGACGCGTATTTGTATCTCTTTATAGGATGTAACTTCCGTGATAGAAAGACTGGAAGCAACTAAAGCTGACAAATCTAAAATATACGAGCTTCTTGAATTGGTAAGTGCAAAGAAGGAAATTTGTTCAAGTGTTTAGAAAATTATTTGTACAGATTTCCTGAAACATTCATCCACTGGCTACTTATGGATTTTTAGTTTCATGTTTACACTTTTTACCAAATTACTGATTCAGGAAATTTACGTTTTCTAATTTAGGTTCAAGATATTTAAATCTGAGAGTCAAAGTTATTAAACCCTGTGGGATTTTACATTCCCACATTTTTTCCTATTTCGTATGTTCTAGTACATTTTTTCCCTCAAGTACTTACTTTGCAAAGGAGGTTTTCTCTGGCTTCAATTTCACATTTGTCCTGCTTTGCGAGTTTTTTTTACATTGATTCCACCAAAAGTGTAAAAATAGTTTAATCGTAGTTACTGTTTGACCATTCTAGTATATTCTGGAATCGACAGAATTCCGTCCCAGCATCTTTTCATTTGGCAATTTTGTGTCATTTTCTTAACAGGTGGCCTGTTTGGAAGAGTAGTGGATTAGGAGGGTTGGGAATCCAACCCAAGACCACGTACTTGGGTGCACTTTAAACCTTCCATGGCCTCAAAAGCCCTTGTGTTGTGAATATTTGGTAAGTGGAGCTCAGGTATTTGACCTCATCATCTGACTGTGGTTTTAAAATGATGAGGTGTTGTCCTCAAAGCTTTCCATTCAAGGTTGATCCCAGATCATTGCCAATAGCCCATTGTGCTGTTTCATTGTGACATTAATTCAACTACATACTTGCTTTAATGGGTTTTGTTCAAATTAAATAGAATTCTCCAAAATTCAATACTTAAAATATTTTTACATGAAATTATAAAAGAATAATACGTTTATATATGACTATATCTATATATGTGATATAAAACACATGTGGTACAGAAATCAGCGTTACCTGTATAATGACAAATGGAAACAAACCTATGTAAGAAATATAAAATCAATTGCTGCAAGATTAACTAGCCAATTTTGCCTCAAAGTTTAAATATGATTAATTTGAGATAGGAGCTGCACAATAGCTATGTTCCGTTAGAACTGCAAGGAAGGGAGTCTTGCTGTTCTAACGAACTTTTTTTTTGGTTCTGACAGAAGTCAATGAGAAATCTGGAAGATAGAAATTGGCACAGAAATATTTATTTCAACAGTAAAAATCATCACTCCCCCGATACAGATAATGTAATTAAAAAATTAAAAAAGAGGAAACTTGCTTGATCGAAATTTCTGCATGGTAATGCTTGACGACCTCTCCCCCCCCCGGACTCACTCACCGTAATGCTTAGTATAGTGCTTGCCTTGCTTTTTCATTGGGGCCTCCTCTCATGATAATTGGAACTAAACTATTTACAAGCAATTGAGTGGCCAGTGTTCTAGCTCTCTAGAGTACAGTAGATCCTGGGTTCAAATTAAGGTTTCAAGGCTCTGAATAATATGGAATCCATAAGCAAATTCTGGTCTATTAAGCTTTCCTCATGTTTGTAAGACAGGATCAGTGACTACACCTTTTCTGTGCTTTGTTCAAAATTTAGTTGTATGCTAAAACGTACTTACTTCTGTATTCTTACTATAAAGCTTTAAATTTTTTTTTACTGAGTTTATAATTGTTTTTAACCATTAATCTTTATCCATAGTATCATTCTATGTATATGTAGGTATTTTTAAAGGCTTCGTTTCGAAACTTTTGGTTTTAAAATAGACTTGATCGTGATCTGTTACTTTTAAATACTAGGAATTATTGCATTTTGTTTTTTAAATCTAATCAATTTCACATAAAGATTGGTTAAAAGTAGTATTTTATTCATCAGGATTTAATATGGTTTGATTTCTTAACTTAAAAGTGACAAATTACACAGTTTAACACAAATCTCGGGTTTGTAGAATAGCACTTTTTTCTTAGTAAATCAGTCACGCTGATCACAAATATAACATTAGTTTTTTACTATCACCCACACTTTTTTCACAAAACAAAAAAGAAGGGTGTGCCTCTTCATAAAATTAATGGGTAATATCGGGCTCGCATCGGAAGGGTTGTGGGTTCTGTCCTCAGCGGAACCTGCAATTCTGGTGGTTGCGAGATCGGCGCTTGGACCTGGCTAAAGACCGTCGTGTTCGCTAATGGTGGCTGGGGCACGTTAAATAGGTCGTGGTCACAAAGTCCCCCTTGTTCACATACCAATCAATACCTCTGGGGGTACATGATCAAGGGGGTTATCGGCCTCTGATTGGGATCTAAATTATGATATGTGTGAGTGAATGGATGTGTGGAAGGGACCTTCCTGTAAAACGGACGTGTCATGCATGAAGAAGTCCAAACCTCCGAGGCAATGGCACCCCCAATCGGGCCATATATGGCCCGCACGACAACAACAAAAATGTGTAGTATTTATTAAATAAAATACATTCTTAATAAAAACAAAAATTAATTTCTGAGCAAAATGACATTAATAAATGTAAAATACAATACTGCACTAAAGGATGTGAAATATAATTATAGAGGGCGCCACTTTATGTGTTGATATTATAGGAAAATAATCCCGTCGGTTCCCATGCAACGCGCGGATGTATACATTGTAGGTGACGCGCCGCATCACATTGTAACTAATCAGACGTCGAATGGAAGCCGTGTAAGCAAGATCTTCGCGCTTTAACTAACTGAGCTATGACGAGCTCTTTGAATGTCAATCGACGCTGACGCTTTTTTCCCTTTTATTGTAACTCTTATTGTTTTGTCCCATGTCCCTTTTAAATAATAAAGTATCCTTGTCTTAATTTGCAGTTGTCTGTTTGATCCCATAATATTGCCTGAGAAGGCGCAATTTTCTTCCCGAGCATTTGTCGTGAGAACGTACGTTTATTTTGTTCGTTTATTGGTATCTTACGTTTGTTTTGTCAGTTTCTTATAGCAATATGGCATCAAGAGGTTGTATAAATAACCCAAACTCATTTTGTTACATCTGTGGTGGATCAAAACCACAGACGTTGTCAAAAAAAGGCAACGGAACATAACCGATTTCGTTAAAAATGCATATTATGCTTACTTCGGTATGAAACTTGGTGACCAGGAAGAGAAATGGACCTCACATATAGTTTGTCACACATGGGTTGAACATTTACGGAAATGGACTCAAGGTAAAATAAAATCTCTTCCTTTTGCTATTCCAATGGTATGGCAAGAGCCAGTTAATCATGAGGATTGCTATTTTTGTTTAACAAAAAAAAAAAAGGCTACAATAGCAAAAACAAAGCAAATGTTTTGTTCCCAGAAATTATTTCAGCTATTAGACCTGTACCGTACGGTCCAGATTTACTTGTGCCTCTACCTCCAACATCTCTTGATTTATCATCTGATTCTCAAGAATTGAGTAGTGATGAAACCAAAATCCTATACACAAACCAAGCAACTGATGTTGAACCGCAAAAATTCACGCAAAGTGAGTTAAACGATTTAAATTTTTCGAAACAAAGTGCTCATTTTAGGATCTTGACTTAAGAATGAAAAAGTACTTGCTTCAGGAACAACATTTTCTTGGTATAGAAATCGAGAAAAATAATTTACCAAGTATTTTTCCCAAGAAAACTCACTTGTATACTGTACAGATATTCCTGGACTTATGACTCATTTATTTTCCTCCCCTGATCATGATCAATCTCAGTGGAGACTAGTCATTGATTCTAATAAGAAAAGTTTAAAAGGTGTCTTACTTAATAATGCAAATATTTTACCTTCAATTCCTGTAGCTCATTCAGTAATTTTTAAAGAATCATATGAAAACCTTGATTTTCTCCTCAATAAAATAAAATATCAAGAATTTAAATGGCAAATCTGTGGGGATTTTAAAATTTTATCAATGTTATTAAGCCAGCAAGGTGACTATACCAAAATGCCCTGTTTCTTATGCGAGTGGAATAGCCGAGCTAAACACCAACACTGGATTAGGAAAGAATGGTCTGCAAGAAAAGATTCAAATACAGGATCAAAAAATGTGATTCGGTAGAACTTAGTTGATCCAAAAAAGAGTCCTCTTGCCTCCCCTGCACATTAAATTAGGTTCAATGAAACAATTCGTAAAAGTCTTAGATAAAACAGGAGATTCTTTAAGATATTTAAATGAAGGTTTTCCACATTTAAACGAAGGTAAAATCAAAGAGGGTGTGTTCGTCGGCCCAGATATAAGACGATTAATGGAGGACGAAAAATTTGAGGAAAAAATGAAATCAGTCGAGAAAGATGCATGGGTTAGTTTCAAAGACGTTACTCAGAAACTTTTAGGAAATTACAAAGTTCCAAACTACGCAACGATCGTTGAAAAAATACTTCAAAACTTTCAAAAACTAGGTTGTAACATGAGTTTAAAAATACCTTTTCTTTACTCCTATCTTGAATATTTTCCTGAAAATCTTGGTGAAATGAGTGAAGAACAAAGTGAGAGATTTCACCAGGACATAAAATGCATGGAAAAACGCTATCAAGGTCACTGGAATGTCAATATGCTGGCAGATTACTGCTAGGATCTAAAAAGACACACTAAATGAGCTTCAAAATCTAAATGACACAAGCGTTCTTTTGATGATAAAGAAAAGTAATTTTAATGTAGATATTAGAATATAATTCCTTATAAAACATGCACACACTTTTTTTTGTATATATTATTTTATTTATTTATCTGATTTTTTTTGTACATTATACATAAAAATGGATAAAAACCCCAGACAAAAAGTTAAATTTTGTAGGCCTGTGTTATTATTAAAATTTTATTTTGTGTTTAAAATAAATTGTTTAAGGTGTACGTATGCACACACACTAAGAGATTTATTTTTAATTTTTACATTAAAAATCCAGTTTTTTTACCATAGGTAATTGATGTATTCTTAAAATCATTTCAGGGAGAACAAATCAGATAGTGCAAATAATTAATAATCTAATTAAGATATAAATAGCAAATTAGCATGTGTTTTGAAAGGTGATACCTCAAATTCTAATTTGTAAATAATTCCTAACATTATTATTTGCCATATTTTGAACCTCCATGAAGTTGCTAGAAGAAATAATTATTCTTTTAATCAAGGAAGCATAATTTTTTTTTTTTGAATTTCAACATTTAAAAATCAATAAAAATTCATTTTTTGACTAAATACTCTCATTGAATTCAAAACATCCACTGTATTATATAGATCATAAAAATGCAAAAATAATTGTAATAGGTGAATTCATTGTGGAATTATCATGTTTTAAACAAAGCATCCAAATGCAAAAACGCAGTTCTTCAGAAATCAAAGTTTAAAGTTCAGGAAACAAATCTTTTCATGGTGACAGTACCTAACGAAATCCTTGTAATTAAAAAACTATTTCGAATATTTACAAGATCTTGGTATCGTTTGAAAGCTAAGAAAGTGAATAATATTTTGAATTAATAAAAATTATATTGATATTCTAGCCGATTTTCGGGATTTCTAGAGTATATGTTACCGCTAAAGTGAAGTAATCAATTTTTCTACAGATTATTTAGGCAATATTCAGATTAACTAGGGTGATCCGTTAAAGTGCCGAAAATTGTTTCCATTTGTCAAATTTTGTAGGTAATCTGCAAATTACTTAGATAATCTGCACATTACCTACAAGGCACTTGTTAAAGTGAAAATAAGATCTTTGCTGGAACAACAGGAACGTACAGTCAACTCATCATACTTTGAATTATTCGATAATCTCGAAATGATTCTTTGTTCTTGGGAACGTTTATTCGCTTTACAACTTCAATTATGGAATCATACTTTCGTTTTGTCATTAAAACACTATTATGTTTTAAATCTTCGCTAAAGAGGTTTGATAAGAATCTTTGCTTCATTTTAGTCACCACTTCGGTGCTTTCTTGCATATTAGGAGTTAAATTTATCTGCTTTAAAAAAAAATCACGACACAAATTCATGCGCTAACAGTCAGAAACGAATTTGAAAACAGAATTAGCTAGGCTACGCACTGGCAGCGATGCAAATTTTGAGAAATAAAAACAACCGGCGAATACAAGACTCTGGCTAAACCAAACTAATACTAAAAGTGGAGGGAAAGGGGGAGGGTGTCGGGAAAGGAAAGGAGAGAAACAAACTTTTGAACTTTAACGATACGGAAACCGTTAATACAAATACAAATACAAATATTGACGACCAGCTACAGGCTCAAGCCCAACAAGGCTGGCCCTTTGTTTATGAATTCCCCAATTCCCACTGACTATCCAATTGTATCTTAAATTCGTACACTCCCTTTGAATTAACTTTATTTTATGGCAACGCGTTCCATTTGTCTATTACTCTATTAAAGTAATAGTTTTTCCTTAAATCCCGATTAAAATGTGTCTTATTCAATTTATACCCATGGCCCCCTTGTTCTGTTATCCCTATTGAAATTTAAGCCCTCTGTGTCCCCTTGTTTTACCAACTTGAAAAGCTGAATCAAATCCCCCCTCCTTCTTCTTTTTTCCAATGTATACATGTTTAGGTTACTTAAACGTTCATTATAGTCGAGATTTGCTAGCCCCTTTATTATTTTTGTAGCTCTGTGCTGAACCCTTTCAATTGATTCTATGTCCTTTCTCATATATGGAGCCCAGAATTGTACAGTATATTCTAGATGTGGTCTTACTAAGCCCTTATATAACGGCAAGATTATATTCTTATCCCTTGAAGTTACAGTCTTTTTAATATACCACGATAACCTATTAGCCTTTTTACCCGCAGCTGAACATTGGTGACCCATTTTAAAATCCCTGTGAATTATCACCCCAAGATCCTTGACTATTTCTCCCTCCTTTACCTTTACTCCCTGCAAACAGTACTCGGCTCCACTGTTCCTGTAACCCATATGCAGAACTTTACATTTCCCTATATTAAATGACATACCCCATTTTACAGCCCATTCGGATATCTTATCAAAATCCCCTTGTAAATTCATCTATCTGTAACTTGGTATCCACTGTCCCCCATATTTTTAAGTCATCTGCAAATATACTGATTCTATTCTTAATCCCCTAACCTATATCATCTATGAAAATTATAAATAAAATTGGTCCCAAAACTAATCTGTGTTGACTGACTGTTAATGTGCACATTACCTAAGTTAAATGCGAAAAACTCTTGATTCCGCACGTTAACTGAGAAAATCCATTAATCTGCAGATCAGCTACGTAATGTGCTTATTAACGGCTTTCGAGCTCTAGTGGTTTATGCTTATTGAAGATATAGAAATTTGAATGTTTCAGTTGGAAAAGCCATGGATTTTAAAATGGGTAAAACCTGTATAGTGTGTTCTCTAAACATTGATTTGGAGGTTCGTTTTTTAGAAAGTACTTCTCTGTAATATCATCAGGATATAACTAAAAGAAATGCAACTGTGCTTTGGTAATTTTTTTATTGTTTTTACAGAAAGCTGATATTGAAATGCTCATGACTAAATTGGACAAAAGTGAATTCGTTGCGGTCATAACAGATGTGCAAGAAAACCTTGAAAGATTGTCTACCACGGTGAAAATAAATGTAGGTTTATTTTATGTACCACTACACACTTCATATTTGAAGTTCCATCAGCTTTTATTTACTAATCAACATTGAATTAATGAAATAGATACAAGTATATATAGATATATCTATAGATAATATTTTCGAAACAATTTTCCTTCCATTATACACTAACAAGTTTCTGAAATTAAAATTGGAATTTGTTTCTACAAGTATGTATAGTATTGTAGAAAAAGTTTAATAAAATTATACATTCGTCAAAGTTGACTACTAGCCTAGTCAGCTTGTAATTTTTATAGACCACAATGCCAGCTCAATTTAAATATAAAATCCTCAATGTATGTCCAAGTTTCAGTTTTGATGCAAGGGACGTAGAATTTGTATAAAGCCTATGTTTTCAAAAAGTAGTTTATATTTTTGTTAGTGTCATATTTTTGTATAATTTGGTTCCCTAAGAATGGTAAAAAGCGTGAGAGATCTGCTCTTGGCAATTAGCCAAGAATTTCTCTGAACCAAATTTACCTTGAACCAATTGTGCATTCTACACAGGATACCTGATAACAGACGACACAGCCCCCTCAAATAAGAGGAGTTAAAAGTTCGTTTTTTCATATCTACTAATGTTGATGAAGGTACATTGGCATACATCGAATGAAACGAAGTGGATGGTTTTAAGAATTATGTGGTGGATCATGTATAAATAGATGCAACGGAACTTAACTGCGCAAAGAGTTAATTGTGGAAAATGTTACAAATGTTGATAAGGCTTTTTTTACAGACATAAACTGTGCATTTTTTTAAGACAAATAAGATTGACTTTTCAGAACAATCTACATAAAAATGTATAAGGTCAATGAAATCACTTTATCCTCGTATTGTACAGGAGGAAGAAATGACAGAAGGCTTTATAAATGTACGCCACGAGCTCAGTTTCAAGATGTACACAGAAGATTTTATAATAGGAACTGAGCCTATCCGGAACCGCATCAAAGCTATTTTGTATGAGCAAAAGAAAATTAAGGAGCTCATTTTGACTAATTTATTCCCAGATGCACCTGGAGTCACTAAGTGAGTTTTGGTTTGGATGCAAGAGCATGATTGTTTGCTATAACTTGCATGTTAATAAATCGAATAAATAGCGTTTGAACATTTATTAAAAGTACTTTATAGTGCTTATTTTCGATTTTGGAAAATAAGGGACACGAAAACCGCTAATTTTTTAAGCTCTATACTGCTTATTTTTGAGTCAAGATTCCACTCGAATACACTTTTTCATCAAAACCGCTGGCAAGCCTTTCTGGACTTAATTACTAATTGAACTAGCTGGCCTGTGGTTCAGCTTCAGTCTACGTTTATTAGCGGTGACAACGGCTTTGGCGCTTTTTTTACGCACTTCTAGTAGCGAGTTATGGCAACCCATCTGTATAACGGTTATTAAGTTATGGCAACGTTGGTAAGCTAAAAGTTAAAATTTTAATTTTGCATATTCTAGAAAATTCTTTCGAAATCCGTTAAACTGACGTTTGATTTCATTGATTCATTTGAAACAATTATTTCCTTAGTGACTTTAAAAGTGCGCCAAAAAAAAAAAAAAAAAAAAAAACGCCAAGGCCGTTACCACCACTATAAACGTAGACTGAAGCTGTACCGGGCCTGTTTTTCCGTTTTATATATTTTTTATATCAAGACCTTTCTAAAAAGTGTTATCATGCTTCCGTTTGAATTAAATCAGTGAAGGCAGACACAACACGAGTCCCGTTTTTTAAATTTAAGAAACGAACAAAAACCGCATTCATTGGCTCTTGGTTTTTGCACCCATTGTTTCATTTCCCTATCAATACTCATCGGAGCCAAGGACTAAAGGGATTTCTTCAAATAACCAACCCATATACGCACTCCTATCAGTTTACACAGTTTTTTTTTTGTATGATAGCTGAGAGACTGCCTCGGATGAATGCAGTCTGACTGGGTGAAATAGTACTGGCTGGGTTATTTTCATGGAATGGAAGGTTCCTAAAATAGAAAGTTAATAGAAAACCTTTGACTAATTAATCCAAGGGCTCAACGGTCAGTTGTAAAACCATTGAATTAATAAGTGTGGTTTTGGGACAAATTCTCAGGGTTGAATTTTAATTTTAAACTTTGTATGGCTATTTTTATTATGTATCGGATTACTGCTTTCCAAAAATGTATTAAAAAGTGGGCATGATGCATTAACAGACTTTACTTTCAGGTGCTTTTCTTGCAACCGTGCAGCAAATTTAATGGGACCGTAAGTATTTTTTCAACACTTGATGATTTTATGATATTTGATAATAAATTGAGAATGCCACTTTGAATGAAGATTTTGACGGTTAAATGGGGAATTGAAGCCGACTTCAGTCTACTAACTGCTTTCGTCTACACTTTAACCTTCTTCACTTACACCATTTGTTTCTGCTCTATTTGATTTCTCTTCTTCAAATACATGGTGTTCATTGTCTTTAGTAAATAGTGGTCACTCTCCCCTGTGTGTGGTACCCTATCTCTACAGATCCCGCTGCGTTCTCACTTTTACCCATTTCACTACACATGACATTGTCTTGTGTTCACGGTGCAAATGGACCGAATAAGACCACAAAACGCCAAAGCAACCAAAGCGCTCGCAAATTTTGAGTACAATTTGCTGATTATGGGATTTATTCTTAACAACATTAAACTGGTAAAAAGACGCGCTAGTTGTTGTTGTTGTTGCACGCCCCCATTGGCCAGCAGTGCTAGACCAGGTCCATGACGTTATACACCCTCAAAAAATCCAACACCGTCAATGGATCCTCAGTCAAGTCCTGTTTGGAGAGCCCCAGGCACGAGAGGATGTGATGAGGTGAAGCCTGCTCAGTGGAACAGTTTGTACAAATCTCAAAGATCTTGGATCCTTCGGAAAATTTCATTGATTTAAGGTGACCACTTCGAAAGCGGGCAAGAATAGTTTGGTCCTGCCTATTGAAACCTTGAGCCAGGGAGCCTCCAGGTCGTGAACAGTGATACCATGTGTGCTCTGGCGGGACATTCCAAGTGGTCTTATTCTTGTGTTTTATTTTTGAGAAGATTTTGAGAGATTTTGAGAGACGCGCTAGTTCATCTATACAATCATAAAAGGAAGTGTATGTGTGTATGTAACTCTGCAGTGCCCTGACGAATCTATGGCACTTACAATAATGACAATTGGCACATAGGTAGTCCTAATTTTTTGAGATTTTTGGGTCCAACCCAAATGTTAAAATTAAACTAGAACATTTTAAAATTAATTTATCAGTTTCCCCCTTGCGCTCATTCTTTCGCGGAGCTGACGTCACTGCTCCTCGATTGAAGAAAACAAAGGATTCTGCGTTTTTCGTCCTAATGCTTTTGGAACCATGCAAAGTTATGACGTCACGTTTTGAGAGAGGTAATTTTTTGTAATTTTTAATTAACGTCGTACTAGAGCAACACAACGGGCTATTGACGACGGTCCGGGATCAATCCCTTATGAGAAAGATCCGAGGACGACACCGCGTACTTTTATTTTCGTTTTGATTTCTTTTTTAAAGAATAGCCTTAAAAATATTTTTTCTTTTTAATGTTTTCAGTATCAGTGAGGAAACGAAAAGAACTGTCACGATCAACGACGAGCTGGCCTGCTAGACAATAATAAACATAATACATTTGATTGAGTACACACACAATCTGATTTGTATTCTTGATCTCAAGTATCAAGTATTTCTGAATTGCTCTTCTTCTAATAGGCGTACACACTAAGAAGGATTTAGTGACACAGAAGACAAATAAACCAAGAGTAAATAATAGATGAATTGAATCTGCACCTCGTACATTGCATTGGTCAACCGCATAGTGGACAAACCCAATGAGACACAGAACATAATCGCTATAATACCTATACATTTTCTACTAATGTATGAGCAACTGAATGCAAAATAATCCATTGTAGTGTCTAACTGTATCCACTAATACAGATGTATGTGTGCATTTTTATACCAAACCTTTTGATGGTTACCTTCATGCAGGTGGAACAGTACAGTGTCATGTAGGAGATGTCTGGACTTATAGTTCTACTTGTATTCTACACTGTCTTTACGACTTCTTCTTTATCTTGAGACCTGGGTGTTAATCTTTCGAGTTGAAATGGTTTCCCTGCTTTTCTTTTATAGTTCACATGTTGCATGAGCATCCTCGCTGATCACATGTGTAGAAAACACTATGTTTCAGTCCCAGGTTCCTCCCTGATGATGCTCTGACCCAACTACACCACACCTTTCAACTACTACTCCTCGGTATGACGTGCGTAGCACGGAGCGCATAAAACGGCCTTAACCACCTCCTGTGGGATGAATGGTGTTTGACTTAACATTGGCTGAATGCGCCGAGCTGTTAACATTTAGGTAAACTAGGCAAAGTAACACTACTGTCGCAGAGTCAATCTCCTGCGTCGGCGAATTCTCCGCCCCCTGCTCGCCTCCGTTCAACGACGTCACAGCGAGTTTCATCAAGGCCGTTTGACGTTTGATCTCCGCGAGGAACACTTTGCACACTTTCTCGAAATTATACTGTTCATAGCATCAAATTTATTTATGAACTAATTAAAAATAATAATTGTACCGTAAGAAAGAGTACATACTAAGGTTTCCTGTGATGTTTTCAAATTTAAAAACTAATAGTAATAAGCTATAGATACGACAGTTTTAACAAAAAAGTTACGTAAATGTCCCGAATTTCAAGGATAATATCATTAACCAAATCGAAATTTCTAAAAAGCTCGGCGTGGTGCAAAAATTTAAGTTTAGAGGTACTCTAAAAAAAACCGACTGAAGACTGAAAATTTGTACATCTTTTGCTCACTCGCATTAGAAATTTCGCTTTTTTTTTCGACTTCAACCCTCAATGCACCCTAACCTAATAGCCGCATCGGAAAAAAAGTCCTTTTCATCTTTTCCCTGTACCGTTTTGAACAAACCATGTTAATTTCGTAATTTTCTGATCCGTACTTTCTCTGGAAACCGTCTAAGGATCGAGCGAAAAAAGCGAGTTTTCAATCCAACGGCGGCATTAACTTTTTTTTATATGAGTAATAGATGAAGTGACTTAATTCCGAATGATTTTTTTAGTAATATTGAAGGTTTATCAATGAGAGTCGGAGCAGTTTTGATTCTTTGAAGAAGATTTGTAATATTAAAGTTAGAGAAGATAGTTGAGATTTCTCCGAGAAGCTTTCTCGGAGGTCTGGTTTGGTTTGATCCTTGATTTTGATTGGTTGATGGGCTTGGAGTAAGTACGGTAGAGGGATTTTGGGTATTTATTCTTGAGAGGTGTGCTTTCGCGTAAGACACACCCTCACGGGTTTGTTGGAAAAGTCGAGCACGATTTTGGGTTTGAGGGAGTTTGGGAAAGCTTTTGCAACTTTTCCATGAAGCTACATGTCCGTGTTTCTTACAATTAATGCAGAGGGGGATTGTCTTGCTTCGGTTGTTAGCAAGTACTCGTCCTGTTATTACATTTGAGACATCGGGTTTTAAGTTTGCGGTACCATGTCCGAAGTGGTTACAGCTGTAACAGTGTGTCGGTCTATCGGTACCTTTGAAGTGCCCAACAGTAACGCTTAAATACATAATGTTAGTTGGCTTGTAGATTTTGTTCCATTTGTTCGTTTTAATAAGGGTCATAAGAAAGTTTGGGACTTTGGTTTTGAACAGAGTCAGTTGGGCGACCCGTTCAACAACAAAACCCTTATCTTCAAGTCCCATTTTGAGATCGTCTTTGGAGGTGTCCCGAGGAGACCTTTAATGACAACTTTGGCTGGTCTTAGATTGCGTGGGGTAATTTCAAAGAATTCCATTTCCTTATCGATGAGCTATTTCGTGATGGAGTTGGGTATTCGTTCACGTTATTAATGTGAATTTAAACCAATTCACCTGACATCTTGCAAGAGGGGGTTATTTCTAGATGATTTTCAAGATCTTTAAAAAGGATGGTGTGATTAAGTTTAGTGCGCACATGAATGGGTGACATTTTTGGTTCAGGGATTTTTTCATCTGGGATTCCCACGAGTGCATCGATGTTGTTTGAAGTGACGATTTCATGTTCGAGAGTAGGTGGTTTAGTTTCAGCCATCAGTCTTTTATGTGATGTATGAAAGCAAGTTTCATCGTTACTGTTTTGTTTTTTCGTGTGCTTGGTACAGTGCTCAGGGCAGTCAAGCAAAGAAAAAATTTACCATTGACCTTCCATTTTTTAGAGTTGTTCCCTCCTTATTGATCTGAGGTTTTTTTCTGGAGTTTGTTCCTCTTGAAGGCGCGCGGATTGTGTTTTGTTGTTGGCGACTTTGATGGCGAAGTCCGTTTATTTTTTAGCGCTGTCGAGGTCCTCTTGGATCTTTTCCTTCTTCAGGCAGATGTCTTCCGGCGTGAGCGCTTGGGTGATAGCTTTTAATTCTTCTCTTTCTTTAATGGATAATTCATCCGAGTCAGGTGTTCAATCCTCCACGGGCGAGGTCCTGTCGGTAGCGAGATTTTTGATTTTTTCCTTTGTTTTGGGTCTTGAAAGAGACCGTTTTCGATTTCGATAGTTCGAATCGGTAGAGCCAAGTAAGTAAACGTCTGTTCCGTATCAGATACGTGATGAGAATGTGCATGGTATCTTTACAACTAAAAATTTCCTTTTCTTATATATATATATATATATATATATATATATATATATATATATATATATATATATATATATATATATATATATATATATATATATATTGACATACAAGCTAACATAAAAACACTTTGAACATTAATGACTCCTTATCTCAGTCATGGTAAAGAGTTTAAACGCAACAAACAATTAAAATAAAGGTTATTTATTAAGTTAACTTAAAGCACAATAAGTGATTATCATAATAGAATTATCAATGAGCATCAATACCACATAATAGAATTATCAATGAGCATTAATGCCACATAATAGAATTATCAATGAGCATTAATACCACATAATAACATTATCAATGAGCATGAATTCCACATAATAAAAAAATTGTGTAATGAAAAACAATAATAATAATAATAAATACTTCAAACTATAATATATTAACTTGTGTGACCAGTACGGACTTCAGAATATCAAGGACCCAGGGGCTTACACTAATCTCTTCATTTAACTACTGTTTCATTTAACTACTTCACTAACAAGTTTTTAAAATACATGAAAGTACAACATTTGTAGTAAATCATAACATGATCATCACTGTAATTTAATTAATACTGAAAGACCTTCTTAGTTCTATTTCCTCATAATAAACAAAAAAATTTCACACATTCTTTTGATATTATTTCTACATAGTAAATAACCCTGAATATTATCTGCGACTATTTATTTCTAATATACATTTCACTTCCTTCAATATTAAGTACAAATAAACAAATCTACTCATCCTTGTTATTCTTCATTCACTTTTCAACTTACAAATACAAAATACAATTGAACAAATTAATTCTCCTGCGTGATCACACCTTTATTTCTATAGCTCCATCTCAGGATACTTACGAGATAAAATACACAATATACAGTAATTTTTCAACAAAATCTCATTAATTTATCTTGGTGCATGAATCCGGATGAATATATCTTTACTTAATTCCAATTAATTTATCAGAGTAATGTTTTCTCGTGATAATAATTGTATGTTTAAGCTGTTAATAGAAAAATATGAACCTTTATATGTGAAAGAGTAAAACAACTCTCCTTCAATATCCAATTTCATACAAAAAAAATTATAAAAACAAACAAACAAGTTTAACATTTATCACAGACATCATGCTGCCAAAGTTCCATTCTAATTCGTCCAATATCAAAATTTTTTTTTTTGAAAAATATGTGCTGGAAGGAGAGTAACAGAGATTCCAGTTCTGTGTTTTGGTCAATTTCTGCAAATTCAGGCAAATTTTCCTGCATAGCGAAATGACTTTTTATAAAATTTTCAGTCAAGGGGTCTTGGTCAAGAAATCCTCACTTGCTGTAATTGTTGTAGAAGCTCAACATCTCCAGCGCTTCCTTCTGACACATAAACATTATCAATGCACTTAATAATCTTACTATAATGTTTATTATGATTCTTATTATAAAAATATCTCGTTTCTATCGCATCATAATTCTCACTATCTGTAACATCATTATAACTTTATTTTTATTTTCTTAATTTCTCCTATTTTGACACTTACCTCTATGATTTTGATTCCATCTAATAGTCCACTGGTTTACCGCATCCCCTGCAACTGTTCACCCCCCCCCTCCCCATTTCACTATATTTTAAAGCCCTGACAAAAGACTCGCTTGTTACTGTCACATTGCTGCCTATGTCAATGAGTTCCAGTATGCCTTGTCCAGTATCTGGAAAAACATCACGGTCAAAAGAAATAAGTTTCCTGTACAGTGCATACTGGTGGCGGGGCCCTACACGAAATCACTTTATGCAGTCTCGTGCAAAGTGACCCTGCAGAGCACAGTTGTAGCAAGCCGCTGTGGGTCTATCTCGTGGTGGTGGTAGCACTCCATGGGTTTGGCTAGGTAGACGAGGAACCCATGGTCTTGGTCTCCAAGGTAGAAGAGGCACACTTGGTGGTCTCATTCGTACGAGTGATGGGCCCTGGTGCTGTTGTGGTTTCCATGGTTGCGATAATCCAGCCCTTGGTGGGAAGGCAGGGGTCGGTCGTCTCCAAGGTGAGGTTGTTCCGCTGAGGGACTTGAACTCCAAGAACCTGGACATTGGCTCTTTCCGCCGGCGACCTTTGCGTCCATGTCGATAAACTTTCCGAAGCGAGACGAAGCATTTTTTCTCCCTTGCTTTTTCTTTTACCATTCATTTAGTTCATCACGGCAGCGAGGCAAAAATTTTTTCTTCGTCAGCTGTTTTGGATAACGCACCCACTCTTCTATCAATCGTAAAGAGAAACAATAAACAAATCCTCTTTCGCCTTAACCGCGGCAGAAAAATACAAGCTGCCGCCATTGTTGGTCACTTTCATCGTGCTCAGTTTCTTTTAAAAACTTCAAATTAGCAACGTGCCGTCTGGTTTCGCGACAGGAATTAAATCCTGTCGACTTGTGACAACTTTCTTACAAGTCTCACTACTTATTTACTCATAAAATACGAGCAGCACAGAGAGCAATGAAAAAGACGTCTTTATTAGACAACAGTCATGATTCGAGTAGAGATGGGCGATCCGCTCAGGAGCTGACTCAAAGAGTTAGCTCTCTTGACGGAGTGAGCGAGCGCTGATTCGTCAAAAAAGAGCTATAGCTCTTTTTTAACCAATCAGGGCTGAAGAGCGGTGACTCTTTTTTAACCAATCAGCGCTTCCACTCTCGAAGAGTCATTTCCGCATGCGATCACCAGCTCAGTGATTCTTTTTGGGAGTTGATTCTTTGGGAGTCGATTCTTTGGGAGTTGATTCTTTTCGAGTTTGGCTCTTTCGAAGAATCATTTCCGCATTCGATCGTTTGCGCTCACTGATTCTTTTGGGAGTTGATTCTTTTAAGGAGTTAACTCTTTGGCTCTTTTCGATAACTATCGCTCTCGAAGAGTCAATTCCGCATTCGTTCTTTTGCGCTCCCTAGCTTTTTGTTAATTTTTTGAAGTTTCAAATTTTTAAATATCTATGTATTATCATAAATGTTATTTTTTTAAATTTAATTCAATTTTAGATTGAAAGGGTGTTTTTACGGCTTAAGTCATATCACGCCTTTTAGCACTAATTAAAACTAGTCTTAAGGTTGTTATTAAAACATATTCTAACAGTTATTATGTTATTCACTTAACATTAATATAATAATTATAATAAAACCTTGACTTCTCGGGAGTGATATCATTTTAATAAAGCTACACAAAATTAAATTAAACGTAACTCGTTTTTATTGCATTGCCTTCACAAAACAAGGCATTTTGAAAATATTTTATTAAAAGACAGGGAGGGGACTTGGATTTTGAAAATCTTTGGGACAACGAGTATTCGAGGGTATTATTTACCTATATCTTAAAATAAATAGTTAAAAATCTTAAGTACTTCAATAAATTATTAATATTTTTATTATATGATTTTAAAATATCATTTAAATTATTAGGAAGTCTCATTTGGTAACTAAGTGGTTTTAGAAAGAAATCTTAATGTATCCAAACACGTCCAAGACACTTTTTTTAAATGTGGTATAGAAACGTTTTAATGATATTTTTATGTTTTGTGTTTTAAACAATAGCAATGGGCTATAAATATTAAAAGTATATATTAATAATTTTGTAAAAATATGATAATTATGTATGAAATTTTAAAGAAATGTGTCAAAAACTTCAAATGTGCTACATGAAAATCTATTCAACCAATTTGAAAAATGATGCTACCAAAATAAACTACATGCATATTTCTAGGGAATGAACTAGAATAAAAGGATATTTAAATAAACAACAATTTTACAAATGATTGAAAAATGAATAGAAGATTTTTTATAGTTTTACAGTCCTACTTCTTAAATAAATAGTAATAATTTAGAAACTTTTGAACTCAGCATAATTATTCTAGTTCATTCACTTGACAACATTATAAATAACAAATTCTCAAAAGTTTACTAGAATCCAGTTATAAGTTTTTGTATTATAACATTTGAAGTGAGGAAATAATGCAAAAATATTAATTTAGAGTTCAAGGTAGTTTCAAGTGCATCGCTTGCTCCCTTGCGTTTGCTCTTTGTGTAAACAATTTTGTTCTTCCTTCTCTTTAAAAAAGTTCACTCCATTTCCAAAAGAGAAACCATTTAAATATTTGAAAAAACTTTCTAAAATTATATTTGCAAAAAAAAGTAAGGTTTAAATTTAGATTTTGCCATGTTTTTGGCCTTTTAATGGCCATTTCCAGTGTTTTCCATTCTTACTTCTTGTTTTCCCGCCTTGATTAAAATCTTAATACTTCTTCAAGTAATTAACAGAGAAAAAATAAATATGTTTTGGAAAGTCAAATAAATACTCTATCCAATAAAATCGAAAACTTTTTTAGAATTCTTGGTCAAAAATGAGATTTTTAACGTGTTCGGATATTTTAATTGCTACTTCTGTAATCTCAACGGGTTCATGACGGGAATTACAAAAGTAGAAGTGTCCTCAAAGTAATTTATTCTTTATGGACAATTTCAAAGTTATATGAATTGACATGGTTTTGGGCCATCTCATGCCTTAGCAATTAAATTTTACAGCTTAGCAGCCCTATGCTGCAATGCCTATCGTCCTCGGGCCCCGGCTCCCTCCTTTTGTTGATTTTAGAGGTAAACTGCGCAATTGCTGGATGAGTGAGTGTTTCAAGTGTTGTGTGCGTGGGTGTTTCAAGCACGCTTGGCGCCTCTTCGTCTGGACACATGCGCTCACGTGACAACGAGGGATGTTCGATGGCCCAAACATATTGTATACATTTCGATATGTTATATACATTATTATATATCTCAAAGGAGCGGTGAGTCATCAAAAAGAGCTAGCTCTTTTTAGTGAGTGAGCGGTTCCGATCCGATCCCTGAAAAGAGTCATTTTCCCCATCACTACTACAAGAGATGGCGCAACGAGTTACAAGTTGCGTATCAACAAATTAGTTATTCCTACATCAGCAATACTCAGACAGATTTCATTGCCTTATATGGTATCATTTGATGGGACATCTTATAGTAAATAGATGGGAGCAGATGGATCGCGGCGTGGGAAGATAAATTTAGCTTAGCCTGCAAAAATTAATTATTTCTAATGCAATGGGCTGCGAAACTGTAAAAGGCACGTGAAAAAAATACTCGGAGGCGAAGGCCAATGTCGAATATATATATATATATATATATATATCCACTAGCCAGTGACAGTTTTTTTTCGTGGTATCAGGTGTGACCCCTGATCGCTGACGCTCGCCAACCACCAGTGATTGCTACGTATTTCCATTTAGTTTGCTTCTCAAACCAACACCACCAACAGCGCCGTGATGGCCTCGAAGTGATAAGTAATAAATATATGCAAATGAACTAATTTGAAAATACTTTAGATTAAAATTTAAAAATCGGCTGGACACATTAAATCTTACTGATACTCAAAACATTAAAAAGTAAAAACAATAATTTTAAACTGAGTCCCACCTCCACCCGACATGCCGCCGGTTACAATTGAAAATTTATTTATTTGAAGAAAATCACATTTACGGTGTATGGATCGTGTGGAAAATTTTCCGCAGCTTTCAAAGCTGTAGAAATTTTCACTCTATCTTTAACGATCGTGAAAAAAGAAAACCTCAAATAATCTTTGACCGCGACAAGGTTGAAATAGCTAGCAAGAAAATAAAACTAATCAACAACGTAAATCAAAAGACGTGAGAATCGGAAATCCGTGTAGAAGAAAAAATGGGGACCTAAAACGCGCCTGTGATGACGTCCGCTCCGTCGTAAGTTCAAAGGCTTAAAACGCAAAGTCCTTTGCTTTCTTCCATCGAGGAGCCATGGCGTCACATCCCAAAGAGAAGAACCTAGGAAAAAACTAATAAATTACACTCATATCCAAAAATTAAGGATAATTCAGAATCACACGGAAATCGAACTCTAAAACGTAAAAATTTAAACTGTAGAATTATACCACACATCTTCAAGGATAATATCCAAATTACAGGAAGCCATCAGATGACGCCGATAGTACGTCACAATGACGATAGTGTAAAAGAGGTGTATATAAGGAATGGTAGCAAAGAAGTGAAATTGTTCACAAGCGTTCTGTAAGCCGTTCAGAGCCACAACCTAATAGTTATGACACAGAGGACGCATGTCGATGATTTTTTACGTGGTAGAATTATCGGCCGCCTGGAATGTGGGCGTACTCAGACGGAAGTTTCAGTGGAACTTGGAATCGCCCAAAGTGTCATCCCTAGGCTTTTGGCAACCATTCCAAAATGACGGAAATGTCAGTAGACGTTACAGCACAGGTCAACCCCGAGTTACAACGCCGAATGACGACCTGTATTTGGCAGTAATTGCAAAAGGAAGCAGACGAAGCACAGCACCCGACCTTTCTCGTCAGCTATCTTCAGCCACGGGTAGGACAGCTTCAAGGCAAATCGTTTATAGACGTTTAGGACATGTTGGTGTATATGCTGACAGGACTGTCAGATGTGTTCCAATCACGGAAACTCACTGTCGTCAGCGGTTAGCCTGGAGTAAAGAACATGCAATGTGGACATCGTCACAGTGGGCTTGCGTGATTTTTTCCTACTAGTCCAGGTTTAGCTGGCAGTCTGATTCACGGCGGACGTTCATATGGAGAACGTCAGGTACCCGCTACCACCAAGACAACATCATTGAACGACACCGTTACGGTGGTGCAGGATTGCTCGTTTGGGGCGGAATTATACTAGGCTCCAGAACACATCTACATGTTCAAATCGGAACCATGAGAGTTCAAATTTATCGGGACATCATTCTGGAACAACATCTACGTTTGTTTAGGGGTGCCATGGGCGCAGAATTTGTGTTTATGGATGACAACGCCCGTCCTCACCGTGCAAACATTGTAAACGAATGTCTTGAATCTGAGGATATCACCCGTATGGAATGGCCAGCATTCTCACCTGTCTTGAATCCGATAGAGCATGTGTGGTAAATGCTTGGCTGACGAGTTGCAGCCCGTCGACTACCTCCAACATGTGTACCGGAACTTCGGAGAGCATTGCTTGCTGAGTGGAGTGATATTCCCCAAGATCAGCTCGATAATTTGATCCTCAGCATGCCTAGGCGTTGTACGGACTATATTTCATCGTCTGTGCGACATACAATGTATAACCATCACACCAACCATGTCATGTTGTTTTTGTAAGGTCGATATTTTTTGTAATTGCTCCAGTGAGCAAAAATCGTAGTTTTTATGAATGGTATCATACATACACCATCTTTTTTGTTCCTTATCTTTCGTTTAATAAATGGGCTTTATAAATAAGTCACGTTTGTTTTGTTTCTGAAAGTTTATTTACTGGAGCTGGCAATATCCTTAATTTACGAACATGAGTGTAATTAATATGTGTATGAGTGTAATTAAGTGAGTAAACAATGTTCTAGATTCAATTTCAAAATTCGGGCTGGACACAAAAATCGCAAAATATTAGGACTACCTGGGTGCCAAATTTCATTATTACAAGTGCCATAGATTCGTCAGGACACTGCTTGTAGACACACAGAGAAACATTTCCTTTTATAATATGAGTGAAGAGATACACATATTTTTATAGCTTTATGTTTGTAACATAATACTTATTGGTGTAAGTTCTACTAAGTGCTTTTCCTTTTTGTTTGAAAATCAAGTTTACTTTTAATTATGTTTTCGCTAATTAGGGTTCCACTGAAAATAGTTTGCAGTTTAGATTAAAGTATAACAGACACAGGAATTGAACAGGTTTTTTTTTATTTACAGCAAATTCAAGGATTCTCCAGTCGCAAAATTTGTGGAAGAAACCTCTGGTGTGACTAAATCTAAACCTGGATTGCAAAAGTATGTTTTCAAGAATTTTGGACCTTTAGTCAGTAAAAATTTGAAGACAGTTTATTTCTTATCTATCTTTAAACCTTCTGGTCATAGAATATGAATAACACTTAAAATCTTTATAAGCATTGAAAAGTCACGAAAAAATGGCTTGCTTTTCCTCTTGAAAAGGTACTGAAGACTGACTCAAACTGATTCCCTACCTTTTATTAATACTGCAGCGCTGAAAAGTTTTCAATATTTTATTACCAGAATTGAAACCACCTATCTGTTTTTTATAAAGCATAATATTTTTATTGTGTCAGGGTAAAGTTTTAAATCGTTCATGTTAATTTTTCAAGAAGCTATTGCATTTACCAATGCATCAATTTATAGCTAAATGAACATTGTTATTGTTTGAAAGAATCCACAGAACCTTTCAGATGAATCCACTGGTTGCAGTGTGCAATATGTTCCTAAAGCTTAGAAGATTAATAGATATTTCATTTGCTTTGGAATGTTGTCAATTTTGAGTAACCGAAATAATTTTAACAGTTAGACAGCTTGTAATCATAATTTCAATTTAATGGTTAAAATTAATGCACGTTTTTTTTTGTTTTTGTTTTTAGGACGGTTTTGAAATCTTCGTCTAAAGAATCTTCTCAGCTGAAGTAAGTAGCAGTCTTGCTTAAACATATAAAATGTGTTGGAGGGGTCAAATGGTTATACTTGCAGAATACTAAGCAGTACCCTTGAATACTGGTACTCGGAAGGTTGGAAGATGTGAATATATGAATATTTAGCATTAAATAGTAATATATAAGATATAGATATTTATTTCCAACAAGATAGTTACATGCACAACGTATTTACAATTGCAATTATGATATTATGGCAGCATGACTGTAAGCCTTGTCATTGTTTGGGAGGCATGCTCGTGTAGGTCTTATGTGTGACAAATAGTCAAGAGGATAATTTTGTTAATCATGAACAATATCTCACCTGAGCTGGGAAATAAATGAACTCAGGTCTAACACCCACTTGAATTCGATTGGCTAATTTGATAATCATATGAGTGTTGCCATCCTTTGATTGGATCGAACTCAGAACGAAAAAATTTTCCCATTCCTTGCCTGACACGAGTTCTAGTATTCCTCTGAATCCTTTTCTTATTGTATTTGTGTAGTTCTCCGTAGCCTCACCAGATTTGGGTAGGGCCTATGGACACGGAAGCGGACTCCACGGGGTCCCCCTCTTGTATGGGAAAAGGAGACCGTTTGGAGAAAAAAGAGGACTTCCACGAAGGCCAGCGAGGAAGTCAGACGCGTTGGTTTTGTGCTGGAGATCGATGGATATGATTCACGACCTGTATGATAGACTGCAGTTTATTCTATGTATCCTCTGTATGATAATTAGTCAAGAAGTGGTGTAAATAAAGGTTGAAATATGCTCCTGGAATAGTTTTACGGCTTGGGGGACGACAAGGCAGAGGATTAGTAAATCCGCCTAAAGAAAGAACCGTCACAGTATTCATTGCAGATTTTCTTTTCCTGTTGATTTCTGATCAGTGGTGGTCGTAAATTAAGCAGTGCCGAACCAATACCTCCTAGAGATAAGAAAGCCAAACCACTGTTTTGTGACGTCAGAAAAATTAGGCGATGCAAAACATCATTGTTGAGCGTTTGTTTATCAGCAAGTTCCGACTTCATTCAACGAATTATTTAGTTATTGGATTTTTTCAGCTTAAAGTAGCATAATGAAATGAAATTGAAAGCAGGGGAAGAAATATATAGATATACAATTTATAATTGTGGGAAACAATAAAATATGACAAAGCAACGTTCAGAAGGTTAAAATATAAACAGTAATGTTTGCGATGCTTCATTGAATATCTGGAAAGTTACGGGAGGAAATAAATGCGACCCAGTGAAATTAAGAGTTTAAATTAATTATGGATACAAAATCAAATTGACAGTTTAAATTATATTTAATAGGCAATGATTAAAAAATTCTGAGACATCTTTTGGAAAAATAAATTTTGAAGAATACCCATCATCCTTGATAAAAATGC